>PVJX010000705.1:0-219699 GCA_004027295.1 Dolichotis patagonum
AGAAGGGGACAGCCCAAATGATATCAAGAGGATATTTACAGAAGTAATAGCTGAAAACTTCCCAAACATGAGAAGAGAAACAGACATCTGGATAAGTGAAGCATATAGAACTCCAAACAGCCATAACCAAAATAAAACTACACCCAGACACATAATAATCACCATCCCAGAAATCCAACTTAAGAATAGAATACTAAAACCTGTTAGAGAGAAAAGAGAGATCACCTATAAAGGCAAACCTATCAGAATCACAGCAGACTTCTCAACACAAACAATGAAATCAAGAAGAGCATGGAGTGAAGTCTTTCAGATCCTAAAGGAAAACCACTTCCAACCCAGACTGACATACCCTGCAAAACTGTCCTTCAAAATGGATGGAGAACTAAAATTCTTTAAAACTGTGTTTTCTCAGGTTAGTGCTTCATTTCTTTTTGGTGTTGAATGGTATGCCACTGCCTAGGTGTACCACAGTTTATGTACCTATTTATCTCTGGAGGACATCTTAGTTTCTCTCACAGTTGTTTGAAATTTAAGAATAAAGTTGCTATAAATAACATGTCTTAACAGAATTTTATAGATGTCATCAAGGAAATTATTTATGCTATTTAGTCTGCTATCACCAGAAACTGAAAATACTCAAACTGTTCATATCTTGTTTGTGGGCAGGGAATTTTTATCTTGGACAAATGATATTGTGAACAAAATAGAGCTGAATTGTCTTGCATGGAAACCAAATTAGATACATACTGTAAAATGTAAAAAAAAAATGAGATAAAGGACTGGGGATTTAGTTCTGTGGCACAAGTACCTGGTGGCAAGCATGAGGTCATGAGTTCAATCCCCGGTACAAGAGAAAAAGACAGAGAGAGAGAGAGAGAGAGAGAGAGAGATAGGAAATTCACAGTTCAAAATATTTGCAACTCATATTCCAAATGTTCATATCATTCTTTTTCTGTGAGATGAACAGTTAGAAATTGTATAGAGTTTGCTATCAAGTTACTGTGAGGACTAATGATGAAATAGAAGTTCTGGAAAACAGATGGCAAGTTCCACTTTCACTGCAAACTTTCTAAAGATGTTCACTGAGTGTCTTTCAATGTGATATAGACTTATTTAGGGTTTCATTAGAAGAATGCAAAATTCTCTGGTGCTATATCTCACAAAAATTTTTCAAATGAATGAAAAAAATTTAAAACCAAAATACTGACCACTTCTCGTCAAATCACAAATATCTGAAATACTGTCTAAATTATCTTGCATCATAACGATTTGCATTTTCAGTTAAAAAGTACATCAGCAGAAAACATTACAGCTTCATGAACCCAGAATGGAACCAATATTCTAGAACCTAACTTCACTTAGTGTCTTATCCCAACATGAAAGTGACTCAACACAGAACGTGTGCCCTAAGAACAAAGGGTCTGAAGATACAAGATGATGGACAATGCGACCTACAAAATTGGCACCATAAGTCACATCTTTCAGAAAAAAGATATTCACTACAAAAGCTACACTATGAAATAACACAGACAACTTCTCTATGAGATGAACAAATATAAAAATAGGTACATAAACTACATGGAAAAGGAAGGCAATAATTTTTTTTTTTTTTTTTACTGCAGATCAAATTCACAACTTCGTGTTTGCCAAGCAGGCACTTATGCTGCTGAACTAAACACCCGGCAAGAATGTAATAATTCAACAAGTAATACCAATTATAAATATACTTACACTCAATACTGTAGCGCCCAATTTTGTAAATGTTAAATCTAAAGGAAGAGATAGACTAATGTAATAATAGTTAGGAGATCAATAGATTGCTCTTAGCAATAGGCAGAATATTCAGATAGAATATTCCAAAACAAAAGTTTTGGAATTAAACTATACTATAGACCAAGTGTACTTAACAAACACAGAATATTTCACCAGTAGATACAGAATTCACATTATTCTCCCCAGCACATGGAACATTCTCCAGGGTAAACCATATATTAGGCCACAAACAAGCCTCAAGGAATTAAAAAAGAAAAAAAAAACATAAAATTTCTTTTTTGACTATAATTAAATAACACTGGAAATTACCATTAAGAGAAATTTTAGAAATTGCATAGATACATGGAAACTTAGCAATATATTATTAATTACTGTTAGATCAATTGAAAGGAATTTAAAATTTTCTCAAAAATCAAGAATGTAATGCAGTGTACTAAACCTATGTGATAAAGTAAAAGTAATTCTAGGAAGGAAGTTTATATCGAAAACCATTTAAAATAAAGAAAAATGTTTGTCATATTTTTTTATCAACATAGTACTAGAAGTTTTAGAACCATTTGGCAAAAAAAATGGCATGCAAATTAAAAAAGAAGCCAAGTTATCTGTATCGATATTTGTATATGACATGATGTTATATGTAAGAAAGAAAAATAAATTAAACATTCACCAAAAAGGGAAATTGTGAAAACAATGAGTTCTAATTTGGTAGGAACATGTATTGGAGAAAGGACAATGTAAAAAAAAAAAAAAAAAACCAAGTCAAGGCCAGGAATATAGCTGACTGATACAGCACCTGCCTAGCAAGTGTGAAGTCATGAGTTCAATCCCCAGTATAAAATAATAATAATAAGAAGAAGAACAATAATAATAATAAAAATCCAACTGAAAGGGCATCAAGAATCTAATTCTAAGACCCAAAACTACAAAACCAATAGAAGAAAAATAAGGGAAAGCCTTTAAAGACTTCGGAATATATAAAGCCTCTTGGATGAGACCCTGAAAGCACAAGAAATAAACCAAATCTAGACAAATGAGGTAATGTCACACTGTTATTTGCAAAGCAAGAGAAAAAACAGCCAAGAAATAATCTAGAAACTAGAAAAAAAAATATGCAAACTATTGATTAGCCAAGGAATTAGTATTCAGAATATATGGGGAGGGAGAACAAATAATCCAATTTAAAGTGGGCAAATTACAAGATATGGGGACACTCACCTGTAATCTCAGTATATTAAAAGGCTGAGTCAGTAAAAGCCCAATTTACCAACTTACTGAGGTCCTGCATCAAATTTTATTTATTTATTTATTTACTTACTTATTTATTTATTTATTTATTTATTTTGTACTGGGGATTGAACTCATAACTGTGCAATTGCCAGGCAGGCGCTTATGCCACTGAGCTAAATCCCCAGCCCTAGTTATTTTTTTTTAAATTTAAAATAAATAGATAGATAGTATATATAAGATAGGTAGATACATAGATGGACTGAGAATGTAGTTCTGTGTTTGTACTAGTTTCAATTCCCAATACTGCTAATAATAATAATAATTTAAAATTTTGCAAATGATTTGAATAGATATTTTTAACAAGAACATATATAAATATTCAACAAGTATATGATAAAAGATTCAATGTCACTAATCATCTTGGAAATACAAATCAAACCAAATTAGGTATTATTATATCAACATTAGAATGACTATTATAAAAAAGATAAATGGCAAATGCTGATAAGGATATAGAGAAAAGAAAATTCATACATAATTGGTCAGGATATAAATTAATATATACACTAAGGAAAAGAGTATAGAGATTTCTCACAAAACTCAAAATACAATTACCTCCTGATCTTAAAATTCTCAACCCTGTAGGAGACAGAGGAGATCCCACTGGCCTGACTAGGCCATGCTTAGCCACCTCTGTGGAGCCCCTGGAGCTGAGGGCATGTGAGGTGATTTCCAGGGCACTTGCACTTACTCAGGGAGAGCTTTGGACTACAGCTCCCAGTAGTTAGGATGCTGTCCAGCCTCCAGAAACACCACTGGAGGCACAGGAGCTCCCACAGGCCTGACTAGGCCACACCTAACCACCTATGATAAGCCTCTGGAGCTGAAGGTGCATGAGGTGATTTCCAGCACACTTGCATTCCCATGGGGAGAGCTTTGGACCAGCACTACCAGTGATCAGAACCCTGCCCAGCTTCCTGAAACACATTGGAGGGTTGGAGGCACAGGAGGTCCCTCTGGCCTGACTGGGCCATGCCTAACCACCTGCATTGAACCCCGGGAGCTGAGGGCACTTGAGATGAATTCCAGCATTCTTGCACTCCCAGAGAGCTTTGGACCATTGCTCCCAGTGGTTAGGATCCTGCTCAGCATCCTAGACCACCAGAGGATTCATGGGAGGTTCCTGTAGTCCTGAATGGGCCATGCCCAGTGACCTGCAATCAGTCCTGGGGAGATGTGAGTTCTTGAGGTGATTTCCAGCTTGCCCACAGGAAGATTTGGAACATCAATCAAAACCCAGAAACATAGGACAATGACAAAATGAAAGACCAAAATACAATCTCAGACCTCTAGGCCATCCCAAGCAAGCCTAAAAGCCATGTACATAGAAAAAAATATAAGCCATACACCTGAAATGCTATGAACTGAAATAAACAATTCTGGGAATCTATAAGAGAACTCAAACCAGAAATAATCTCCCACATAAAAGAAGAAATGATAAATGTAATAAAAGAAATGCTAAACATAGCTAAAGTAGACATAGTTAAAAAATTAGAGGAACAATGCAAAAAGATGGAAACATTGAATGAACAATATAAGAAACAAATAGAATGCATGAAACAGATTAAAAGAAATAACAGGAAATCAAAAATTCCATTGAAAGTTGACAAAACTGCCTCAACGAAAGTTAAGGTAGAATTTCAGACCTCAAAGATAAGATTGCAGCTAGTGAACAGGAAAGAAATGATCTTTTAAAAATAACAAGGGATCAGGAAATAACAATTCAACAGCTGCAAGATGATGCAAAGAAAAACAACATAAGATTGATAAGTGATAGCACAAATGATATCAAGAGGCTATTTATAGAAGTAATAGCTGAAAATTTCCCAAACATGACAATGGAAAATGACATACAGATCAGTGAAGTATATAGAACTAGAAAATAGCTGTAACCAAAATAAAACTACATCCAGACATATAATAATCAACATACCAGAAATCCAACATAAGAACAGGATATGAAAAGCTGTTAGAGAGAAGAGACAGACATATATATAAAGGAAAACCTATCAGAATCACAGCAGACTTCTCAACAGAAACAGTGAAGTCAAGAAGAGCATGGAGTGAAGTATTTCAGTTCCTAAAGGAAAATGACTTCCAAACCAGACTGATGTGCCCTGCAAAACTATCCTTCAAAATGGATGGAGAAATAAGATACTGCTACAACAAAGAACAGCTGAACAATTTCATGATCACCAAACCAAACCTGCAAAGAATACTGAAAGACATTCTAGGTAGACACAGGAAAAAACCACTAAGCAAGGCAGACAATTAAATAGTGTGGAAAGATAAAGAAACAACAGCAGAAAGATAACATGTCAAAAGTAAACCAATATATATCAGTTATAACCATTAATGTAAATGGCCTCAATTTGCCAATTAAAAGAAACAGACTGGCAGAATGGATCAAGAAACAACCATATGCTGTATATAAGAAACTCATCTAACCCAAAGGGAAACATGCAGACTGAAAGTCAAAGAATAGAAAACAATACTCCATGGAACAGGAACCCCCAAAAAAGCAGGGGTGACTATTCTGTTTGCAACAATGTGAACTTCAAACCAAGAATGATCCAAAGAGATAAAGAAGGTCACAACACACTAGTTAGGGGAAAACTTGAAGAGGAAGAGATGACAATCTTACACATATATGCACCAAATTTGGGAGCATCCAGCTATACAAAACAAGTATTGACAGAAATGAAAAATCAAATAAGCAATATCACAATTATAAAGGGAGAACTTAACATGCCATTGACACAAAGGGACAGAAGAACTAGATAGAAAATCAGCAAAGAAATAACAGAACTGAATCACACCTGTGAACAAATGGACTTGACAGACATATACAGAGTGTTACACCCAACAACATCAGAATATACAGTCTTCTCAGCAGTACATGGAATGTTCTCTAAAATAGACCATATACTAGCCCACAGAACATACTTAAGTAAATGCAAAAGAATTGAAACTATCGCATGTATGTTATCAGATCATAGCTCCATGAAACTAGAAATTAATGATAAAAGAACCCCCAAAACACATAAAAATGGAATAATACACTCCTGAGTAATCAGTGGGCACAGAAGAAATTAAACAATACCTACAAACAAACGAAAATACAAACTCTACTTACCGGCATCTGTGGGATGAAATGAAAACAGTCCTCAGGGGAAAATTTATTGCAATGAATTCTCACATCAGGAAAACAATGAACCCAAATAAACAACCTGATGCTACACATCATACATCTAGAAAAAGAAGAGCAAGACAAGCCCAAAGCCAAAAGAAGGGAGGAAATTATAAAAGTCAGAGCAGAAATCTATGCAATACAGACTAAGAAAACAACACAAAGAATCAGTGAATCAAAGAGTTGGTTCTTTGAAAGAATAAATAAAATTGATAAGTCCCTAGCCAACCTTATTTTAAAAAGGAAAGAAAAAACTCAATTCATGCAATAAGGAATGAAAAAGGTAAAATCACTACAGACTCTGTGGAAATACAGAAGATCATCAATACCTATTTCGAAAACCTCTACTCTCATATGTTCAATAACACAGAAGAAATGGACAGATTACTAGAAACATATGAGCTACCAAACTTGGGTCAAGAAGATGTAAAACTGCTGAATAACACAATTTGTATTAATGAAAGTGAAAACGTAATTAAATCCTTACCAACAAAGAAGAGGCCAATCCCAGAAAGATTCGCTTTGAAATTCTACAAGAAATACAAAGAAGACTTAATGGCAACACTCCTCAAACTCTTCAATGAAATTGAAAGGGAAACAGTTCTTCCTAACTCACTCCTGGAAGCAAATATTACTTTAGTAATAAAGCCTGGGAAAGACCCAACTAAAAAAGTGAACTACAGGCCAATCTCCCTAATGAACATAGATGTAAAAATTCTCAATAAAATACTGGCAAACAGAATGCAGCAAATCTTCAAGAAGATTATATACCACAACCGAGTGGGATTCATCCCAGGAATGCAGGGATGGTTCAATATATGTAAATAAATAAATGTAATCCACCATATCAATAGAGCCAAAAGTAAGAATCACATGATCATCTCTATAGATGTAGAAAAAGCTTTTGATAAGATCCAACATTTATTCATGATAAGAACCTTACAGAAAATTGGTATAGATAGTCTTTACCTCAATATGATACAGGCCATCTATGACAAACTAACAGCCAGCATCATATCAAATGGCCAAAAACTGAAAGCCTTTACCATAAAATGAGGAACAAGACAAGGATGTCCATTATCATCACTCCTATTCAACATAGTAATGGAAATACTAGCCAGAGCAATAAGAAAAGAGAGAGAAATAAAAGGAGTAAGGATAGGAAAAAAAGAAGTTAACATCATTATTTGCAGATGACATGATACTTTACATGGAAGACCCCCAAAATTCCATTGAAAGACTCCTCGATATAATAAATAAATTTAGTAATGTAGCTGGAACAAAGTCAACACTCAAAAATAAATAGCATTCTTATACACTATACTACCAACAAAATCACTGAGAGAGAAACAAGAGAAGCCACACCCTTCATAATAGCATCAAAAAAATGAAATAGTTAGGAATCAATCTAACAAAAGAAGCAAAATATTTGTTCAGGGAAAATTGTAATACTCCGAAAAAAGAAATTGAAGAGGACCTTAGAAAGTGGAAAGACCTCCCTTGTTCATGGATAGGAAGAATAAATATTGTGAGAATGGCCATTCTCCCAAAATTGTTATGCAGATTTAACACAATGCCAATCAAAATACCACTAGCCTACCTCATAGATCTAGAGAAATCACTCCTCAAATTCATTTGAACCAGAAGAGACCTAGAATAGCAAAGGCAATTCTAAGCAACAAAGGGAGGTATGAGATAGCACAATACCTGACTTGAAGTTATACTACAAAGCTACTGTAATAAAATCAGCATGGTACTGAAATAAAAACAGACTTGAAAATCAGTGGAATAGATTAGAAAATAAAACTACAACTACAAACACACTCAGCCACCTTATCTTTGATAAAGGAGCCAAAAACACCCACTGGAAGCAAGAGAGTCTCTTTAATAAATGCTGCTGGAAAAACTGGCTCTCCATATGCTTAAAACTAAAACTAGACCCATGCCCATCACCATGTACTAAACTAAAATCTAAATTGATCAAAGATCTAAATATTAAAACAGAAACACTAAATCTGTTGGAAGACAAAGTAGGTAAAAATCTTGAAGACATAGGTGTAGGTAGAGAATTCATGAACAAGAATCAAACCGTACATGAAATACTTCATAGAATCAATAACTGGGATCGTGTTCTATTAAAGAGTTTTTGCATGTTGAAAGAAATCTCCAGCACAGTGAAAAGAAAATCCACAAATTGGGAAAAAATCTTAGTGAACTGTCCCTCAGATAAAGTACTTCTGTCTAGAACACCTAATGAATTTTAAAAAATCACACCCCAAAATTCAAAGACCCATTCCAAAAATGGGCATCAGAAACAAATACATAGTTCTCAGATGAAGAAATACAAATGGCAAATAAATACATGAAAAAATGTTCAGCATCATTAGTCATTAGAGAAATGCAAATTAAAACCACACAGAGATTCCATCTCACCCCAGAAAGAATGGCCAGGATCAAGAAAAGTACCAACAACAAATGCTGGAGAGGCTGTGGGGAAAATGGAACTCTTCTGCACTGTTGGTGGGAGTGTAGACTTGTGCAGCCACTGTGGAGGTCAGTCTGGAGATTCCTCAAAAAGCTGGGTTTGGAGTCCCATTTGACCCAGCTATCCCACGTCTAGGCATATTCTCAGATTAACTGAAAACATCATACCACAGTGATATATGTGCACCCATGTTTATAGCAGCACAATTTGTAATAGCCAGATCTTGGAGACAATCTAAGTGTCCATCAACTGAGGAATGGATAAGATGTGGTATTTTTCTGCAATGGAGTACTACTCAGCTATAAAGAATGATCACATTGATATGTTTATAAGTAAATGGTGCAACTCGAGACCATACTCATAAGTGAAATAAATCAAACTCACATGCATAAATATAATATAGTCTCCATAGTATAAGAAATTGTTAGAGTACATAAAATTTTATGGTAATCATGGTTCCTTATTATATTGCTTTGAAGTCTTATAATGTTTTCATTCATTGGCTTGAATGGTTTTATTCTGTTTTGTTTGATTTTATTATATGTGATGGTATAAACAGCTACTTTGAAGAAAAAAAGACATTTTGCAGCCATTGCTGATTTAATATCATCTTGCTTTGAAGTCCTACCATGCTTTTGTTCTTCTGTTTCCATTGGTTCTACCATGTTGTGTCTTATTGGATTTTAATATGGATGACATTATAAAAATTTTTTTAGGGAAAATGAGATATTATAGTAGTCATTGTTCATTATCAGCTATTTGGTTTTGAATGCCCTGTAATACTTCCATTCTCTTGAATGGTTTTATACTATTTTATGTTTGATATTGTTGTGTGTGAAAATATGCTCAACTATTTCAAAGAAAAGAGACATTATGGTAGCCATTGTTGATATCCGGGTGTCTTGTTATGAAGGGCTGTGTTGCTTGTATTGTTTTGTTCTGATTTGCTTTGTTCTGTTCTCTTTTATTCTCTTTAAAATAAAAAAATTTAAAAAATTCTCAATCATTTTCTGTTATTCGGTTCAGAAAGCCCTGGAATTCTTTCACTAAATGCATGGCTTTATACTATTGTGTTATGTTTGATATTATTGTAATTGAAACTATGCTCAACTATAGCAGAGTTAGAGATATGGCATTAGATAATGTTGATGTCCAGTTGACTTAATGTAAAGTACTGTGTTGCGTATGTTGTCCTCTTCTGATCTGCTCTGTACTACCCCCTTTTGTTTTATTCTCTTTTAAATAAAATAAAAAAAATGAAAAAATTCTCAATCATGGATGAAAATCCAAAGAAAATAAGATCATTCTATTAAACAGATACCTGTATGCCTATACCTATTGTGGCACTATTCACAGTAGCTAAGATATGAACATTGATCAAGATACTCAGTCACAGATAAATAGGTTAAAATATATGTATATGTGTATATATGTATATGTATATATATTTAATTGTTCAGCAATAAAAAGGCTAAAACACTGCTATCTGAAGCGACATGTATGAAGCTGGAGATTATTATGTTAAGTGCCATAAGTCAGAAACATGAAGACAGATGCCATGTGCTCCCATTCTTTTGGAAAAGGTAAAAATGTTGGTCATATAGAAATAGAAAGTAAAGCAGAATTCAATAGTGGGCACAAAGATGCTGAGGGACAAAAGTGTAAGGTGCGGACAGTAGACACAAAAATGTCCTTGAATAGGAGAAGCAGTTTTGGTGTTGTGTGGCACCATAGAGCTACTGCAGTCTACAGTAGCTTATTATACATTTCAAAGTAAACAGCAGAGAAGTTTGAAGGTTCCAAACACAGAAATTTTTCGAGGATATGGACACATTGTTTTGAGTTGATCGTTACACATTGTATATACAAATCGTATGTCAATTTTAAAAGTAAAATACATTTTAAATTCAAAAACTATATTTTTATTTCCATTACTCATGAAGAAACCAGGTGCAGAAAATTTAAATAATTTTATCAAGATTATACACAGAGTGAATGGCAAATTGGGCTTTACATGAAGACAGCCTGTTTTCAAAATTTTTGTTCTTTTATTTTGTCCCATAATTATGTCATAGAGATCTATAAAATGATGAAAACAATTTTCATTTTAATTTCTAGAAAGGTAAAAATATTGAGTAATTCTGCAAACATCTTTTAAATGGATATATTTGAGCACTGTGTTATACAACTCTGTAGTTTATTGAAAAATAATTAAAACTGCACAGTGAGTTCAGGTTATTTGTAGCATTAAACTGTACAGTTCCATCTGTCCATACCAATTCTGAGTTTTGCTACACTGGCCAACTACATGTATACATACATTATCATTTTCTTTCTTAAGTATCATGGACAGAGATACACACAAAACACAACTTTTTATCTTCCTATAACATACCAATCTTGCTACCGTGATTCCCACAAATAGTTTTTCCTAATGATACACTACCAAACAATGATATACAATCAATTGGATGAGTTTATCTTCAGCTACATAAAAAGGAATTTATTTTACAAATAAACTGCACAAAGTGGAGGGTGTGGACTGTTACACAAACTCAACTTCTCTGGTTCCTTTTACTCACCAGCCTATGAATATTAAGCAAATTCGACTGAGACTGTTTGATCATAGGCACACACATACTGAAAACACAGGGGCCAAGGGTTTAGCTCAGTGGCATAAGCACCTGCTTGGCAAGTGCGAGGTCATGAGTTTGATCCCAGGTGCAAAAAAAAAAAAAAAAAAAATTAGGCTTTTCCTGCTGAATTTCAGCCACTGGACCAGTCCCCACAAGTCCACCAGTCTAAGTGCAGAAATTTTGGGCTTTAGTATTATGTGCCCTTGAATGCTTCCAAATATATTTAGGGTCATCTGAACCAACATTTTAATCAATTATTCAAACAAAACATGAATCAAAAACTAAAATAAACTCAGTTATACTTGTCCAGTTCTTTACACCTAAGCCAACTGTTTACTGGACCATTAACTGAAAAAAGTTTTGTGCTGGTTTACTTATTAGTATGATTCAGATTCACCCAACTAGGTGAAGCAGGAAGTAATATCTAAGCAGGTACGAAAACAATGTAAAATATTTTTGTGAGCCAAATGTAGGCCAAAGTGCTATTTCACGTAATCCAAATCTAAGAGCTGTAGGTGAGAGTACAGTACTTGCTATAGATATTGCCCTGTAATGACTGGAAAATATTTTCTTGATACTAAGTATCAAAACTTAATTGTAACCACACAGCTCTCCAGTGTTTTATTTTGTTTTGTTTTGGGGGCGTACTAGGATTCAGAGTAATGAGTTCGTGCTTGCCAGGCATGAAGTAAGCCCCCAGCCCCCTGTCCAGTTCTTTTGTGTCTGTCTTATTTTTCATATTTTTGCCAGAATCATTTTAACAACTCAGAAAACCAAAATTAATTTTCTTTCTCTTTAATACACACACACACACACACACACACACACACATGCACTTTTTAAATCCTATTTATACACCACAAAAGTATTTGTTACTGTCAGCTTTATTTGGTATATATTTTTCCCTGTAATTTTCCAGAATTTGTATGATACAGCTTTAACTCACCTTACTAATAATTTTTCTTCTAGAAATTGTCTATTGCCACAAAAATGAAATAATTCACTGTTGCTAAAAGTGACAATAATTATCTGTCTCAGTGACTTTGCTAATGCTTTTCCTTTGCGTTCTTTTCCTATTTTTAAAGAAAAAATCCACTCCTAAGGCTTTGCTAAATGTGGTGCATGGATCATCCTTTGAGAAGAGATTAGAAAATCACCTCATTTCAATACCAGATATATTGAATCATAAATTTCACTGTAACAAGATTCCAGGTGTTGTACATGCACATTAATATTTGCATCATTTTAAATATCACAATTCACTGATATTTTCAACTATCATAATAGTTTCATATTTTATCTTCAGAGCCATTTATTAATTCATTATTTCTCATAAGTGCAATGACTTATTAATTACTAGGTTCAAGTAAAAGTAAATAGGACTATTTTAAGAAGTGGAAATTTCTCATTTATCACCATAGGCTTGTAAAAATAGACAGTTTCATGTGAAAAGTAAGTTATATGTGGAAAACAACAGAAAACACAACAATGAGCAGAGGCCAAATCATTGACCTGCAAAGGAGCATAGTAAATAATCAGTGGTGAAGTATTTGATGCAAGACAATAATTGCCTTTTTGATAAATTAAAATCGCAAGGTGTAAGATAGGCATTGGGTAATGAAATTAAGGTTATTAGTAAGATAGCTAGATAGAAGAACATGGCAATACTTCAAATAAAAATGTTTAAAAATTCAATGTAGCCAATAAAACTGGAGATTTATCCATTTATTCAACAAGTGTTTACTGAGATTCTTTCAAATGAAGTCAGCTGTAAATTAAGATAATCTAGATAGAGTGAATGATTTCAAAGCTTTTTCACTTGAAGGGCATGTATATTAGACACATATCTGCCTTCAAAATTATCAGACCCAATTTTATTAAGAGATTTGCCACATATGAATCACTATTTTTCTTTAGGCTTCTTTAATGCTTTTATCACCACCCACTTTCTCAATTGAAAGCCAGCATCACATATCAAGTACATTTTATTACAATAACAAGAAGTCCTAGTTCAAATTTCTCTTCAGAGGTCATCAACACAACCTGGAAAAGTTTCCAATCTTGATATTGCTGAGATTTCTTTCTGTTTCAAAGGCACACTTTCTTAGAATCTTAAAAGTGTCCTTTCTAAATCTCTCCAGAGCAGTAACAGGAAAACAGTTCCCCGATAAACTTCCCTTAATTCCACAGAACATCCAGCCACAGAAGTAGAAAAATTTCAATGTATTTTATTGAACTGAAACCAGTAGATTCTCTACTACACACAATTTTATACTCATAGCTCCAAATAAGGCACATTTGTGTTATTTTCACAACTATGTGAGTGTCATTGCACCATTATCCATCAGTGAAATACTTTATTTTTGTTGTTTTAAAGAGCAAAAGTGTATTTTCAGTTTCTAGGCCAGCCTGTACATCTCTTTGAAGCCACCACTTCAACCTTATGACAAATAAGAAGCTAAATGAACAGAAAAATCAACAAATCTTCTTAAATACATAAAAGTACTGAGGTTATAGGACAACACTTCTCCAAGTTATAGAAAGAGAGAAACTGATATACAGAATTAAAAAATTTCAAAACAAAGAAGAAACCCATGGGTAGAAACCTTTAAAAAGAACCAGGGCTGCAAAAAGAAAAATCTATTAATGAATTTGTAAAGGCTCACAATGGACAAAGCTGAAAGTTGAGAGGCCTAGTAATAGGCTGTTTCCCTCACTTTGGAATGTTTTAACTCCAATAGCTTAAGGTTCTCAGAGTGGATATTGAAAAAAAGACACTCGCAGGAATTTGGTCACTTTTAAGTACATCAGACTACTCTGCACTTTACAAGTCCTGCCTTCAAGAGAAAGTGATCATAACTTAAAATACTGTAGCATTGTTAGTGACTAAATTGAAGAGAGGAAAATATTCACTCTAGCTGGCAGTAGCTCTCTGTCCAAAGAAATGGCAACTCTAGCCATCATTAGAGAACACCCAACTCCAGCCAGTTTTAACCATGCTATGCCACCTAAAAGGGATGTACTGAAAAGTTTTTTTTTTTTAAAGACATAAGGTTCCACTGTATTACCTAACCAGAAGTGCTGTACATATTTGTAAACACTACTCACCACTGATTTGCATGTACAACTTTGTTGGTCTCTTGCTCCCAGGAGATCACCATTTTTATGCTGAACTTCATGTGTATACTCTATCAGCATAATGCACAATAGTCTTGAACTCCTGAGCTCAAGTACTTTTCTTGCCTCAAGCTCCTGCCTAACTCAGACTGTAGGCAGGCCACCATCCCCGACTCAGAATCACTTTCGGAGTATGCAGTCCACAGGCACAGGCTCACTGAAGAACCGAGATCTAGTCGTAAGATTATAGAATGTTTCTATTACCCTGCACACTTTCTCTTACTTTCCTAAGTATGCTTTTCCTAAGTATGCTTTAGGGATAAAGTAAGTATTACTTTCGTACTTTCCTAAGTATGCATTTGGAATGGCTCACTTTGTACAGTATACCATGTTGGTGTACTAAGAAAAAATTACAAGGCACACTAAAGGGTAAAAAAATCTATTTGAAGAAACAAGGCAAGGATCAAAACCAAATATATGTGTGTCAAAAATGTTGGAATCATCAAACTGGGAATTTTAAGTCAGTATTACTTTATTGCTAAGGGGTTTATAAGATAAAGTAGATAGTATGAAAAAAACAAAGGACAATATAAACACAGAGATGAAATTCAAAAGAAATAACAAATAGAATAGAATAAAAAAGAAAGAATAAAATATACTAGAGATAAGAAAACATTACTCAAACGAAAAAATGTCTCTAATGGGCTTACTAAGTTGGACAGAGAGGAGCAAGAGTCTCTGAGCTTGAAAATATCTCAGAAGTATGAGCACTTAAAAAAACAAAGAAAGAAAGAAACAAGCAAAGCAAAAGTAAACAACAGAAAAAATTCACAGAATTTATAAAACCTTTGGAATAACAATGAAAGATGAATTAATCTAACTTATAACAGCTCGTTCAAAATAATAATGCCAAAATATATTTGAGTTTGACATATAGGTCAAAAATACTTCTAAGATAAATTTAATATAAAATGTTTTTAACTATATATAAATAAAAACACATGAAAATTTGTAAAATGCATTGACAATCCAGCAAACTTCACACTAATCAACCAAGCTGAAAACTGATGCACATTCAAAAACTTTTATATATATCTTAACACCCAGCCATGCAAGTAGAAAGTACGTAGTGCACTCTTGTTTAGAGCAAGCTAATATGTTCTCTATTACATATACTTTATATGTATACCAGCATTGTTCATAATTGTAAAAACTTGGAAGGAGCCAAGACATCCTTCTTAAGAGAAGAGTAATTTTTAGTACACCTAGACAATTGGACAGAATTTGGCACTAAAAACAAATGAGTTATGGACACAAGACAAATGTAGAAAATAAAAACAAATTATTAAGTGAAAAAGACCAATCTGAAAAGGGAATATACTCTATGATTTTTAAGTAATAGTTTAGAGGGGGTGAAATGTTGGACACCATAAATTATGGAGATAGTTGTTATTGCCAGAAGATGGGTATAGGGGCAAGTTGAAACACAGTGCATTTTAGGGCAGTTAAACTAATACTAGGATGGTAGATCTCTGTTGTTATGCATTTGGCCAAACACAGAGACTGTGAATCAAGAGCTAACACTGGTATCAACTATGGACTGCAGCAAATGTATCACACTGATGGGAGATGTCGACACTGGCGGGGGGCACATAGTTTGGGAGCAGAAAGTGTATGGGAAATTTCTGTATTTTCAGCTCAAATTTGTCCTGCTGCTAAATCTGGCTATGAAAAATAGTCTAAGTGAGCTCATGTGATAATTATCATTGTATATTTCAAATAGATAGGTTTTACTATTTATTATCTTCTCTTTGAAATTTTCTAGAAAAGCAAATACCAATATGATGCAAACAACTCACTGGAGTTTTCCATAGTTTACAAATTATTTCAACATAATAGAGATCATTATTTACTTGCCAAGCACTTTTTAAATTTTTTATATTTCTTTTCATCTTCCTAATTATTTCTATGAATTAGTCATTATTTTTCAGATGTTGAAGATTAAATGATGAATAAAAATAAAATATCTGTTCAATGCCATAGACTTTATATGAAGAATTTAAAACAGAAAGTTGGATTTCTGAGTCTTTTTAAGTACCATATGATCTTTTTTTTTTTTTTTTGGTACTGGGGATTGAACTCACGACCTCGCGCTTGCCAGGCAGGCGCTTAAGCCACTAATCTAAATCTCCAGCCCCCAAGTACCATATGATCTAAAAGATTATTAGGTATTAGAAAAAATCTTGTACTGAGCAAAAATTATTGCTACAAGTTTAGTATCTTTTAGTTGATATTATTGACATTTTAGGGTGCATTGTCTTGTTGTAAAGTGTGGGAGACAAGTCCAGTGACTCCCTTTGAATCCAAAACAATTACTATGACTTTAATTATTTGGAGACTCATTTCCTTATACTGATATGTAAAAAGCTGGCTAGGGTATTTCCTTCTCTCTTCAGTTGGCTGCAAGCATTGCAAATAAGGCTAGCCGAGGTGCTAACATGCAATTTCTATAGCCAACCAACAGTCCTGTTTCCTGGCATAGTGTTCTCCATGCAATACAGATAAGTACAGGATATGAGCATTGGAGATCTAGAGCAAATTGCTCTGGTAATGTCAACTGTATTTGAGCTTCAGGATAACGAGGCTATGACTCCCCTGGGCATAAGAGTTTGCATATCAGAACCAAAGTGATAGCCCCTTCCCAAACAATTCCATTGCTACCTACCTTAATTTGATTATGTAAATAGAACCTTCTGCATATCTTTATCTCTGCAATTTACAGAGATGCCAATCTTGCACCTGGCCAGCCAGCTCAAGTTACTCACCTAATTCCCCCCCCCCCCATCCTCACTGGCACTCATCCCTGAGCCTTCCCCCACCTTCTTCACAAGATAATAAATTCTGGGAGAGGCCTAGGATCAGGGCCTTTGTCCACATGTTCTCACAAGAACTGGATTTAGGACCCCTTGGCTGCCCTTAACTTGAAATATGTCTTGGTGACTTTACTCTCACTGTGGGTTGCATTGGTGGTGGTAGATTGGAATTAACTTGCTGAGATTCCAATGACGTCTCAATGGGATTACAAATATAACTTTTTGGATTGTGAGGAAAACTAGAAAGAGGAATACAATACTTGGATGACTGAAGTCAATATTGGGGTTTACAATAGTAAAGGACAGTCTTTTGCATTGTAATATGCTTAACAGCAACCCAGACCTCTACTTACTAAATTCCAGTAGCATCACCAACCCATGACAATCAAAAATTACCTAAAAAAAATCTAAGCATGGCCCGACAGGGTAAAATTACTCCCTTTTGAGAACCACTGTGATAATTGTTAATTAAAATTAGAATTTATTTAAATTCTCATTAGTCTTTGAAACATCTTTGTCATATAATAAAGCTGAGTGATTTTTATTCATCAGGATATAGTTTAAATTAAGCTCATTTTATTCTAGGAACTCACGATCTCATTTTCACATGGGAGATAAAGCTATTTTTAGAAGCTCTTGTATGATAATCCCTTCAATCACTCTTTCATGATATCTGCCTATCACGGGGGAAAACTCACCACTGTAGACTGAAATAGCTTATGATCAAAAAATATTTCAAGAAGATTCTCTTCTGATACTTTGCAAATCAGTCACTATGTTAGAGTTAAAATAAGAGATCTTAGGTAATAATGACTTTTTAAAATTTGAATTCCTAGTTCTAAGCCATGAGGTTATATCTAAATACAACTGCTCTTCATCACCTCTACTAACAGTCACATTTATACAAGTGAATTATGCAGCTCAGTGGTAGAGCACTTGCCTAGCAGGCATGAAGCCTAGGTTTCAATCCCCAGCATTGAAGAAAAGTTCCAAGGCAATGTAAGATGTTTATAACCATCAATACAGTTTTATTATAATCAAACTTGCAGTCCAATTTCTTTTTTATTTTATAATCCAATTTTATTCCTTCTTTCTAAGAATATATAATACCATTATCACAACTAAGACTGTCAACATCCTACAACATCATTTGCTCACCTATAGTCACATAAAAGTAAGTGGCATGTGGAAGTATAGATTCAGTGGAAAATTCCATAATTTTCTTCATTAAATATTCCAAAATGTAGGTCCTCTTGATATAAGGTAAAGAAACTCTCAACCAACTAGATGTCTGGTATGATTTCATGTTCTATAAAATCAAAGAATGAATTTTAGGAACAATGGAGTTTAAGAGCAGAATATATTTATTGAGAGAAATAAAGGCTTCTGTCTGAGAGAGACAGAAGGAGTCCTGAGTGGGTTGCCAAAGACTTTGTCTTTTCTAGAGATTTCATTGAGCAAAACCCCAAGGTGAAGTAACACATCATATCAGCTGCATTCCATTTACCAAAACAAGGTACAAGGCCAGTGTAGATTTAAGGTGAGGTGGAATAGATTCCATCCCTTTATGATTAAGTCTAAAAAGCAAATAAAAAGAAGCTCCTCTCCAGTAACACCAAAACTCACCCTATAGCTGATTCAATGACTAGTTTATAAATGCACTATAAAAGATGCATCTTTTTTGGGAAAGTGTTAAAAACTTAATGATTTATTCTACAACTCTTCTTTGCTAATTAATGTTACAGAATAGACACCATAACAGAAACTTTAGGATAGTACATTTAAAATTTAGACATATTTTGAAGAAGTTCATGTAAAGCAGCATACTACATTTTTTCTTAAATTAGTAGGATCTCTTTACATAGATGACAAGGAAGGAGAAGAAAATGAGCCAGAATGCTCTGTTCTTTAATGTGGGAAAAATTGTAATGTGCACATGTTCCATTTCAATAGATAAACCCCATGCAAATGTAGTATTCCAAGCAGAACTAAGTCTGACTACAATACTCCCTAGTAATATTACTTCTAAAAAGCTGTCATAATGCATAGCTGGATTTCAGTAGTTTTGTTATTCATGAATGCTCAAATTGCAGGGAAAACATATTTAGAATAACTCTCTGTTTTAAGCCACAACAAAGATATTTTATTTTGTTCTTGCTCACTGTGGAAATGTGTACAGAGGTTTAAGTGAAAGTATCAAAATTTAGGAGAAGAAAAATACTGTCATTTTAGTAATGAAAATAAATTATATATGAATTACACTAAAGGTAACACTTTTTTTCTAGGCATAATCAAATATGGTAGACTTTTTCAACCCTCTGGGAAACACCCATCTGTATTGGCATGTGAATACTGATTACCTAAGAGAGATGCTGTGAAGTAAGGTAAGAAACAGAAAAATACTGCATGTGTGCATCATTTCATAAAGTATGTCCACAAATTTATTAACTATCTTTTTTTTTTAATATACCAGGGATCGAACTCACAACTTTGTACTTGCTAGGCAGGTGCTGATGCCACTGAGCTAAATCTACAGCCTGTCCACAAATTCTATCAGGTTATTCTTATCTAACCATATGAAAACAAGATATTATATTTGTCCCAATATGTATGAAAACATTAAAGTTCTGGGAGATGAGTGACTACTCAAATGTTACACTTTTCATGTGAGAATAACATAGAAGAAATATGGGATTTCTAATTCCTCACCCAGTATTCTTCTCCATGCATTAAGATACTCTTTAAATGCAAAGTGAAGAACGATGCTGTTGCATAACACAAGACGCCAAAATTGACTGGAAATGCAACTGTGGACCTTCATTCCAACTGGTCTCAAAATCTAACAAACTTGCAAGATGGAAAGCAACTCATTCTGAAGAAGGAATGATAACTCTCATTCCTCCACAGTTTTCAGTTATGGGAGATAAATAATGATTTTGAATATCAGAGTGTCACTTATATCTGTTCTATATCATAGATGCATGCTTTTATGCCTCAGGTCTTACAGAAAATGAGAGGACTGTGTTGCATAAAATTGAAAAGAATATTTTTTTTAATTTTTGAAAAGAACATTTTTAATATATACTATAAAGATTTTTAGGGACAATCTTTCTGCAAGATACTCTTTAACTGAAAGAGGTAGGTATGTCCTCTCTCTTCACAGTGTCAAATAGGCTTCCAGCAGCCCTATCTACATATTTCCACCCTTCACTGTTATCATTCTCTGCAGGATTTTGAGGATTTCAAAATTGGGAGAAGGATGTAGTTTCCTTGATGACCTTCAGGTGAGCGACTTCATTCTGGCCTGTGTTGTACCTCACCTGTGGGTAAATGTTTGAGCTCCATACGTTAATGTTTGTCTTACTCACCTGATGCTTTGTGCGCATGCAACACTTATTCTCAAAACCAGGAGCCTTCCCATCTTGTCCAGTTAGAGGAAGCCTCATTCTAGGGCACTGTAGGTATGCTTTGGGTGAGATTTCTTCACAAAGGTTCACATGTTGAAAGTCTGGTCCCTGGTAGGGTGGTATGGGAGGAGATATTATGAAGTAATGCCTACTAGGATGTACTTAGGTCACTGGGGATACTGCCTTCAAAAGGCATGCTGATCTCTGGAGTAAGTTCTCAGAAGAGTGCTTTGTAAAAGTCTGATCCAGAATCCTGCACTGCTTTGGACGGCTCCCTTTTGCACATGTTCACACTGTGACACCATCCCCGTATGCTCCATAAGCTCATTTGATGTCGACACCATGCCTTTAAACCTCCAGAACACTGAGCTACATAAAACTATTTTGTCTGTAGAGTTACTCAGTCTCATTACATTATAATAATTTAAAAATGGATTCATGTACAAAATGTCTACTTTTAAAACATCAGTTGGATATGAGAACGTTGGACTATTTTAACTGCCCACAGCAAGGGTTTCAGGAACTGCAGATTTATCCAGCAGCATCTATCTAGAATCACTCATGGAAACTGTCCCTCTATGGCTGCATCTGTGCCATGAGGGACATGCAGCTGTAATACATACAAGTTTTCCACAGGATGTTTGGAAAACCCATGGACACAGTCACAGATACTAGGCTTAATCTGTTTCTACCTTCTTGTATTAAACTGAAAACATAAAAAATTGCATCTCAACAAACAAATGGAATTTTTGTTTTGTGTTGTTTTGTTCTGTTGTTTTCTTTCCCTCTTTCTGAATTCCTAAGTGTTTCTGCTCATACAGATGCAAATACTGGCTAGCTAAGAAGCATAAAAATGTTCTTTGGAATAAAACACTGCTTCATTGTTTTTAAACAACAATTTATGATATTTGTATTATTATCAAATGTAAATTATTCTTAGTGATTAATAGAAAGTCATTTAGATTGGGTACCAAAATCCTTTATTAAAAATGATAACTGAACTAGTGCAACGTGGGTCAGTATGAATGTGGTGTGAGGTGTGTGTGCAAGCAAATGTGATCTGAAAAAACATAGCTGCAGACTTTTGGCATACAGGATTGGACACGTAATGCATAGCACTGATGTTTTCAAACTCTCCCATCATGCTAGGCAGGTCTCTGTTTATGAAGTCATCAACCGGAGCACTTACATTATTTTACATACAACTTTCCAGTCAAAATTTAACTTGAAGGAAGTATTCTTACAAAACTTAGATAATAAATACAATAATTATGATTTAAGAAGAGAGATTGATAATGTATATGAAAGCAGCTGTATCAACCTTTAATGTAAATGTTTTCGTGACCAGTACATCTGCCTTACTTTCTCATAGTATATTGTACATAGTTAGGAAGAAAACTTGACTTGATTTTCTTGATATAACTCTCTCTATTGAAAGCACACAATACAGTTCATCTCAGTGTTTAACTCAACAGGTAGAACTGGAGATGGACTATGAGACCTATTCTACAAATGGAAACAGGTTCAACAAAGTTGATAAACTAGCTAAGAGTCCGAGTCAGCAAATTTGAAAGATAGAAGTGGTTTTCAAATGAACTCAGCTATGATTGAATTAAAGGTCCCTACTTTATCTCCTTATTCTTAAACTTCTGTGTTACATATAACAGGATATTGAGTAAAGCGCAGTATAGACGTATTCACCTTAGAATAATATGCAGAAACATGTCTAAATTCCATTCTCTACTGAAACTCCCTGATTAAAACAAAAGTGTTCTTGCATTTAAACTTGGGAAGGAAAATTTTCAAATCTTTACTATTAGAAAATTCTATTATGCATGTCTCTACTTTAAAAGTTCTTATCTCATTCCTTAACTTGAAAAAGAATTAATCACAGTTTTTATAACAAAAGGAATAATATTAAATATGTTCCATACAATATTTCAAATTATGCATGTTTGGGGAATATAAGAAACACTGAAAATTAATATTCATAATTTTATTCTTCAAATATGCATATTGTAATAAAATTTATTACAAAGCAATCTTTTACATGATATTTATTTTAAACACAAATCTGATTTTATTTGCTTACATTTTCATATATGCTTGTTATTCAAGAAATACATTAAATTTCCAAATTTACTGTCTAAATTGAGACTTCATTAATGTAAATCAACTACATTTCTTCCATACAATGATCAGTTTTATTTCAAAAGATATTGTGACTGAAGAATTAGCCAAAGTTCATTAGGAACATGGTGTAGTTCAGATTTAGAATATCCCATGGAATACTCATGTGACTGAGATGGGGCTTTTTGATGACTGAATTAGGAAGGTGCCTTAGCTGAATGGATGTTAGGAAAGAGGTGGGCTGGGTTGGAGGCAGTTCCCTAGGGCATGACCCGGAAGAAAAGGAACCTGACCTGGAAGGATGCTTCTCAAGCTTCTCTCTTCTCTTGGCCTCCGTGATCCAAGCTGCTTTCCTCTGTCACAGACCTTTCCACTGTGTTACTTTTGCATTCAAACTTTGCAGTCACGGGCTGAAACTATGAGACAACATAAATCTCCTCCTAGAAATTCTGGGTGTCCAGTTTTGTGTCCCATTGTGAAGAAAAGTAACCAAGACACAAGTAAAGTTAACAAAAAAGAAAATCTAATCTGAAACTGGCTCCATGCTGTAACCAGTACACCATGAAGAAACATCATAGATGAAAGCACACACACACAAAAAAAATTAGTCACGGAAAGGGCAAATGTATTTTAATTTAAAAATTATAAACACAGGATTTGACAACAGAAGTTCTAAGTTGAATTCCCTGGTGTCCCACTTACCAACAAATTTATTAAGTAACATAATTTCTGTCATTCTCACTTTTGTATCTGTAAAATGTTAACAATCTATCTCCTGTAGCAATTATCTGTGTTAAATAAAATTGTCCCTTAAACACTAAGGTAGGTATAGAATGTTATACAAATAAAATATGCAACCATTGACAGTTACTTTTTAAAATTTCATATTAAACTTGTTTAACCCAGTGTTCCAAGTCCATGTGCTCGTGGTCACCTGCAATGAAAAGCAGAAGCTGGCCATGGCCTATGTCAAAAGGAAGTTGGAAATGAAGACAGTCCCACTCGCTGACCACAATTATTCTTCTGCTTCTAACCCTCAGGCCAAATGTCTCATGATAACCTTTCTCACTCTTCACTCAGCATACCTGAAACTCTTCCTAATTGCCCATCTTTATCACCTTTATGCTTTGACTGGGGTTTCTTTCTTGACAATGAGACTCACTGATCTGTTATCACTTTTCAGCATTTCTTAAAATTCTGGGCATTATTTGAATGGGTAGGAAATTGAACAAGGTAAAAAACTTGTCTTGGATTTTATATTGAATATATAGTAAGCTGAGAAAAATATATAAACAAAAAGGAGATATCAGATAGATTAAAAGTATTGAAAGCAAGGCAAGATGACCTAATTCAGTTATAGCAGGTTAGGTTATCATAGCAATGGTTAGGATAGTAATATGATTCAAAGAACTCTATTTCAATTGCTGGCAAAAATGACCACTTTGGAGAATTTATTTTACTGTCCTAATTTTTGTTTCCTTCCCTATACAATGTGGTAGCAATGGTAACTATTTAAAAGGGTTATTGAGATAACTACATGAAATGTTATATATGAGATATTTAGGCAATACTTGGATTAAATTGTCTTTATAAGTGTTTCCAATATATTGATAGAGAAAAAGTTAGATACCACTAAGGACGTATCTCTGAAAATGAAAAGGAAGGAATTTTATCCTATTTACAGCATGATGAAGAAGTGAGGAATTGGAAGGATGCTATAGCTTGCAATCTTTGATGGACCTTAGATTTATTGTGAGTTTGGTGGGTTGTCTTTAGAGAGATACAGTTTGTACAATAAAATACATTGGGCATAAGAAATTATTATTTAACCAATTATGAGATGATAATAATTTGGCGTGAAATCATAACTACATTGGTGGAAAAAAAGAGGTAGTCTATAGAGCAAAAAGCAAGGTGCCAAAAATAAGAAATTATTATTTAACCAATTATGAGATGATAATAATTTGGAGTGAAATCATAACTACATTGGTGGAAAAAAAGAGGTAGTCTATAGAGCAAAAAGCAAGGTGCCAAAAATAAAGAATGAAAGTTATGAGTGAAGAAAAAATAAGTTATAAAATATATGTGCCCTGTAGTCAACCAAAGGATGTACAAAGGAGAGATAATTCACTTCTCTCAAATTTTGTTGAGAAATAGAAGAAAATAAAGACAGGAAAGTGACCATTCAACACTTGAAGATCGCCATTGAAAATGGAACAAAATGATTTTAGAGGGATGTTGTGGATTAAAGCTAAATAAGGTAATGAAACAATGGGAGGCAACGAGGTAAAAAAAAACTGTAGACAATTATTCTGAAAAGTGCTATGAAAGATATCAGGATTAAACACATGGGGGTCTAGGTTCAAAGAGCTTTGGTTTTGTTTCTGGTTGTGTTCATATAATTGTAATTTTTAATACTGAAAGTACTAGGGCAACAGCTTTTATTTTCTAGCAGTATTTGTAATTTCTACTCAGTAAATGCACGTTATGACAGTTTTCCACTGATTACGTACTCTTAAACTTTTGTTTCCCAAGTTGTTATGACTTTAAGCCTTTTAAATATGTAACTACTTCCTCTAGTTTTCAGAGGTTGAGGCATGAATAAGAAGCATGTATTTGTGTTAATAATCTTGACTTGTTCCTGGATCTGTAATTATCAAAACATGAGAATAAAGACACTGGTGGTGGTCAATTCTCATATCATCTGAATTGATTTAGCTAGAGAAAAGCCAATGCAAAAGATTATACAGATTACATTGCATTTAACACTTCACTCTGTCCATGTCAACTATTTAGCAGTCTCAGCACTGATTTAAATGTTGATTCTTCATTAATCTATCCTTTATATGCCCATAGACTCTTGTGCCTGAAAAATCTAGTAATGTGGATCATAGTGTGTGTTGAATTAAACATGACCCTTCTATCTACTTACTCTCCGGCCTCCCAAGACTCCAAAATATACTTCACTGTGTGCTGCACACTTGACAGGCCATTTAGTAGTGCGTCCCGTTCCGTCAGTGACACACTGAGAAGATAACATCACCTGAGAATTATTTCTTTACAAAATGTTTAACCTGAACTTAATCATGATGAAACAATCAGCCAAATCCAAATTGAAAGTCATTCAGTGTAGCAACTCATTTGGGCTCTAAAGACATTTTGAATGCCATACTGATGCAATAAAACAGAGTAAAAAGATGATCCACTACCCTGGATACACAGAGATAAGAGATATGACAATGAAAGGCAATACGTAATCACTAAGTGTACCTGGATTATTTTTAAAAGTAAAACTAGAAAGGAAACATTCATATATTTAAATGTGTTCTGTATATTAGATAGCAATATTTTACCAGTACTGAATTTCTAGAATGTGATATTATATTTAATATATAAAGAGAATATTCAAGAGTTCAGAAACTATATTCTAAAAATTATGTAAACTATTTTGTATTTCTGCAACTTTTTCTTAAGTGATTTAGGAATTACCAATGGCCAAAGAGGGAATAAAGCAAAAAGACAAAATTTTATAATTGTTATTTGGGTAACTGTGTGCATATTTTTATAAAACAATTGTTGCAATCTTAGAATTTGGGGAATTTTCTAAACAAGACTAAATGAAATAAGCTACTATTATTTTACTCTCCATATATAGAAAGATAATCTGCACATACATCCTTACAATATACATGGTCAGATAATACTGTAGTCAGTTTTTCTCAATGGATTCCAAAATCCTTGGGGACATAAATCAAATAATATCCCTCTTTATCAAAATTCCAAGCTCTAGAAAACTGATTGCACAAATCTATGACTCAAAAAAGGTTCACTGATATGAAACTTAAGGATACAAAATGCAGTGCTGAAGCTGGCAAAAAATTCTGTGATAGAAATGTAACCACAAAAATTTTTGAAATTTCAAATTTATACCTTAGATCAAATATAACAGCAAAGGCTTGGAGATAAAAAAAATCATCATCATCTGGGGATTTAGCTCAGCTGCATAAGTGCCTGCCTTGCAAGCATGCAGTAGTGAGTTTAATCTCCAGTACCAAAACAAAACCAAACCAAACCAAGCATCATCATCACTGCATTAGAAATAAAACAAGTGGTAAGAAATTTATGCTAGTTATTATCAGGTCATGCTTGAACATTGTTCTATAATCAAATATGGATGAATCCTCATCTTAGAAATTACTATAAAAAATACCAAAAAACAGACCATCAAAATTAGAATATGTTAAAAAATCAAATTCTTCATTTTAGCTGCAGAAAAACAAACCATTTCATTTCATAAGAATATAAGAATCCATGAAAATATGTGATGTAAGGAAGTCTTTCTGTTGACAGTAGACAAACACCTGAGAATTTAAATAGTTTGAAAGATTAGGTGCCATCAATTTGTAATTTTGGCTTTTGTAGCTTTAAAAGAACAATTTATACAAGTCCATTTTACAGATTTTATAAAGAATCTTTTCTAGCATTTTACTCAAAGAACCTGGCATTGTGTCAGAATGCTGAGAGAAGGTTAGAATTAATCAGTATCATTGGTTTCAAAACCTATCACTGGATCTTTATCTGTTTTTTAAGTTCTGAAAAAGAGTTAAGATAATTTTATTCTTATGCTTTAATAGGTAATATTTGAGTGATTCTCCTTTTAATATTACTGCATGTAAAATAACATGAAATTAAGCTGTGTATTGTATAGAAAAATAAAGGTACAAATAAATAAAGGTGTGAAATCCTGTATTTCATTGAGCCATTTTTCACAGAGATCGTCTTTATTACCTTTGCAATAAGAAATCTCCCCTCAACAATATTCTCCCATTATTACTCATCATGCTAACCAAAAAATAGTGCTGAAACCCTAAAAAGCTCACTTTCTCCATGAGCAAATGGAAATCAGACACTATGCTCTTGTCTAAAGATGAAGAAATAGCTTTAAGTCTTGTGAAGAAGATGATGCCTTTGGCATTTTGGTTGAATTTAAGCAAAGTGTTGCTACTTTCATCAAGTAACTTTATCTGTTAGAATCTATGTGTTTGAGGAGTGGCACTAAAGGACATTTTATTTTACCTTTTTGCAAAACTCAGACTTAAATAAAGATATAAAAACAGAAGTGAGAAGACAAACGGTTGTAGCTATGATTAAATGCTGTACACCACTGTGAAAATAGGACAGAAAATATGGCATCCAACTTGGAAAAATGTGGCTTAAAGTATATTTCCCCAACAAAAATATTTAAGGTTATTTAAGGTTAATACCCAAGATAGGAAAGGAAAGTTCTGGCAGTTTATGTGATCTTGTTTAAAATGTTTAAGACCATACATTGACTCATCAAAATTTCTTCCTTTCGATGTTCTAGAATTCTTCACATATTTAGGATGTTCAAAATAATTAATTTTGAAGTTATCTTTACTTTCTATTTTTATTCCCTGTATGCTTTAGCTATCAGTACTTCTCAGTAGTTTTTAAAAACGGACACCTCAGCTTTAACACTGAGACAAAATTGACTATTCTCAGAACTCCCTAAACTTTTAATTATGTACCCTCTATAAAAATTTTATTCAACTCTTATTTCAGCCTTTAAACTTATGTTTCTTTTTATTTTGGTTGATGCTTCTAGATAAATGGAACTAACTTCAAGTGATAATTTGATTAGCAATTACTTGATAATTCTCCCATAACACATTTTCATATTTATTGAAAACATCATTCATATAAGTTACTCAAACCCTCTTACTTATGCTTGACATTTCTTTTCACTCTTTGAACATCAGGAATGTTTTACATGGAGCACACTGAGGCTTGTTTGTATAATAGGACCCATAAAGATAAGAATGAAAATTTCAGCTCCTCAAATATCGTTAAATAAACATATCCACAAGAGTACACACAACACATTTACTCTCACACTATATATCTGAGTGTTCAATACCTTTCAGCTTCTCTTATAAAAAGTTTAATTTCTTGAGGACTAAACTGGAAATCTATATGAACAGATTTTTTTTCAGATTTGATATACACAGTTCAATGTGCAACTAAATTTGTGCTTCCAAGATAAATCCTGAAATTAAGTGTACAAATCTTTGGTAACAAATTTGATCATATCTTGCTTTATTCATTTTAACATATAAGCATTATCTGGAAGATCTTGACCCCACATATACACCTACACATAACATTGTCATTGCCAGAAAATATTTGAATTTAGACACGTATCACTTTACTGTTGCCCTGTAGAACTATACATCCTTTAGCTGCATACAGAGATTATTAATATCTTTATGACACTGCTATGGAATCCCCCAAACTGCTTTTGCCTCTGTGAAACATTACTATAAAAATCTCCAAACTGTTTTTCATCTGTGAAAAGAAAGGGTTTATCATTGCATAATGGGATATGCAGAAAGTCCAAACCTTTTGCATTAGGAGTCCCTTTATAGTATTTGATATTATTGGAACAGAGACTGCTTAGAGCAAAAGAAAAGCTAGGCCACACTGAGAACCAGAAAGCTCAGCATTGCCCATTATGTTCAGTAGTATACTATGTTCAATCAGAAAAATTTTATTCTATGTTTAAATACTCAAAAATCATATTACAGTGACTCAGGTAGTTCAGTTTTGTGAGATAAATGTTTTGGAAATATGCCATATTTAAATCAAGGAAAGTAACATTACAGTACTTATTATTGAATTAATTTTGGACTTGATATTTTTGGAAAATTTTTCGGTAATGTCTTTAGAACATATAAAAATTCACTGTAGACATAGAACTATCGATAGCAAGCCAGTATCTAGGAACTTCTGATGAAACATCAGGAGCCTTCCCTCAGACTCCATAAATGCCTTGGCATGTACTCTACTCTTTCCAACACCTGCAAACTTTTGCTATTTTGTAATATTAAAAAGGCAAGGCAAATCTTCTCCCACCTAAAACATATACACACATGTGCACACATGTGCATACACACATACTTTCACCTTCCGCTTTAATATGCAAAAATTTTGAAAGTAATACCTCTTGCCCTGACAAGTAAAAAGCTGAACAAACTAAAAATCAAAGCCTTGCCGTAGGCCAATGAGAGAAGTGAGGTCACAGAGAAAATTACCACTCTAAAATCTTGAGATACAGACAAGCAGAGAGATTCATGGCTACAATCTGTTCATCTGCATTAGAAATGGCTAAAATCACAGCTGGAAGGAAGATATAACTCGCCATCTTGATTAAGTGTCATGAAGTACTTATGCACTGGCACGTGAATGAGAATCAGTGAAGGACACAATCTTGGTATAAGGAAGCCACACAGTTTTGTAAGTTCTATTTTAAAGAGTCCATTAGTGGCTCCAAATTGTGAGTCAGGAGAATTCCTAGTGATTCAGAGTGTGGTTTGTGTATGCTGGGAGGAGGGTGAAAAAGAAGAGAAATCATAGTTTCAGAATAGCTTAAATGGTGAAATGTACCAGTGAATTATTTTTTAAGAAATGAATAACTGTACTCCACCACTATTTTTTCCAGAGAGTCAGAGAAAACATTTCCTCACTAAGTCTTCAAGATGATCATCACCATATTAACAAGCACAGAGAAAGATTTAATAGAGAAAAATTATATACTGATATCTCTTACAGACTCAAAACTTTCAAATAAATATTAGCAGTATCTATCCAAAAATCTATACAAATAGGTGTACTCTATAATCGAGTGAGGTTTATTTTAGTCTTATATGACTGGTTCAAGTTTTAAAAATCACTGCAATTGACCATCCCTACAGGCTAATGAGAGGAAGACATCAACTGATACAGGGAAAGCATTTGACATAGCTCAACATTCATTCACATAAGACTGCATAATAAGTGGTAAATACAGGGGATGTTGCCAACGTGATAAAAAATATTCCAATGAATGCCATATTTAATGGGAAACATCTAGTGTCTTTCCTTAGGATCATAACCATTGTAAATATATTCAATTTTACCACTTTCATCTCTCATTGTATTAACATGTAGTGCAATAAGACAACAAAAGGAAATTAACTTTATTAGGTGGAAGAAATAAATCTTGTTTTTGTTAGAGGATAAAATGATTGCATATGAAGAAAATCTTCAAAACCTATTCTGTTAGTCCTGGTACCCCACTCATATAATTTCTGCTCCGTAGGAAGCCGAGGCATGAAGATACCAAGTTCACGCACAGCCTGGATGACTTAAGCAAGACCCAATCACAAAATAAAAACTAGAAAAATGCTAGTGGTTAGTTCAGTGTGAAGGCCTTGATTTTAAACCCTCGTACCACCTCCTATACAAATATCTTGGAAATAATGTGTCCATGGCATGGGTAACGTGGTCACAGTATAAAGTTCAGAATAAAAAATTCAAATTTTTTTCTTACATAAGAGCAAGGAACATTTAGAAATGAGTTTTGAAAGGACACTACTGTATTTAAAATAACATTTAAAAAATACATATGGGTACACTAATGTGTATAAGATCTATATATGGAAACTTCAAAATTATGATTTGAGAAATTAAAACCTTAATGAATTCGGAATTATATCATCTCTATGTATTGAAAGACTCAATGTTGTTATTATGTCAATTTTTTACTTTTTAAAAATTTTCAGTACTAGACACTGAACCCCGAACTTTTGTTCTGAATTACATTTGCAGACCTCTTTATGTTTTTATTTTGAAACAAGATGAAAGTAAGTTGCTCAGACTGTACACAAACTTATAATCCTCTTGATTTTGAGTCCTGGAATTACAGAGATGAACAAGCAAACCTGCTTATGTTTTCCTTTCCCAAATTATTTTCTAATTTTTTTACTAGTACATGTTTACAATATATAAGGATTAAATTTATTGTGGGGTCTTGGTACACACACATAATAAAATAATACATCTTGATCCTTTCTTGTTTTATCCCTTACCTCTATCCACCCTCCCAATTCCTTCCCACTTTTGGTTCCATTTCTACTTACAAAAGCTCTAACCCTATTCAAACTCTCAGTGAATAATTTATAGATTTTAGAAAATCATTGTAATAATGATGGAAGAAGCAAAATATCTAGAAGATCTAGCAAAATAATAAGGATTATATTGAAGAATATTTCTCGATTTTGTAACCTGCTATAAATCTATGGTATGCAAGAGAGTATGGTATCAATGAAAGAACAAAATAGAGATCTGAGAAGACCCAAACAAATATAACCAACCGGTCTTAGGAGAAAAAGGTAAGTTGATACAAAAAGGTCTGTCTCTTCAACATAGACAATTGAACCTCCAAATGCAAGAAAAAAAAAAACCCTAGCCAACACTTACACTTTTCACAAAAATTAATTCAAAATGTACCTTGAACCTAAATAAGAAAGTATAAGACTTCCAGAAGACACCATAAGAGAGAAGTTCTATGGGCAGACTAAGTTTGGCAATGAATTTTTAAATACAACACTGAAAGCATCATTTGTACAGGAAAAATGATAATTTAGTCTTTAATAAAATAATAACTATGAAAGCTATAGTTCTAGGAATCAGAAGACAAGTCAAATTTAGGTGGAAGTAGATGAAAAGGTATAAAAGAGTTGCATTCAAAATAAATGAATGATTTTTGAAACTCTACAATAAGATAACAAGCAAGCCAACTAAAAAGTAGACAAAAAACTTGAACAACCATCTAACCAGAAAAGGATATTTAGAAAGGTAGTGGGAAAAACATAGCTAGGCATAGCAGCCCACATTTCTAATTTCAGCTGCTCATTATTGGCAGGCTAAGGCAGTTGGACTGCAAATTGGAGACCAGTTTGGGAGGCTTAGTGAAACACTGTATCAAAATAAAAAATCAAAAGAGAATATAACTCAAATGTAGAGCATCCTTGGGTTCAAGCTCTAGTATTGCAAAAGTCAAAACAAGTGCAATAACTCAACAGAACAATCCATTCACTGCAAACAAAAATCAAACAAACTGTCAGAGCTAACATCATCAGAGCTCTAGATAGTAGTCAAATACTTACAGCAATCAGGCGAATACTGAAATCAGATAGGAAGTAAGAAAACACTGCAACATTTTTACTTGCCTTTATATACTTCTCTCTCCAGTTCAGAGATGATCTTGAATATGGCTGCCCACAGCACATGTGTGGGAACTTGTACCCTAGCTCTAAAGAGAGTCAAGCAGAAATCACGCTTAACAAACCCTGTTTTCTTCTTTGACTGCCTGGAAGCTTCCTAAAGGCCTGACATTGGCAACTGACATAAAATTGACATAAGGCAATTTTCTGTTTTTCCTAATTTGAGATTTCCTAATTTGAGATTTGTGTAATTCCTCCAAATCATTGTAAGACAACTAAATAACTTGTTGCCACCTGGGGGGTGGGGAATAAAGATGAGGCAAGCAAAAATGTATCCAAGTTAGGGAAGAAAAATTAAGGGAGAGTTTTGTTGGAAATTGGGGCATTCATAAAGGTAGAGTTATTTGGAAAGCTATGACCCATACATTTACAAAATCAGATACACAGTCAGAAAAGATTCTGAATTTGCACTGCGGGCTGATCTATGGTCTCAAAGTAAGCAGGATATGTAGAATAAGATTGACTTGCAAGCCAGGGATTTAGCTCAGTGGTTTAAGCGCTTGCCTGGCAAGCACAAGGTCGTGAGTTCAATCCCCAGTACCAAAAAAAAAAAAAAAAAAAAAAGATTGACTTGCAAATGGCTTGCCTGACTGAAGACTAAAATAGTGCTGCATACAGGGCTAACCCGCAAAGATGGGGAGAGAATTTGGTTTTGGGGTTTGTTTGATTTTTGGTTAGGTGGTATTTCATGAGGATTCATGGAGGAGTATTTTCTTATTTCATGTGTTATGTCTTCTTTGATCTGTAAGTTATTCAGGGTAGCTTAATTTCCCAAATATATTTATATTGATTTGTTATCATACTAGTTTCAAATTTAGTATTATTAAAGACAAAAAATAACACTTTCCATGCTTCAGTCCTTTGAATTGTACAGAGATGTGCTTTATGGCTCAGTGAACACTCTAGAAGCATGGGTATGAGTTAACAGCTCTAATATGGCTATCCATGCATACCTGTACTAAATTTGAGCAATTAAGTTAAAGTATATGTGTGATAGGATCCAGGTTTTTCATTGTTGGAGTGTAAATTTACACACAGGCAATGCTATTGAATAGAATGATTCATTTACTATTGGTTTAAGAGTTGGAGGCATCAACATGTAATTACCCTTGGATTAATAAAGATGTAAGTAGTTACATGAATGTATGTTTACATATCTGAGTATATATATTGACAAATCCCAGCTGGAACAAACAGTTCAGCCAGCACCCAGGTATATTGGTTCCCAACATTCTCATTAGAAAGAACCAATAGATAAATAGCTGACTTGAGAAAAGGGGTGAGGAATTTTGAAGATGAGGCTGGAGTACCCTACATAGCCCAAAGTCTTGCGAAATAATGGGAATAAGTTCCAAGACCACAGAAGCCAAGAGAAAGAACAAAATTGTGGCAACTTGAGCAACAAAATAATTGAAATAGTATTGCATTTCAACTTAAGGTTTAAATAAATACTCATGACCTCATACTGACAGAATAAATAATTAAATGAATAGATAAATGGAGAAAGAAAAATTTTATGAGAAAATACTGCTGACTCCTTAAACACAAGCTGCATATAGCTACTAACTTCAGAAGCGTGGAGAACAAGAGTAACTTTACTGTAGGAACACATGACAAATGCTATCTCTACTGAGGAACCAAGTTCCATATCAATAGTAAAAAGTCAAACTGACATTATGCACCCTCCTTGTAAGATAAGAAGGGCACTTGACATTTATCGTGTTCCTCTGAGTTGTCTACATTCTCATTCTAGTCAAGGGACAAAAATCATATAAATCCCAAAAGAAGAATATTCTGCAATATATCTGACCAACATATCTCAAAAATTTCATAGCCTCCAAAAACAAGGAAGCATCTGAGAAGCTGTCACAAGCAAGGTGAATCTTAAAGAGATATGACAGCTAAACATAATCTGAAATCTGGGATTGGGACACATAAACAGTATTTTAACAATCAATTAAAATCAAGAAAAGTTTAATAAAGTACCAAGTTAGTGCAACTCTTCTTACTCTAACAACTACATAGAGTAATTAATAATAGCTGTAACTTTGGAGTATATAAACTCATACCAAACTATAATTAAAATTTCTATGGAAAATTAAAACAATCAGTAAATTAAAGTTTACTTTACTAAAATACAAAGAACCCAGCAACAAACCCCACATATACTCACACTCTTGTTTGTGCACATGAGGAAGTAAGAGTGTAGGAAGAGCCCCTTAGGACTAAGAAATAGAGGAACTTAAGGGAGAGGATATAAAAACAGCATCCATGTAAAGATAACTATCCAATGAATAGTCTCATGACTTAGCTAAATGGTTGCAGTCATGCTGTGCATTTTTAAGACTAGAAACTGTTTATTTCCTACTACTTTTCCTTGGGTGGTGGACAACTCAGATAGAGTGAGACATCTAGAAATTCTAAGCAGACTACTAAATAGGTATTGTTGTGACCTTTAGTCTTGTTCACATTTTTGCAGAAACTAATGTTTTCCCTTCTCTCTCACTGCTCATAGTCCATGTTCATGTAGTTCTCTCGAGTTGGCTGACACCGGTAGCCTTTGGACCTATGCCTGACCCCGTTGAAAAGAAAAAGTAAAAGCTGTATCCTTGACTAGTCAAGCTGAACAGCTCGCCCAACCCACGATGAACTCCAGATACTATCACAGCAGTAGTCAGATTGAGAAAATCTGAGTTAGATTGGTAAAACCTTTCTATTGTCCTGCATTCTTTATCCATGTCTTAATCATGTTATTTTGTATAAATGTGTATGAAGAGGTGAGATGTAGAAATGCGCTCATTTGCATATGCAATAGACTATCTGCAAATGGCTAATATTACCTGTTACAAATAGTCTCAAAGGATGTTTTAAACAAAAGTAAGAGGACCTTCTACTCTCATGTAGAATTTCAAAAGTAAGTATGTTGGATCAACAAAAAAATTAGAAACATACCAAATTATACAAAGGTATATGGTAGGTAAGTACACACACATACCTACATATTAAGGTAAGAATGTAAATAATTCTAAATAAACTAATATCCAAACAACACATGTATCTTCTAGGAGAGAAGATAATAACCCTATCTCCATGAAGACATCGGATAAATTCATATTAAACTTTTCATAGCCATTTATGGGCTAATATGATGAATTAGAATCCCAGAAAGCCTTCAATCAAAGATCAAGTTAGTCACCTATGTGCCAACTCATTTCAAAAATCCACAATGATGTTATCAGTAGTAGGCAAAACACTGGATTAGTAAGTGAGAATTTCTGTGTTAAGTGAGAGCTTCCTCCATACAAAGCAATACCTGACATAAGAATGGAGTCTCAGCAAAAGAGATGGGAGACATTCCTGAGAGAACAAAGGGAAAGATAACACCTAAAAAAGGTTAGGACTACACATGCATAAGTATATATACTTTAAAATACTACTGCCCACTCAAAACAAAATAATAACAATAACAAACTATAGGTTCTTTCTTCTCATATGGAGATCATGTAATATTATTTAAAGTTAACTGTTAACTTTATAAGAACCACTTTATAACTTTATAAGAACCACTAAAATATAACATAAAAATGTATAACTCATGTAGTTTGAGTGTATTCTCCAAAAATTCACGTGTTGGATCTTAATTCCCAAATTTGTATGTTGACAGTAGTCAGAAGTAATACTTTTAGGAAGCTTTAGGATTAGAGTGGGACGCCCATGCTGGCATTAGTGGCAGAAGCGAAAGAAAAGGAGAGAAATAGGGAGGGGGGAGAAGAGGGAGAAGAGACATTAGCTGCATTGATTGTTACATTGTACTACATGTTTCCTTCTGCCACATTACTATGCAACAAGAAATTTAGATAACAATTAAAAAGGAGAATGAATTGCTCAAAAAATGCTCGGTACCATGAGAATAAGTCAGGAAAAGAGAAATAGAGAAATAAAGCACAGATACAATGAATATGAAACAAATTCCAAGATAGCAGACTTAAGTAAAAACTATCTAGAAAAAGCCGTCAGCCCAAATGAAACAAACTATCCTACGGGCGGCAGAGAATGCATTGAAGGAAAGACTGATTTCTCGACTGCATATAAGAAACACTATTTTCTTGTTTTAATTCTAACAACTGTTCTAAGACACAGTTTCAATACAGAGACACAGACAAACTGAAAATAAAGGGAAAAGTCTATTTTTCTATATATCTACTATAAAACTGTAAGAATATGAAAGTAAATGTAGCTATGCTTTACATTTGAGGTCAGTAAACTGACCTCAAATTTGAAGAATATCACAAGATACAAAGAGGTATTCCATGAAAATTAAATAGTCTGTTACAATGCTATGTAAATATACTTAAAATACAAACATAATCTTACAAAGACTGAAATTCATAAGCCAAAATTTGATGATATAAATGGAGAAACAGACAAATCAATAATGATAATGGAAATTTTAATATACCTGTCTCAATAGTTGGCAGAACAATAAAGCAAATGCTAAAATATATTTGCAACACACTGTCAACATCTTCAACTTAATTAATAGTTTTGGAAAATTCCTACCCATTACCACAAAAATATAGATTATTTTTAATTGCCAGTACATCATGTGGCAGTCCATACAGCACAACTCAATGAATTTCAAAGGCATGAAGTATACAGTTTTGCTGACATTAATATTAAATTTTTAATTAAATTAAATTGGAAAGCAATAGGAATAAAATATCAAAAATATTCCTGTATATGAAAGTAATGATGTTCATAGAAATCAGAACCCAAGGGCAACATGAGAGAGGTTGAAGATGAATTAAAAGAGGTACCTGGGCACTTCTTTGTCACTTCTTGGTCTACATGATGGTCACACAGAATACAGAGCTACCAAGCTCATCAAATGATAAACATAAAATATGCTTATTATGTGAAACAGCTCCAAAATGGCCATTTCTTTTTTTTCTAGAGTTTTAATCTAAAATGTTTAAGCAAAATTTCACTTCCTTGTGCAGAATCTCACTACTCTTTGATTCCCTCTTTTTTGGAGGGGGAAGGAGGGAAAGAAGAAAGGGATGAGAAAAAGAGAATGAAGGAAAAATGGAAACAAAGCTTTTGTAGATAAGGAGAAGAGGGTTTGAAGGGCAGGAATGGGAACGGAAAAATAAGCAACAAATCATATCATGTGTACAATCTACAGGTACAATTTGCATATGATGACTGTGATGGTTATGTATGCCAAAAATGTGCCAAAAAAGAACATATACAAGTAAAAAATGTTATTTGCAGCATCATTTTTTAAATTAAGCTGGATATTTCTAATCTCAGTAAATATGACTTTAAAATATCTTCATTACATTCTATGTCTATATCAGAATCTTCTCTAACCCTGGGTTTTGTTGGTCTGACAATTTATAGATGAACCACTTTCTATCCAAACACTTCAAACTGTCTTTTCAAAATCATTGAGCAATACTCAAAACAAGCTAACAATGTCCATCCAGTGACTACAAATCTTCTTCTATTAATTTTTCCTATTAAGGTTTTTCTTCTCTACATGGCTGCAATTCTGTGATATTAATATAATTGATTCAGCAAATAGAACAACTTTAATATTAACTGGCTCTTTATTACTTGTCAAACACTTTTGTTTTATCATTTCATTAATTTTTCCAGTACATCAACATATAATTTTTACTTCTATTCAACAAAAAAATAAAACTTTCTGAGAAAGAAAATTTTTTTTTTCAAGAACACAAAGCTAATAAGTTACAAGGCTATACTTAGAACTCAGGAAGTATATTGAGCACTTTCCCATTGCTGAGACAAAATACCCAGCACCTACAGTACAAAGGAAGAGATGTTTATTTTAAATCTTGCTTTTCAGTGGATTCAGTCCATTGCTGGATGGCTTGAAGGCAGAAACAACATGTCAGAAGAGGATGGTAGAGGAAAGCTTGTCCCCCTATGTCAACCAGGAAGCAGAAAGAGAGGACCTGGGGAGGGAGAGATCCTCTCCCAAGGCACACTCCCCAATGACACATTCTCCCACCAGACCTCACCTCCTTACAGCACCCCTACCAAGGAACTCATCAAGGGACCAGTCCACAGATGAGGGCAGTGCTGCCATGATCCAATTCCTTTCCAAAAGGCCAGCGTCTGCACATATGAGACTTTGGGGGGGACATTCTCCATCTAATATCATAACAGAAAGGTTTCTTCTCAAACATTTAACTTCCTTAACTGTAATTCCTTTGTTATAATAGTGCCCTCATTTAATTAATTTCTTAATCTAGGAGTATAGAAAAAGTGAGCAGCCCAGTCATTTAGAGGCAGAGTGGAACCATAGTGAAAGATGTTCTCTGCCGTCACAGTGCTTAGGCTCCTGTGATTGTATGGGATTTCTGTGGCTGAGTCACAAGATCCAACACTCACAAGATAAGAGATGAAAGGTTTTACGTAGCTTTTAGTGGTAAGAGATTCGGGAGCAACAGAAGCCTCATGGTGGAAGTTCAGGGTGCCGCAGAGCTGTTTACTACAGGGCTGTTAGGAAGCAGGGAAGGGGAACAGTATTACAGAAGAGCGGGCTTCCGTGATCTACTCAGACACACCCGGGATTGTGCTTATTAATCTGCTAGGTATTTCTTAATACCGAGAAGTTGACAAATGAGGAGTAATGATTACAGTAACCTTAAGAAATATAATCTCTTTTACCTCAATCTTTTAATCTACAAAATGAGGATAGTAATGGCATAGGGCTAGGGAGATAATTAAGTGAATGAATGCATGCAAAGAAAAAGGAATCAATCACCTGGTTTGCCAATGGGACTACCTGAACCAATAAATATATTGGTAATTTGTATTATATTTTAATTAATTGAAAGACAATTTGATTAAAAGAAGAATTTAAGTAGCTTCATTTATCATAACATCCTCTGAATACCTATGTTGATTTTTCATGTATGATGAACTACAAGATTAAACATCAGCTTCTCTTTGGATTCTTACTCAAGACTTACAGTTGCTTGGTGAGGCATAGTAAGGTTTCCATATCAATCCCTACTTTCTGTCCATTTATATTCATTTTATATCATAACTGTATTCTCTGTATCATTCATAACCATACCAAGGTACACATTTAGAAGTTACATTTTTCATCCTACCTCTCAGGTTTTTTTTATCTGCATTACCTTGCTGTCATTGTTTCACAAATTCTATAAAATGGAAAACATTGCCAATTCAACTCATCAATTTGTTGTGAAAAAATTGCTTACATAATGAAATAAAAGTACTTCCAAAAGCAGAATGACTCATGAGTCAGAAAAATCACTGTTTGTATGTGACTTTCTTTAGTCTTTAGTGCCTCTGTAAGGTCTTAATTTTAAAGACATGCAGAGATAGAGATAGAAAGAGAAGCAGAGAAAGAGAGAGAGAGAGAGAGAGAGAGAGAGAAAGAGATAGAAAGAGAAGCAGAGAAAGAGAGAGAGAGAGAGAGAACCATTTCACCCTCATTCTGATCCTCAGATTAATTGCTATAACAAAACAACTTCAGAGACCTATTTTTCTTTTTTCAGAATTAACTTCTTTGTAAAAATACTTAGTTTTAAATTAAACTGTACCAAAATAGTCAATCTGTTGTGATTTATATCATATCGGAAAATATTTAAAAAGCAAATATGCAAAATATATTTCTTAGATATCTAATTTTTAATTTATTCATTGTTGAGAATTTATTAGGATAAGTCTTTTTGTTTTGTTTTTAGTGGGTCACCTTTATTTTCTGCTACTAAAAGAGGTGGATTTGTGCAGCTATTTATTGTATTTTTTCATTTTGATGCCCCATAACTGTCAAGGATTCCACTAGGGACTGTGATGGAAGACCTAACTGTAAACTATAAAAATACTGTGCAAATTTTTTCCCTCAGAGCATTACTGTCTCAACAAATGCAAAAAAGAGTGAGAAGATCGTCACTGTGACTTGAACATTTACAAAAAACTCCATTGTATTCAAAAACCATTCATTCATCCATGGAATTTTTACTCAATTCCTATATATGAGGGGGTTTTTGAGATTTTGATGGTACAGAAGTAAACAAAATGGACAAAAGTCTCTGCTTTTGGTAAATAGTTAGTTTCATGTGTGTTGGAAATTTCTGTACAAAATGATACTCAACATGTATAAACTCTGTTCATTGAAGAAAAGTTAATATATTAGTAGTATTTTTCTGTTACTTGCAAAAAACTTAAATGACAGTGGTAGAAAATGCAGTCTTTCAAATACATTTCTTTTTTATGTTATATATATTTGATCTAATTCCATCATTAATAAATGTCATAGCTGACATATACTCAACATGCATAGATTGCCTAATACACATTGTACTCGGGCTTTCACATAATGTTTGCAAATTTGAGTTATCACATGACCTCTCACAATTTGTTCCATTTAAGATTAATGAGGCACTGGATAGCCATTAAGAAGCTATTCAAGAATATGCATTTAATTAAAATGAATTATGTATATGAGATAATACCATTCAACCTTTTTAATTTAGGGAGATAAATCATGGCTATTTCACTCCTGAGAAGGGTCCTAACATTGGCAAGTTGAATATTGATGTTACAAAACTCAAATAATTAATGCCAGTCAGATTCATCCATAATGGGTATAGCTAGAGACTTTGCCTACCAGAGAAAATTAAGTATTTCTTCTTTAGTTGATTATGTGGATGCACTTGCACATGTAATGAGCTTCAGAAAGTAGTGTTATACCACTTGCATAATCTCTGAATACAAAACAGCTGTTAATATCAATTCTTAAGAAAATAATGACAATCTATGGCCTTAACTTATTAGTGACCCACTCCAAAAGTTTACTTTAAACACAAACACCATTCATATGCAACACATTTACCATTTATTGACCTAGTTAGTAATGCTTCCAGTGATTTTTTTTCTGCACAAAAGAAATGATATCAGCATTTTAATTCAAACAAGTTTACATTCAGAACAGTGCCATGCATACATGGATACCTAATAGCCAGATGGATAGAACTTACCTGTCTTTTTTTCCATGCCTTATACTACTAGGATTAGTCGAGTGAACACTTAAGAGAATGATTAATCATATCCATTTGGCACTGCTATAATCTTATTTTATAGATGAAATATATTTCAAAAGATAAATAATTTTTCCCTGATCATGGAATTAGTATGAGATAAAACTTGGGATCAATCTCTGGCTATCAGACACATAAACAGTTTAAAGGTTTTGTTGTACTAATAAAACCTCACTATGTTTTGAAAACTAAGAAACATACAGCAATTTTTGTTAGCTTCTCATTCATGCTCAGTGACGTTGGCAATTTCATGACAGTCACCATTAATAAACCCTATCTGAATCACATATTTTTAAGTTATGTCAGTGTTTTTGAAAAAAATCTAATCAACTTCTTTGGGCCTCACGGTGAATAAACATTGTTTCAGAGTTCTCTGAGGAACAGAATCTTTGTAAAACATAGGTATAATTAGAAAAGGGATTTCTTAGGCTTAAAGAATCTGAAGCAGGAGTCCAAAATGGCTGTCTGTACCCTAGAGAGTGGAAGGATCCAATAGCAATGGAAGGTCACATGCCTGAAAGCTCACTGTACTCACCAACGTGAGTCTGTGTCAGAAGGCCCAAGAGTCCAGGTTAAAGGTCTGAAGAAATGGGAGATCAATATCCATAAGTAATAGTGAAGACCTTCATTTTTCTTTAATGCTGTCCAGGTTGTAAACCTATTCATTGGTGTGACACACATCTCTCCTCAGCTTTCTGGTCAATGAGTCATCATCCACACCTATCAATAGAAATACACCCAGAAGTTTGCTAATCTGGTAGGAGGTTTTACTCAAGCCAAGTTGACACATCACAATGAATGATTACATAGATCTAAACCAGGAATACATTCATATATGTACCCAATAGGATGCCTAGTAGAAACTTGAATATGAAGAAAGAGGTGAAACTTTACACACAGGTCTTTATAGAATTAGCTTTTTCCTAAGAAAAAAAAAGAAAGGGAATAATATTTAATTAGAAGTTTCCTTTTAGAAATGAAAAGACTCTATTAGTTACCTAGGGGGAAGTAGTCAAATGTCAAGACTAATGTGATTACAGTTTCCTAAAAACATTTCATTTGTTTTTCAATCACAGCCACCACAACTGCAGCCATCTGACTATGAGCATAACAACTTTAAAAGGCTTATATTACATGCTTTATGCTGTATTTCCACCAAGATCTTCACAGCAGTTTAATCAATAAAGCAGCACAAGCTGTGAATAATTATAATAAAGCACCTTAAGAATGATCCACAATTAAAAGGTAGAGGGAGAAAAAACCCTCAATTTAGATAAACCAATCTGTCACTCAGTTTGATAAAGTTTAGCTGACACCCTCATTGCATCTATCAATAGACAGATCTCTAGTCTTGAATCTAAATTAACTCTTCAGGCTGTACAAGGATAAAGAATTATAAGCTTCTAGATCTATGCACTAGAATGTTAATTATAAACTAAAGATCAACTCTCTATTGAAACTTTATATTGAAGTTTGTCCACAATGAAATGTCTATATCAACTTTAACAGGTGGCTTGAAGTATAGTTTTGAAATATGACAGCTCATCATATGAATATATAAAAATTGATAAGCAAATGTTTACAATACATTTAGTGACATATGATTATCTTTAATTTTCTAGACAATGCACACCGCAAATAGTACATGTTTAATACTCAGGGCTTGCATTTTTATGATGTTCTGTTTTGCACTAAGTTTGAAGAAATGCTGAGAAAAGATTGAGCTGCCCAGTTTAGGTTTGTACCAGACTAAAGAAATTACACGTACAAAACACAGGTGCCTGAAATAGTTCTATTCGGGTTTTCAAAGGAGTTTGGAAGAAAAGGAGTAATGTGAGACTGTAATAGCATATGAAGGTATATAATAACAGGTTTTAAAGCAGCAATTGACATTATTTTAAACTATAGGTTTCAAAGTATGAATAATCTATACATTCAATGGCAAAACTAGATGAGAAGTGAAATGAGAAAATATTGGTTATTGTTAAGTAGAAATAATGACCAGTTTGCCCATTCTTGGCTAACTCTGCTGATGTAGGTGAGCAAGAATTCTCTGATGGACTTGTTATAACACAAAGGTGCGATGGTAGTATGGGAGTAAAATAGACCACAAGGTTCTCCGTCTCCAATTTTTGTTCATAACTATCTTTTCTGTTTTGAGGAATTGATAACTATCTCCTCTGTGGATCTGCTTTCAAATGTTGGTTGGTATCATTTCATGCTATTCCTGGAACATTCAGGTATTATGTCTCTCATCTTCATATTCTGTTAGGTTTTTATGGGATTTAAGGACAGTGGTGGTTTTCTAGGATCTCTAGGTAATATCAAGAGTGGAAATGTGCTGAGGAAGAAGATGCATCAACAAACATCAAAATTATGCAAAAATTCCCCATAGAAATTTCATGAGTAGACGATCTAATCTGGGGCAAATACTGGTCTAGCAATATCACTCGAAAACATAGTTGAGATAATCCATCTGTGTATAAGTCCTTCTGACCTGCTGGGAGCCCGGCAGTTTAGAAATGAATTGGTTGAAAACTAGTTTCCTATATTGTCATGGTAGCTGAAGTTTAAAATCTATGAAATACAGCCTAAGGGAATATGTGAAGGCAGAATTCTCAGCAAATAACAAATAAGTAGATTTCAAAGCATGGAAACAATGCAGAGATTGAAATGTGTTAGGATGTTATTAGTATACATATAGCATCACTGTCATGAAAAACATAAGATTGGAAATGAAAATGTTATGATGGCATAGCAGAATATTCAGTGGCATAGTCAACAAACCTGTCCTAACTCTGGATGCAAATTTCCTAGCTGGTAGTAGACTGGGTTTTTCTTAATCCATTTTGTACTGCATAACAGACTATGTAATTTACAATGAATGGAATTTTCTCAGCGTTCTGGAACCTAAGAGATCCCAGGTCCAGCAGCTAGAATGTGACAAGGACTTTCTTGCTATGTCATCCCATGGCAAAGACAGGGTATAAGAGAAAAAGTGACAAGAGACTGAACCTGTCCTATGGAAATAGTTCTGCAGTACCTCACTCACTACCAAAGTAACAACATTAAGGACTTCTCAGGAGACCCCACCTCCCAGCACTGTTACACTGGAAATTAAATTAAATGATAATACTAAACATTTTATTTTTTGATATGTTTTGGTAATGAGATGATACATTTAGTAACTAGATACATGATAGTAACCACAAACATCTGTGTATGTTTTGTGAAAATGATATAACTATATTACTTCTTTCTAGAAACATTTTTAGGATTATCTTTAAATTTTTATATGGTAAAAGTTGCTTTTTGCGGTGTACAGTTTTATGAGTTTTGACAAAAATAGAAGCATTCATTAATCATTTTCATTAAGGTAAAGAAAAGCTCAACAACAATTCCTCCAAATTCCTTCATGCTTTGTATCCTAACACCAAATATTAGTTACTGACATCTCACAACTCATATGTTCTCTGTTGCTCTGGTTTGTTCTTTCTACCTGTGTTTTTGCCAAAGAGAATGAAACAGTATGGATTTTGTTAACTGTAGCTTCTTTCACTAATAAAAATATCTTTGAAGTTCATTAATGTTGTGTAGGTAAATAATTTATTCCTTTATATTGCTAAGTATCATTTGCCCATTGATTCATCAATTGAAAACATTTTCAGTTGCCAGTGATTATGAACAAATATGATACAAATATTCATCTATGAGTTTTGGAACATTCATAAGTTTTTAATTTCTTGGATGAATACCTAGGAGTGGAACTGCAGCACTATGAACCAAATATGTTTAATTTAAATATTTAAGTATGTAGGAAATTTCCAAATTGTTTTAAAAACTAGTCATACTGTTTTTCATTCTCATTAGCAAAGCGTTCTTGTGTTCCACATCCTTACCAACACTTTATCATTGTCTCAGTCGCTATCATTTTTCTGTGACAAAATAACACACACACACAGACACACACAGACACACACACACATACACAAGTTATAAGAGGAAAGGTTTATTTGGGCTCACAGTTTGTAGAGGTTTCATCCCATAGTCAGCTGGGTCTGAAGCTGTGTAGCACGGCAGACAGACATGGCAGATGAGAAACAGTCCAGGCAGGATAGGAAGGAGGCAACAGTAGCAGGAAGCCTGTCTTCTTTGCATCCCTTTATATTCCTGCCAGGCTACAAACCCATTGCTTCGTGCCACCTGCATGCTAGTGGGGCTTCTCTCTTCAGTAAATCCATTCTACCACTCCAGAACTGTATTAACCCACATATCATGCATTCTTAATCGCTGTATCCCACACCCTGGATCCAACCACCTCCCCAAACCCCACCTATGAGCACATGAATCTTGGAGGGGGACTTCAAATATAAACCATAATAACCATTGTAGTGGATTGTTGACTGGGGGTCAACTTAATCACCAGCTGAACTGAATTAGCATGGTGCTGAGCGTGGATGGCCCACCTGAGGACTGTTGCCAGCAAAGAAAGGAGGCCTGAAGAGGAAGAGGAGTGTTGCACGTTCTCTTCAGTGTTGTTATTTGGAGCCACTGGTTCTCCTGCGGGAGCTTGTCATGCTGGCTCCCTGACATGAACTCAGCTGTTTTCATCATAGGTGCTCACAACCTTGTTTCTGAGAGTGGCTACAGTTCACTTCGGGGGAGCTCTGGTCCTTACTTTGAGTGTTGTTTCCTGGCTCCAGAGGGGAAGATACGTGCTGTTGAATCTCCAGAAGTCTGTCAAGCTGGCTTCCTGATAGATGCTTGACTCTTCTCATCTATGGAGGGCCTCAGGACTTCATTGTCACTGAAGATGACGGTAGTATATTTCGGGGGAGTCCTGGTGCTTATTTTGAGCATCATTTTTTGGCTCAACTGCAGAACCCTCAGCCTACAGATCCTTCATCCTGCTGACACAGACTTCCTGGCTTGCACTGCTGATCTTCGGGCCTTGCCAGGGCAGATCCCTGAAATAGACTTGCTTGAATCACAATTGTGGGCTCTAGGTTTTCAGCTGAACTGATGCAGGTTATTGCCATGGGATCCAGGCCCTCTGCTGGATTTTATAGGTCAATAGTGTTGTGAACAGATTTCCTGTGCTTTCTTTGTATTTGACTCCTTGGGTGATCATTATAAACACTACTAAAAATTATGTGTCCTGTATGTAATTATTCTCTTGCAACCCCTGCCTACAACAATCATGTTATTATTTTGTTTTAATTTTTGTTGTTGTTGTTGTTGCTCTTCTAATATTGGGTAATAGTATCTCACTGTAGACTTAATTTGAATTTTCCTAATAATTAAAAATGTATACATTTTCATATGCTTTCTTAACATTCACATAGCTTCTTTATGAAGTGCCTACTCAAATTTATGGCTCACTTCTACTACATGCTTGATATAAGAGTTCTTCGTATATTCTGATACACATTCTTAACAACAGCATGATTTACAGATATATCGGTATCTTACCTAAGGTAATCTTACCTTACCTTGCTTAGGTAAGATTTTTCCTAAAACAGCAAAGATTTTATCCTATCTTTTATTATAGAAATTTTATACTTTCACATTTAATGTTTGAGTCTATGTTCATTTTTGTGTAAGGTACTAATTATAATTCAATTTAAATTTTGTGTATCCATATGTACTTTTGCACCATTTACCATATATTCTTTCCATCACTTTGCCTTTTCATTTTTTTAAAACATGAAATATAAACACTTCAGTCAAATTCTGATAGCTCTGTTTCATTAATCTGAGTCTTATCTTTTCATTAATAGCACAGTGCCTTGATTTCTGTAATATAATCTTTAAATCAAAACTGCCAGTCATTCAACTATGTTCTGATTTGTCAAATTGCTTTTGCTATTCCATTTCCTTGGCTTTGACATATGGATTTTAGTATCACTCTGTCAATATTTACCATAAGATCATGCAGCGATTTTGATTATGTCATTGACTTTGTAACAATATTGAGCCTGTAATCTATGGGAACATTAAATTTCTTGATTCGTGAACTCTTTGTCTTCTATCAAAGTTTTATAGTGTTCAGTGTAGAGTCTGAAAAAATTTTGTGAAATTTATACCTGAATATTTCACTTGCTTTTTAATGGTAGTATACAGGCAGCCTTTTATAGTGCCAAAGTATTTGTACAGTTTTGAAGTAAAATCTTCTATGATACAAGTTGACCTTGTACCCTACTTTATTTTGTCTTGTGTTGCTATACAAAAATACAGCATCTTGAGTAATTTAGTTTATGCTAAACAAAAATTTAATGACTCCTGGTTCTAGGGGATGGGAAATTCAAGATCAACATGGATTCATAAAGGGACAATCATTCAAATCATAGATTCTCTCCTGGTCCCCCAAAAGTGATGTCCTTCTTGCATATAAAATACATTCATTGCATCTCTATGGTGTCTTTTCTCCTTCCACCACCAACTGAAAAGTCCAAAGCTCACACATTCATCTAAATCAGATATGGATAAAACTCAAGATAAGATTTATATTGAGGCAAATGTATTTCCACCTGTGAGAGTTATATGCTTCTAAAATGTAATAATGTGGCAGGTATAAGACACATACTCCCATTCCCAAAAAAAAGTCAAGAAAAAGGTATAAATATTCCAACTAAGTATAAAACTTAATGGGGTAAAAACATTAAATCTTAAGGCACCAGAATCATTTTTCTTGACTTACTCCATGTCCCAAGTCTTGTACAAAGTGAAGTTTGCATTAAGCCTCAACATCTTAAATATCTTCATCTCCCTGGATGTTCTAGATTTAGCCAATACTGCAGCTTTTACAGTTTAGCACCTCAGGTCCATAGTTCTTCCAGGCTGGTATTGCATATGGATAGCTCTACATTTTTGTGGTTTTGGACAGTCCCATCCCACTGACATTGTCCTAGTGGAGATTCTGTGTAAGCTTTGACTTCAGTTCCACTGGGTGCTTCCCAAGTGTAAGTTTTCTATGCTGTTTATTGTTTCTCGATATGTACCTTAAAGGGTATTTTTTAGAATTCTAGATGAACTTGGTAACCATCCACTGAGGTATAGGAAGTTGAGATAGCAGAATGAGTAATTTCCTCTTAGATCTGTACCTTCCACAAGTCTATACTATTTCGTTCCCTTACACTGGTCCTTGGAAATTTTTTAAGCGTTTTTAAGGAGATTTTTTTAAGGGAACTATAGATACTTCATTGTGAGAATTTCAGCACTTTCTTTGAAAGGGCTTTGTCTTTATTTCATTTAAATTTGGTTGCCCTGAAATTTCTACTGTGATAATTTTAAAAATGGTCATGAACCTGAAGTTTGACCAACTACTTTTTTATTTTATTTTAGGGATAGAATCAATGCTGTAAATTTCTACATCATTAGTTGAAGATAGAAATCTCAGTTTTTACTTCTGACAATTTAAAATATCCTGGAAAACACATATTTTAAAAGAAAGTGTTAGTGATATTTTCTTAAACATCATTGTATTGATAAACAGATTTTCCACTGTGTTTATGATTTCTATGGTTTCATGACATCCTGAAACAACTGTCAAAGAAAGCAAAATAACAATTGAAAACCTTATTTCACTCAGCTGTTGTGAATCTCTGAATATCTTTGCACAGGGTTTGGTGATAAACTTTCATAGGAAGGAAGGCTACATTTGGGATTGTTTTAAGAGCAGAAGATTCTCAGTTAATTCAACAGGGCATGTTTATGTAGCTAACTTCAGGGGGAAAAAACAGTTCCTATCTCAGCTATTTATTCATGAAACAGAGGGGGGGAAATTGAAGGGGGAAATTGAAGGGTCTGCCCTTGGTTTTGCAGCAGAGTCAAACAAAGCAAGGTCCATTTTGACCTTGAAAGAGAAAAACAGGCAGTCATCCAGGGATCTTCAGGGAGCCAAGATCCTAAGTCTTATCTACCTCATTTAGGAAAGGGTGGTCTTTTGAGGGAAGACATTTCCTACAAGAAATTGTGCAAGGGATTATGGAAAGTAAACTACTGGAGAGAGTTTGTAACTACTGCCACTCTCAAATGAACTTTACAGCCACAATTTCATTGACAAAGTTGGATCTAAACCAGCTCCTTAATAATTAGTTTTTGACTATTCTGGAAGCATCTGTGTTTCCATTAATTGGTTCAGAATTTCTGTTGTTATACCTGAGTGTCTAAATACTAAGAATTGCCACAAACTTAAAAGGTTGCACCTTAGAAGGATATCACTCTCCCAGAGCAGATTTGCAATCCTTTACCTTATTTTTAATCTTATCTTTTAGTCATTATTTATACTTCTCCATTAATAAAATTGCATAAACTGTGGAAAGCTATAATTTTATCGCTGTCCACATTTAAAGTATGCTACTGTGGCCCTGAAGCAAGGCCAGCAGATTGCTGTAGCTGCTGGTCTCAAACAGAAGCTTAAAGAGAATTCTTTCTGTGGTCTGATGGCCATTTCAGAACTTTGGAAATGGAATAGTCAATTCATCAGAAAGAAATAGCAGGTGAGTGTTGCAGACTTTGGAGGCCTGCAGGAGAGAGACTCTGGAACGTAGGGACCTGCACCATGAGGTTGACTCAGGGTGCCGGGAGAACAAGGAGCTCCTCCCCTCTCTGGGGGGCGGCTATGAGCCTACCGGCATGCAGGCTGAGAATCAAACATCTCATGTCATCCTGTCCCCTGTCCCATGTCCCCTGCCTAGCAAGCAGGAGCCAGTGAACTACACATCTTGTGAAAAGATTGACTATGTTATTTAGTATGAGCTCCCGGTATACAAAGATATGGACAACCACTTGGAAGAGAACAAGAGACAATATGACAGATAGTGAAGATCCCTGGTTTTCTAGCTTTGAAATCTATGTTTTCTTATGTCATGTTCTGTTCTGTTTTGTTGTGTTTAATTTTACCCCCTTTAAAAAATGAATTAATATAAATCTTGCTTTACTTGAAAAAAATAAAGTGTTTTATTTATTACATAAACTGACAGACAGGTAAGAGAAAGGTGCCAAACTGAGAGAGCGAAATTTGTGTGCTACGAGAACATAAAGTTAAAGCTATGCCAAAATAGATTAGTTTTTGAGAGGGAGTAGTGATTCTTTTGGTCGGAGAAAAAAATTTTTATACTTGATTTTTTTTTATTTTAAAGAGTATAAAACAAAAGATGGCAGAACAAAGCAGATCAGAACAGAACAGCATAAGCAACACAGCACTTAACAATAAGACAACCAGACATTAAGAGTAGCTATCAAAATATCTCTTTTTCTGCTATAGTTGAGCATAGTTTCAAATACAATAATATCAAACATACCAAAATAGTATAAAACCATTCAAAAGAATGAAAGAATTACAGGACATTCTGAATAACAGAGAATGATCAATGGCTACTATAATATCTCATTTTCAATAAAAAATTTGTTTATACTATCACATATATTAAAATCCCAATAAGACACAACATGATAGAACTGATGGTAATAGCAGAGTAGAAGCATGCTAGGACTTCTAAGCAAGACGATATTAAATCAGCAATGGCTGCCATAATGTTTTTTAAACAGACACATATAGTTCTCTGGAAAGGATGAACGTTTATATTAAATCAGTGTCTACAAAGCCTCCTTAGAGCTCAAAGTTCTTTGAAATCACTACAACTGTTTTTGCCAGGTTAATTCAATATGTGACCTATAAAAGGTTAATTTTAAGCATTAATTGTTTAATACATATAACCTACTTATTTTTTCCAATATTAGTCTAGATATCTCTATGAAGGTATTGTTCGGATGAGATTTTCATTTAAATTAGTGATTTTTGTGAAAGTTGATTATTTCTCCATAATGTGAGCGGATCCTATCCCATCAGTTGAAAGCCTTAAGACAAAATGGCTGAGTTTCCGTGGCAAAGGTAGTATTCTGATGCCAGGCTACCTGGAGATTCAAACTGTAATGCTGGCCCTTCCCTGGGTCTCCAACCTGTAGGCCAGCTTGCTAGATTTGGAACCTACCAGTCTCCAAAATTGCACACACCAGTTTCTTAAAATATGACTCTCCTTTCAAGGTCTTCTTCCTCTCATCAAGATCTTCAACTCTGTGTTGAGTTGATTGTTTCTCACTGACCATGTGTTATCTTTTAATTGAGAAAATTATTGAGGTCACAATTGTTACTGATATATCTATGCTAGTAGTCAAAATCAAAAATTAGCCTAGATTCCATTGGTATTTACCAGCATTCTTATGGTTTATATAATGAACTATGTAGAGTTTAATAATTTTTATATCATGTTAAAATTTTGCATAGTTGTGGGTCTGCATTTACGATATTATGTTGAGGGTTAGGTAACCAAATTGTGTATTCTACATAAAGTTTACAAACCTTATGTCTTCTTATAATAGAACAATTTAAAATTATTGGATTAAATGAGATTTAAGATAAGGATGCTTATTTATCCATTATGATTAAATAAGTGTGTGATTAAATGCACACTTTATGCATTATGTTAAAGTCTTTCTTGAACATATTCAAATATTTTCTAACATGAGTTTAATACCTAAAAAATGTTTTAGAGTTTTTAAAAATCAATTTAAAAATCTTTTATCTTACATATATCTAAATAACTCTCCACAGCTAATATATTTATTTAGTGAAATGCTAAAAAATATTTCCAAAGGATGTTTTAGAAACACAGTGAAATAAATGTAGGAATCAGATTTGGAAACCTCTGATATGAACATATATACCCATAAAGAAATCCAGTAAGATAACCTGTACTCCAGAGTTACGGCAATATGCACGATTTACCCAGTAACCCACTGAATCTAAATTGAATTTAAACCACAAGTGAGGTGAGCACCAACCTCCAAACTTGTTGCATACAATGATTCAGACAGTGATGAAAATAGTGTAGATCTACTGAATACTTGGGAAACCTTACTCCATCAAATTATAGCAAAAAGTTCTACAATGGAAAGAGAATGTCAAAAAAGTTAAGAGTGAGGCCCATCTGAATTTTAAATAGGTACAATGATTATTATTAGTAGGAAATTTGACTCTTGGTCCAATGCATAAATTTAGTTCATCTCTAATTAGAAGTAAAGGCATTTAATTCCGACAATGTCTTTTTTTGGGACCTCAGTCTTCAAGTGAACATGACAGCCTTATCTCCAAGTTCAGCTAATTATTAAAGCATATAGCACCATTTTTAGCTGTATTATCTTCAAGCGTTACTCAGGGAGACTACTCTTCAACCAATGCAATTTGGGGTGGGTGGGTTAGTACCAGGAATTAAACTGAGGACCTCACGCTTGTCAGGCAGATGATGTGTCAGAGTTGTATCCTCAGCCTAGTGCAATTTTCTTTTTTTTCTTTTTTCTTTTCTTTTTTTCTTTTCTTTTCTTTTCTTTTCTTTTCTTTTCTTTTCTTTTCTTTTCTTTTCCTTTCCTTTCCTTTCCTTTCTTTTCATCAGTGCAATTCTTGATCCTAGAAAATATAGCCTTTTAATCACAGACAAGAATATAAAATTTTAAATAGATTATTATAGAACATTGTAACTGAATGTACAATCTGCCCCACCCCCAGCCCCCACACACATTTGCAATTGCGTTAATTTCTAATGGCAATTGCAACAAAGAACACTGTCAGATATACTGCATTACGATCTGGACCGCACTGGAAACACTGTGCAAATTTCTCTCAGTACAGCTCTGAGAAAAAAGTCTCTCTCTGATAATACGATCATGAAAATAAGTTTATTTTTATTGGAAGAAACTTCTAGATCCTAAAACTGAATATGGCTGCAATGTTATCTGAAAACCTAGAACCAGTTCTAATATAAATGTAGAGAGTTTCATACTTTTTAAATTATGAACATCATACTAACCTCACTTATAGGTTAATCATAATGTCCTTGCTCACGTATTATGTACCATTTTACTGCTGTTTGGTATTACTTTATTTCATTTTATTGGGTATCATATTAGCCACTTAAATCTTTTCTCGAACAAAGGTATTAAAAATAGATTGCTAATATATGCATGAAGATATTCAGTGGCTTGAACCAACTCAGAAGATCCACTCATGCTTTTTCCAAACTCTGCTCAGTGGTCTTACACAGGAAGCTTAAATTAGCTATGGTAGAGATACTTAAAACATGGTTAATCAGTGAACAGGAAAAATTAGATGACTTTCACTTTTCTTGTATAATGAATCAGTGAATCAGTGACTAGCATAGTCCTGAGTACATCCATATTTACATTTCAAAACCATAGAAACAATTTTTGAAAGCAAATAGTTTTTAGACTATATAATTTGTTTTAAACAAATTTTAATGTTCACTTAATGTTCACTGAAGTGGGTCAAATCATTCATTAGAAAACACAAGTAAAAATAATGGAGCCTTCAGTAGAGTTATGAGAAGGATATTGAATTATGAAGAGACGAGCACCATTCACACAACTTGCTACAAAGTCCTTCAAAAATACACGAAATACAAACATAGCATAAAATTATAAATCATGACTACACACTGTTGTCAAATCTGGAAACATACAAGAAGTCTCTTTTTTAATAATTTAATCTTAGTGCCTCAATGATAGCCTCAGATATCGTTGACTAGATTTTCTGTTGAGTATCATGTTTCAACATTATTTATTTAGAAATAAAAAATGTTGATTAAAAGCCTTAGTTTTATTTTGTTTTGTTGGACCCTCTACAGATTATCTCAGCAGTAATCTCACTTTAGTGTGCCTCCAAATCAAAAGTCCAGAAGCTCAAATTTAATAAAAAATTGGTCTCTTACAGTTTGTGATTGGGAATCATCCCTGCTACAATATATCGAACAGGAATGAGGGGTTACAAGAATGAAAGATTTGAAGGGGATAGAAGATACTGTCTAGAAGTAAATCTCAGTTATTGATCCCAAATAAAACAAGATATTTTTAAATAAGTTTTGTGACACAGATGAAAGAGGGCCAAGCTGCATATTAATAACACTGTGAGGACACACAGATGGGCCTGGGCTTAAATAGATAGCTTCTCTATCTGTGTGTAGGCATGTATAGATGCTACTGGCATTTCATTCATCTGGAACATGTGCTCTGCTCATGAGCCACTAGTCCCTAATTAAATTGTTCTCAATCATAGGCCTACATAGGTCAACCAGCTATGAGGTGTTTTACATGTGTCTTGTTTCTTTATTTGATAAAGTACTGACATTTTGTTTCTCAGGTAGAAAAGAATGTATACTTGCCACTAGTTGTCTTTGGAATTTGTTATTTTTACTGACATAATCCATCAAATGTGACACAACAGAGATATAAAAAACAGCAGATGCCCAATTGATCATGAGATGAGGGAAGACTGAGACACAAGAACATGGGTGCAATAACTGAGACTTAAAGACACAAGAACATGGGTGCAATAACTGAGACTTAAAGACTCACATGTATCTGAAAGAGGACCAGAAACAATAATCTGATGTTCATCAATAAAAGTTGCTAGACAATAGCAAAAACCAAACCCCTGTGACATGACTGTAAAGTAACTTGAATGATATTTTGGCAAATAAACTTAAAAATCTCTCACAGATTACTTTTATGAGTTTATAAATCAGAACAGAAGTCCTTGCAATATGTCTTTGCTCTATTTGAGAATTTATAGTGCATTATTTTAAGTGCAATCAGTTCATGAGTTTCACTTTTTACAATGCATTGATTCTTTGAAACTGTCAGACATTATTGAACGGCAACTTAGGTCAGTAAAGCAAGACATTTAAATCTTTTGTTACACAAAATCTGCTTTGGGAAGTATTTTAAAAATGTTCCATAAAATTTTGATTAGTTGAAACAGTTCTGAGCAGCACATATGTTGGCTACTCCAAAAACACACCTTCAAATGTATTTTATACTACATTTATTTTAAGAATGTAAAGAAAAAGTTAGAACTCCATTACCACATATCAACAAAAGTCCAATATAGCTTCAGACTAAATTTTATAGTTTTTCATTCTACATTAGCTACTTTAAATATCAAAGTATTATGCATTATACATAAAACATAAACCAATATGCAGATATTCTGCACAATGAATTCACAGGTGAAATAAATTCTGAAATATTATAACTTTTATATTCTGATACTCTTCTTGGCATAAAACTTTATAACATTTTTTGGTAACATCAAAGACTTAATTTCTGAGTTACCTGATACATTAAAAATAATGTATTCCTTTCTTCTTTAAATCCAACTTCCTGGAAAGAACAAATTGGAATGTCTTAATATATTAACTTCCCATTAAAATGCAGGTGGATTTCTTCAATATGGGGAACATATTTGACAGTTGTATGAACTTTATATATTGAAATGCTTCCTAGCTGACATAATAGATTTAAGAACTCCAAATATAATATTGAAAATTATCTGTCAATACATATTTTTCAGTGTGATTCATTTCTCTATGAAAAGCTGCTTTGATCAAAGAAGAAACTGCTTGTATGAATGAACTTATCGTCACATTTCTTTAGTGATAAATAACAACCCATGAAAAATTTAGAAGTTGTATTTTTACCTTTAGTTTATAACCAATGTTATTACTAAAATTAACATATTTTCTTCTTTACCTCCATTTTTGAGATAGCTATTTTAACCTAGTTCTGAAGTCATATTTCCAATTAAAATTCACTCTGCATTTGACATCCTTCTTTCTGAGTCTGCTGAGATTATAATTAAAAAAAGGTGGAGGTTGTATTTTCTCTCAGTCCACAGTTAAACTCTTGTACTTGGGGCACTGAATGCATAGACATCATTCACACTGCCCTGGAAGATTTCCCCTCAATTACATGCCAGAGCCCCGTGAGCAGATTAAAACTGACCTTGAATACCCGGGCCTAGGCAATCTGTCGGAGGCCATCCTGACTCTGAGGTCAAAAATAATGGCAAAAAAAAAAGACAAAAGAGAAATATTGGTGAAGAAATGAAACATCTGAAGTGGAGTTCAGGAAAAGGCATCTAAATTTAATTACGTTAGCAATTTTTTTTTTAAAAAACATTTGGGTTGCAGTGCATTAGGAAGTAGCCTGAGCTCAGCCATATGTCAGAACCAGGGAACACAGCCAAACTTCAGGGACTTTCCTTTACCAGGAGAAGTATAAAAGTCTGCTGATGCCTAGATAAACAATTTAATCTATCCTTTAAGCCTTTGGATGATGCCCATATTTGCAAAGCATTTTGTTTAGTACCATTCAACCTTCTGCAGTTTTTTTCAACCACTGAAATGTGAAAGTTTCTTTCAAAAAATCTTTTGTGTAGTACATAATACGCACTGACTTTTAAAAATAAATACTTTTATTACTAAAGAGAAGCATAAAATCATTCAGGTACATTCCTTGGTGGGAAACATTATATTTTTGACAAAATATTTACATTTAACATCTTAATTTCCATTCAATAACTGATTAAGTATTACTTTCCCAAGGCCATGTTATATAGCACAGCCTTTTAAGAAGGTGAATAAGTAAAAGATTATGGCACCAAGGAGTTTCCAAGCTATTCAATGAAAATGACATACCTCAAATTACTACTTATAACTTCCTGCCCTGTGATCATTATATTGTAATTAAATCCTCCATAATAATGGCCAAGTCTTGTATCTACAATTGTCTAAGGAATGGAAAAGACACTGACGTTGATTACGATGACATGCTAGGTCAATTGATGCCAAGCCAAAGCAATCAATAGTGTTAAGAAAATATAATGAAGTGGTCAAAAGGTGAAAAACCCCAGCTTTTATGGATGTCTAATCTGGGTCAGCAAATCTCTTTACCCCTGAAATAAGCAACCACTGCCAACAGACATTTCCCCACTTTAAGTACACAAAACTGTTTGATAAGTGCTACATGGATGCTTTCAGAGCTATCACCAAAGCACAGATGGAAATGAATTTTGCAAGTTTTTAAGGGAGAAGATTTTCAGAAAATATGTTAAGTGTTGTAAGATTTCAAAACTTTAGTATTTTTCAAATTCACCAAATCCCTGGGGAGATTTTTTAGTTGCAAAAGCATAGGATGGATTGTGATGAAACAATAAGACTTGAGATGTTATTGTACTGACCTCCTTACTGAATTTTGTTACCTTGAAATCCCAGGTTTCATTTAGAAGTTTCTTCAAACTCTTAATAATGGTAGGTGTGTAGCTACACTGAAGGTAGCTACACAGAGTCATTTATTTATTCATTTATTTCTTTATTTACTTATTACTCACTTTTCCTCTACATTCCTTTAGGTACACTTTTCAATATACAACAACATGGCCAAAGGCATAAATTATCAACCAATGTTCATTATAACCCAAATTGTAAGTTCAGCAATAGGTACGATAGAAATACTGCAAACCAAAGGAGCAATAGAAGTTATAGTCATCTATGTCCTATGTCCTTGTTGGTACAAGCACTCAAAGCTACCCCAAATTATGTAAGGGTAATTTTCTTGTCACACTGCTGGACAAATAGTTTTTAGAATTAAATTTTTCTTCTCTGCCCCACAAGAGGCATCCAGATAAATGACCCAGACTTAAGAAGTTTGTTTTGTAGTCTGTGTGCATCAACAATCTCTTCTGATAATTCTGAGAAGATCCTGATAGTATCTATAAAATCGATGAGAGGGATTTATGAGAATCTATTGATCCTCTTTATTGGTTGCCAACATGTCTCGTAGAATAAAGCACAAGAATGTTTAGAGGATTTAAGCAAAAGGAAAAGAATAAAACTTAAATCCTGTGTAAAGATACCATTCTAAAAATATTAGGGGGAAAAATGATAGTGTAGTTACAGCAGAATGTCCCTGATGGTGACCTCCAAAAAGGCAGGTGAAGGAAACAGAACAAAAAAGGACAGAATTTCAGACCCAAGTAAAGCACAGGGAAAGGATGAGTAGTTTTAGGAGACAGAGTGGCCCATGGTGTACGACACTGTGAATTGCAGGGCTCCCGAGTTCACAGTGTCTCAAAAGTCAGCAAGTAGTGCCTGATACGAGTTTGTCAGGTCTGAGTTTCTAGCCTGGAGCATGCAGCACGAAAACAGTTACCACCCTTGAAGGAGTTGAGGGACAGCTCCTTCTCCTGTAATGTGATGTAAGACATTGTCCTTGGTGCTGTAGGAAGGCAGCAGGAGCACTTTATGGTAACAACTTTGAAGCTGGGACTGCAACATTTGAGACTGAGATCATCTCAGGGAAAGAGAAAGCCAGTCTGCACTCTTAAAAGCGGGAAACTTTCTCCGTTTGCAGTACTGTCTTCAAGCTTACCCAGTTTCCAGGATGATACACACATATAACTATGTATATTATAAATATATATTTTATAAATATATAAAATACATAAATATATGTGTATGTTAATGGTGCAATATCCAGATGCTTCCTAAAAGAAAACAAGAAGTGTAGAAATTCATAAGATGACAAGACTAATGATCACGTTCAAATCAGAGAGTGATGAAAGATTTGGGGTGATTTTATTTTAAGTTTTGGACTTTTAAATGAATCCCTGACATCTTTTCTTGTCAGTACTATAATTTCTACTTGTCTACTTGAATATAAATATCTTTTGTTAGAAATAAGAATAAAAGACTTTAGGAAGCTCACACAAATATTGCAAAATGGGTAGTCGGCACTTCTGTACTCAACATGAGAAGTATGAAGGGTGCTGTGCGCACCTGCGTGTGGTGCAGTTTCGGCGCCCCACTTTTTGACTCACCAAAGAGAAGAGACAGTACTGCTTATTGTTGATGATATCTTCTCATTTTCTCAATATGTAGAAGAAGTGACTTTCATAATATTGACTTGAAGGAAGTAAAAGAACTGCTGAAAAACTAAAAAAAATTAACTAACATGATTAGTCACATCCCTGAGTTAAGTGATGACGCATGCAAAGAAAAATTTTGATGGTATCACACAATATATCAGAAATTCAATTTAAAAAGCTGAATTTTTAAAAGGAATGATTCAAACATCATGCAAATAACTACTGAACTATTAAATTGTATAAAAACTGATATGTCTTATAGACAAATGATACAAACTGTACTAGATAGGATAACTTCTCAAATCACATACAGAGATACATTTAGAGAATGAGGGGCATTACTACAGAGAGGATTAAACAGAAAGTTTTCTGGATTTCCAGGGTTTCTAAAACAGTAATGTGACTATTCAACTTGAAAAAAAAAGAAAAAATTCCAGCTATTTGTTAAACAAGAAAGAAAGGAAGAAAGAAAGAAAGAAAGAAAGAAAGAAAGAAAGAAAGAAAGAAGAAAAGAAAAAAGAAAAGGAAAAGAAAAGAAAAGAAAAGAAAAGAAAAGAAAAAAGAGAAAAAAGGAAAAAGAAAAGACGACAGGTAACGGTAAAAAAATGGGATGAGTGGATGTGTTAGAGATTTAAATACAACATTCCCTACGTCATCGGCAGTTTCTCTTCCTATTTTTCTTTTACTCACAGTCAATCATGGTCTTTAAATATTATTTATTTTGAGTCTTTCAAAGCAGAAGCCATGTTCACATAACAATTATTATAGTATGTTGCTATAACTGTTCTCCTTTATTATTCCTTATGGTTAATATAAAATATACCTAATTTATAAATTAAACATTATCATAAAGATGTGTGTATGAGAAAAAGCATGGTATATATAAAGTCCAGCAGCTTCAGGAATCTGCTATGGAGTCTGGGAATCCATTCCCAGCAGCTAAGGAGAGATGGCTGTAAATTGTTGTTTACAATGTGAGAACTTCACATGCAAAGTAAAGAAAATCTCAGGTCATTATTCTGATGAAGGAAAGACCTAGAACATTTAAATTACTAATTTAAAAATATAGATAAAGTAAGTTGCACTGTAAATTACTCTCAAAATGAGGAAGCATCTGACTTATAGGGAGCTTACAATTCAAAAAAGTACTTTTACTTAGTTTTTAGCTGAAATGTAAAGTCATGAAAACCAAGTGTCATTTCAAGATGTCCATGTTCAGAACAACACGGTTTCTCTGGAATACAGTATCAGATGGAAGGATATTGTTCAAAACAGAAAGAAGTTTTAATAACTGATGTTTGTAACACAAAAAGTTAATCCCCTTACTAGTTGGGCACTGGAGCAACTACTGCTTGTGTCTAGGAATCCTCCACTTACTGAGTGGGCAGTAGAGATTCAGTGACTTATTGGCGAAAGCTCCACACACAGACCATCCTATGGCAGACAAGTTACTACTGATGAATATTTGTTAAGTGTTTATTTGCTTGACACTGAATGCCTTAATTACTTTATCATTTCACTCCTCTTTACCTTTGAGTTTACGAAGCTGTTCTTTTCTAACTCTTGTGAATATGAAATGTGTGAATAGTTCTATTTTACTTTTCATGTGTTCTTGTGAACAGTTCCATTTTAATTTTCATAATTGAATCAATGTAGCTATGTGCATATGTGTGTGAAAGCCATGCTTAAATGATAGTAAATGAATTTGTCTACTTGCTAATAAATTATAATCCATACTGGAATCGCTAACAGTCGAAATCAAGCCAAGTGCATTGGTAAATGCCTGTAATCCCAGTACTCTGCAGGCTGAGGCAGAAAGATTGCTGTGATTAAAACCAGCCTGGTGTACGTAGAATTCAAGATTAGCATGTCTCAAAAACAAGATGAAATAAAGCAAAATCAAATGTGCCTTTTACCAAACTGTAGAGTATACTTTATATATTTTACATATAAGAAGTAATCTAGACCTAGCATAATCCAGGAGGGCATATTGGCTTAGAAGATATGTTCTTGTTTGTTATTTTGTTTCAGTATAGCTTTAAAAATAAATTAGAGTTATATTAACTTACAGTCTATATAAACATTTTCAGCCAAATTCTTTACAGACTACATGTATTATAATATCTGATAGATAGAAACTTGTGTCTTATAAACATAATTGCATAATTGTACAGTCATGTTATATACTTTTTAAATGTATTTTGTTGCTATACATTGAATCTAATGCCTTCCAATCTAAAACTAACTATACTCCTAGCCCTATAGCTCTTATTTTTTTGAAAAAATATTTATAATAGTTACAGTAAACACAACAATAAATATTGCCTTATAAATATTTTGATAACTGTCTTGTGATTCCTTGTTAATATATACATATACTTTATAAACTTGAAAATTTTGGGATCAGAAGTTAAATTTGCTGTATTTCTAAAACTGAATAAAATATTTTGCCATTTTTTGTTTAAAATACCTTCTATTAAATAAAAAAGCAAAAATACAAAGCATCTGATTTTGTTCCTTATAGATTTAAAAGAAACAAAGATTTGAAAAACAGTTATTTAAAGTTGGAATCAGAAAGAAACTAAAAAAGGTTCACAAAATACGAGTTTTTCTTCTCCTTTTAAAGTGTATATAACTTAAAAAACAAGCAAATGAAAAAATCTAATAAAGAAATATGTGCTATAGAAGCAGTAAATATAATAAAATCTAGATAAAATGTAATCAGTAACATGGAAGAATAAATGAAGATAACTTCCCAAAGAACACAAATAAGGCATGAAAAGAGTTATCAGTATTCAAAGCAGAAAAATAATCTAACTAGAGACAGCTATTGTTTTTAAATATAAAAGTAAACCATCAAATATATAATTGAGAATATGTCCTTGATTTTTCCAGATCCATGATTTTGGATAGTAGTTTTCCATATAATTATTCAGTGCTATTTATCATAGGAAATAAGTTCTTAGAAACACATTAATGGGTATATTTCTTTCCTATTGTGGTATCGTGCATGAGCACACAGACACACACATACTATCAAAAGAGGCATATTTTGACTTAATAATAACTTAAAATTTTCCTCAGTTCTAAATTTTGTGCTAGTGTTTCCTTAATGATATTTTCATCAGATTTTATCACAACACATATATGTACATTATAATTAATGTAACTTGCTATTTTATTATACTGGTCTAAAATTCTATAATGTTGGAGCTATCCATCACTAGAAATTCATTTAACATTTCCTGTAAAATGCCCTGGGGCATAGCTATGCCTTTCCTAAGAGCAAATCTTTAGCAATTCTTTTTTTAAGTTTTTCTAGGTTATGGTTTTACTCAGATTCACAATTTTCAAGGGTCAATTCTAGCATTTTATAGTTCTCTTCAAAATTGTCTAACTTGAAATTTTTTCAGTGTAAAGCTGTGATTGTGTTCTTTGAGAATGGTATTTTAATCTCCTCTGACCTGCAGTCATGACCTCCTTTTTTTCATTTTGACTGTGTGTTTTTACCTCTTTCTCACTCCTTTGTGCCTTCTCTTTTTATTTAGCTCTTGATCATATTTGCCAAAGGCTTGTTCATCTTATTGATCTTTTCAAAGAACTGGCTTTTCTTTTTATTGGTCAATTCTGCTGTTTTTATTTGTGTCTTATTTCATTAATTTCTTGTTGTAAATACATTAATTTATTCCTATTTCTATAGAGAGGTTTATTTCATCATTCCTTTACTATTTTATTAAATTGCAGATTTAGTTCATTTGTTTCTATTCTCATTTTTTTATAATGAAACATACATCTGTGTTTTTTTCTTTTCCGTCAGTTTGATCATGTCATTTTGGTTTTACATGTAGCATCTCCCTTGGATCGTCCAAGGAAGTAGAGCATAGTAAGTTACAATTTGGGTCTCTGACAGTGATGGCTTCAATTCAAATCCTAGCTCTGCTATCTATTAGTTATGTAACATTGGCACACTGTGTAAGGTATCTGTCTCTTTAAATCAGAGTAATTATAATACTGATTACATATGGTTTGTGAGAATTAAACATGTGAGTATAAGATAAAATTCTAATGGTAATTCTACATCATGCATATAGAATAAATTCAAGATAATATTTTAATGTCAATATTGTCACTTAGGTCTAAATAATGATCTCAACTTGATGTATAACATAAAGCATTATAAAGAGGTACTAAATAGGTAGGGTACTTTTAATTGAGGAATATTGTGTCATGTTGTAAAGTTACTGCTATATAGTCATTATACTTCATTTGAATGTTATGAACTTTTTTAACATGTTCTTGAGTCATATTGCAAACACAGCTAACATTTATGGATATGTCATATGGTTAAAAGAAATTAGCAATTCATGTATGTGTTTGCATCTGTGTGTGTTGGGTTGTGTGTGTATGTGTGTGTGTGTGTGTGTGTACCCATGTGGGAAAAGTCTTGAGGTAAATACGGTATTGCTTAAAATTAAGCTCATATAATGAAACTGGAATACATGAGAATCTAGAAAAAATGTGGCCTAAACCACTGTAATGTCCTCTTCTTGGCTTTGGCTAGGTTTCAGCAATATCCACAGAGGCGATTTCTTCTGTGTGTTTATGGCTGAGACTTATCTCTTCAATTTTATTTGTTTTTGAACTTTCATAACCTCATTACAACTTCTGGTCCAGTGACAAAGCCTAGTTTTGTTGTCTTTGTTTTGTTCCCTTGTTGTTTAAATTTTATACTGTTTCTGTATATTTGAAACAGAAGGCTAAAACTAAAGTTTGTGCTCAATTACTATCTTGAAACAGAGATTACAGTATGCATTATTTAAATATATTAGTTTAAATCATTGTTAAATAGAAAGGCTAAAATATCAAATATTTGCTTGATAGTCCTAAGAGGAAAAAAATTTTTCACATTAATATACAAAGTAAATTAAAAATGGTAATGACAAAAGTGAAACAAGTTTTATTTTGATTTATTTATTGTGCATGTTTTGTCACTATATTCTCCAAATTAAGTTTTTGCATCCTTAGAGAGAAATATGAGTAAAAGGTGCCAAATATTTATATTGATGACTTCTCAGAGTCTACATGATCAAGTTAATTAGAGGTGGACTGTAAAGTATTTAAAATAATGTTACAAAATGGCTTGCATGTGTATTCATTATACTTTTACAAAATTGATAATATATTTTTGAAATCCTTTCCTGAATAGTTTTATAGTTTATCACATATATTTCCACAAAATTTTGCACATTAGTATTAGCAGAAGTTGCACCCTGACAATAATTGAGCTTCAAAATTAAACCTTATTAATAAAATATAATTCCTGATATCAAGAGCAAAATTTATTTTCTCTCTTTGTAACTTTTAACACTATGCCTGGGACTGTTGTGAAACAAAAACTTACTATGTTATTATATTATTTTTTATAAATCTATTTATATAACATTCAGTACATAATATTTAAATCAATCTGGCAACATGTTTCATTTTCTTCTCTTTTCCTTTATTTATTTATAATTATATTCCATCTCATTTGACAAAATATGATCAAAGATCATTTACACATTTCCCTCCACCCAAATACAGAGGTCTGAGTTATTTTAGGATTTTCTATTTAGTGTCATGGTTTATGTCAGTGGCCCCCAAGCCTCATGCAATTATGAACTTGACCAAATGTAGCACTTGTTATTGGTTTGTTGTCTAGCACTTGGATTGGTGTGTGGGTGCTACACCCACCTAAGGATGGAGGCAGCATATGGTATAAGGTAGAAAGAAGATGTGTCTCTCTCTTGCCAGTTTACGCTTGTGCTGTTTGCAGTATCCCTGAAGTATGGCCGCACCATAACACTCTGCCTTGGAGACAGCTTAGTATGGACTGAAACCCCCAAGAACTGTAAGAAGTAAACCTTTCTTTCCCTAACTTTGAGCATCAGGTATTTCATCTCCACAACAAGTAAAAAGTACTTAAAACATCCAGTAATGCTTGTGTTTCTGTATCAGAGCTCTGGATAGCCACTGAGTTAGACCACACTCTCCTATTGTGCACAGGTTACCAAACATAACTTTTTATGGATTTTTAGTCCCAGTTGTCAGTTCTTCTCCACTACCCACTTGACTTCATCATTTTTAATTGTCATTAATTTCACATTGTTTTGAAGAGTGGTCTTGCTTATGTCTTTGTGGGCATTGCAACAGAAAATTGAGAAGTACTGTCATAGCTTGTACCACTTTCTTCTGCATTATTAGAACAATAAACAGGCACACAGCAGACCTAAGAAACATATGAAGTTTGAAGTCATCGTGACTAAGTGAAAGCTGTTTCTCTAATTTACAAAGTGGAGAAGCATAAATTTGCAAAGTGTCAATTTTAATTATAACATCAGCATCTTCTGAAGTATTAGTGTGTAAATTGTATAATTCAGTACACATAAAATGACTAAACCTGGGGAGGGGACCCTCAGTTGAGAATTAGAGAAGTTGAAGGAGAAAATCTGACAAGGATGAGTTACTTTGTGTATTTCTTTTCTGGTGCTCGAGTAACAAAAAGGCACAAAATAGGTATCTTGATGCAACAGAAATGTATTATCTTAATGTTTTGAAGACACAGATACAAAATTAAGACATGGGAAGGGTCATGCTCTTTGTGAAGCCATTAGGGTAGGAATCCTTTTATGCCTTTCCAGTTTCCCTGGTATTCTTCACATTGTAGTTGTATCACTCCAATCTCTGCCTCTGGTTTCACAGACTGCTGCCTTGCATGCCTGATCCCCATTCCTTCTCTTGAAAACACCAATTTACACTGATAATTCCTGGTGGTGGTAGTTCTGTCTCTTATATCCTGAATGAATATGATTTGGAAATACTCATCTAAGATAGCATGTATTCTAATGGGCTCCTCTGTTTGGAAAATGGAAGTATTCAACCTCTATTCCTCAGGTCAGGAAAGGTCATCAAAATATAAGTTTCATCTGTTTGTGGGTTGAGAAAAGTCTTTTGGGCCACAGTGGCTTCAGGGTTTCATTTATGTCTCTGGATTCCTAATATCCATAGAGCTATTGACTTCCTTGCTCCCTGTATTATGGCTCAAAATGATTTTAAAAATATATCCAAATCTGTTGTTATTTTAGTAGCCTGATTCATCTGAGTGGTCTAGCCTACCATTTTCCTAGAAATCCCAGATCTTTTTTCTTAACCCTACCTAAAAAGAATGACTTTATTGTTCATAAAGAAACATAAAATGAGAGAGGTGAAAAGAGGGCAGACCGGTAGGTAGCAGGATATGGAACCACTATGAAAGAGACAGCTCAAATGCCAGAATAGAACACCGTAGAGAGACCCAAAAAGTGAGAGATGGAGTCTCTCAACCCAAGAAGTAACTGAAATGAAAGAAACTGCTCAAACTTGAGGTCCTAGGGCTACCATTAGAGAAGCTAAGATCGGTGAGCACAGTGCTCTCATCAAGCCGCCTGAATTCATGCCTGAGATCAACCTGAGAATCTGAACCCACGCCGATGCACTGGCTTGAGTGGCCCCAAGTGTGGAGCTGAAGCTCCCTGTGTGTGACTTGCCTGGAACCAGCCCTACACACGACCCACCCAGAGGCACCTTGAATTTGTGCTGCAGCCACACTAAAGGCAGAGGCCGAGGAGCCCAGCAGTTCTCAGGGTCCAGTATCAACCCACAGTGAGTGATGGGAATAAGACCCTCCACGGGAAAGGGGCAGGCAACGGGATGACATGTTGGAGTTGGGCAGGACGGCCCTAACTCTGTAAGGAAGTGGCTTCAGTTGGTTGCTCCCCTCATGGAGCAGATTGGTGGGATCTACTTGGATTGTGCTGCGCCCCTGACCTGGACCCAGTGGGTCATCACAAACCAGTTCCCTAAGCTCGGCATGCGCTGACACAGTGAAGGTCTGCAAAATTCGACTGGCCAGGAGCCAGCATACACTGCCCTTGCTTGCACTTCAGTCTCTGATAGCAGACTGGAGAAGGCAGAAGCCCCTACCTAGCCTGCATGCTCCAGAAGAACCCTAACCAACAAGAAAAGGGGCTGGGAATTACACTATACACTTGTATGGAAGGAACCAAAAACATGACGAGAGAGAGAAATAAGAAAAAGCCCCCTTCCCCCAACCCTGAAAATATTGATCCAGGAGAGGTAAACACAAAAGAGATTGAGGGCAGCAAACATGCAACATCAAACACAGCATCAGTGGACATAAAGAGATATCTTGGGACCTCGTAAATGAGATCAAAACTGAAATATTAATTTAAGTTAAACAAGAGATAAGTAGAAATAAAGAAGTGATAAAAGAAAGGCTAAGAACCTCTCAAGAAGACACAGACGGAATAATGGAGGAACACAAAAAGAGAAAAACGTTCAATGAAGAATATAAAGAAAACCTAGAATTCATGAAGCAGATTCAGAGATTACCAGGAAACTAAAAACTTCAATGAAAGCTGGCAAAACTGCTTGAAAGAAACTAAAGATAGACTATTAAAACTTGAACACAGGCTTGCAATGTGTGATCATGAAAGGGAAGATCTCTTAAAAATAACAAGGGATGTTGCCCTGAAGCAAGGCCAGCAGATTGCTATAGCTGCTGGTTTCAAGCAGGAGCCTACAGAGAATTCTTTCTGTGGTCCGTTGGCCATTTCGGAACGTTAGAAATTGAATGGTCAATTCATCAGAAAGAAATAGCAGGCGAATGTGGCAGACTTTCAGCGGCCCAAAGGAGAGAGATCCTGGTGCCTTGGGACCTGCACCATGTGGTTGACTCAGGGTGCCCAGAGAATAAGGAGCTCCTCCCCTCTCTGGCGGGCAGCTGTGAGTGTGGCAGACTTTCAGCGGCCCAAAGGAGAGAGACCTTGGCACCTTGGGACCTGCACCATGTGGCTGACTTGGGGTGCTGGGAGAACAACGAACTCCTGTGGGCAGCTGTGAGCCTGCTGGCATGCAGGCTGAGAATCAAACATCTCTTGTCTTGCTGTCCCCCATCCCATGCCCACCCCCCACCCCCACTTAGCAAGTGGGAGCCAGTGAACTACACATCTTGTGAAAAGACTGGCTATGTTTTTTAGTATGTACTCCTGTATGCAAAGATATGGACAGCCATTTGGAAGTAAACAAGAGACAATATGACAGATAGTGAAGATTTCTGGTTGTCTAGCTTTGAAATCTATGCTTTCTTATGTCCTGTTCTGTTCTGGTTTTTGTGTTTAATTTTACCCCCTTTAAAATAAAATTTAAAAAAAATAACAAGGGAGCAGGCAGTAACAATAGTAAGGCTAGAGGATGACAAGAGGATCTATAACTTAAGAATAAAGCCTGTGAATGAAGAAGCAGGAGTCAAAATAAAGGAATTGCAAAGGCTACCCACAAAAATTTTTAAGGAAAACTTCCCAAACAAAGAAAAAGGAAATGATATGCAAATATATGAAGCACACAGAACTCCAGCCACCTGCCACATCCAGCCACCAAAACAGAGCTACACCTAGACACATAATAATCAAGATCCCATAAATTCAATATAAGAACAGAATATTAAAAGTCATCAGAGTAAAGAAACAGATCACCTATAAAGGAAAACCCACCAAAATCATGGCAAACTTGTCAACACAGACCATCAAGTCAAGAAGAGCTTGGAGTGAAGTAATTCAAGCCCTGAAGGAGAACAACCTCCAGCCCAGATTGATGTATCCTGCAAAACTCTCTCTAGAAATTAATGGAGAAGCAAGATGCTTCCATGACAAAGAGGAAATGGGAGAATTTGTGACCACCAGTCCAACCCTACAAAAAATACTGAAGCACGTTGTAGAGAGAGAGAGAAAAAGAACATGAGCATTTCAGGAACAGTGGCAGAGAGGCCAAAGTGAACCAGCAGACAGTGGAATGAAAGAGAAAAATAGACAACCAATGACAGAAAAATAGAATAGCAGAAATGAGGCGGAGAAGATTGGCTGTAATCTCTAGTATAGAGGGCCTCGAAATACTAACAGAGAGAAACACAGGCAGAGCAGATCAGGAGATAGGGTCCATTGTGATACTCTATATAGGGAAGCAGTGGGACACAAAATAAGCAGTGCACCCTATGGGAGTGAAAGGGAATGAATTGTCTAATAAAGGAAGGCAGAGGATATTGTTAATAGGGTAACAATCTATAAAATCTACATTATTCTCACCACTCTTCTTAGATGGATTACATGCTGTTCCATTTTGTCTACTTATACTAGAATTGAGGGGATGGTCAGCTATCCCAAAAATAAGAGGACATATTATGGTAATCATCCTTAATTTCCAATAAACTTAATCTGAAGCCCTATATAACTTATACTGTCTTATTATGACTGATCTTATTTGAATCTGGTTTGTTAGATTGCTGTTTTGTATTGACTGATTTTATTCAAATCTGTTATGATTGATAGCATCAAGTCTAAGAGTATAGGCAACTATACTTAAGATGACAAGATTCACTAGGATACCCACTCTGGCATGATTATTACCTGCTTTTGAAGTTTTATAATGTCTCTAATGCTTCATTTTTATTAATGTTGTTATATACTGCTGAGACATCATGGTAACCATTGTAGATCACCTTGTATTGTGGTTTTATATGATTTTTTTTTTGCTTCATGCTTTCATAGGAATAGTTTTGTTTTATCTTGCTTTGTTTTTCCTTCTAATACAGAAAGGATAGATATACATGTAGAGACTCATGCATGTGTAGAGCTTATAAACAGTTTACAAGAACCAACTATATAACACATGTTGAAACGAACAACTACTTTGAAGAAAAAGACACTACAGTACCCAGTGCTGACTCGGTAAGGTCATGATGTGAAATCCAGCAATACTATCATTCTTTGTTCAGAGTGATTTTAGCCTGCTTTGTTTTGTTTAAGTTCAACATACATGAAGATATGGACAGCTATTTTGAGGAGAATGAGAGACATTTTGACAGCCATTCTTGGCTTTCCAGTTGTCTGGTCTCAAAGACCTGAAATGCCTTCCTCGTCCTGTTCATATCAGTTCCATATTATGTTGTTTTATGTTGTTTGAATTCCCTGTATGTGAAGATATGGACAACTACTTGGAAGTAAACAAGAGTCAATATGATAGATAGAGTGAATATCTCTGATTGTCTAACTTTGAAATTTATGTCTCTTACATTGCTTTCTTGTGATCCTCTTTGTTCTGTTTTGTTGTGTTTAATTTTATTCTTTTGATATAATTGCATGTATGTTTAAGTGTGTAAAATGGATAACCATATTACTGTTTTTGTTAGATCGTGGAGCAGAATTGTTAACAGTCTCACTGTTTGCATGTCTACTTTTCATGTTTCAATTTTGTAATTTGAACAACTATTTCCAAAATGTCAGTATGTAATTTATCAAGTAATGATTTCTTAGCATTTTGTTTTGTTCTTTTCCTTTTTTCTTTGGAATTCTGTATTGTTACTACCCTTTATTCTGTTTTGTTTTGTTTGGTTTTCTTTTCTCTTTAAATAAAATTTTTAAAGAAGAAACATAAAATGAAATAATTACTAGGGGTATTTCAGTGAAAAGAAGGGTAAGATCAATACTTCACTGAAATTGGTATAGGTTGTAAATGGTTAAGTCATGTGAACAGACAAATAGTTAATAAATAAATGAATATATAGTTAATAAATATATAAATGTGTACAATAAGTTCTATGAGAAAGGTTCCTAAGAGAAACATACAATACAGAAAAGTAAAACACACATCAGACTTTCTGCTCGATTTCTGGAGAGAGTACTTGAGTTGCTTTTTAGCACGTATCCTGCTAGGAATGCCAAAATCAACTCGTAAATTAATGATTTAAGTGCTACATGTCTAAAGCATTTCATTGCTTATTTGCCTGTTCATCCTGTCTCTTTGCCTCAGAATTTTCCTCACATAGCACACAAAACTTTTTCCTTTAGGCTATTTCATAACTACCTCATTTGGTATCTATATTTCCAAAAGTAATATGTTAAAGCATAATCCATATATGCTAGTGATTTTTAAATGATCATCAATAACTTGTTTCTAGAAAATAATCTATTTGACCTAGCAGCTTTTTTATCCAGTAATGGAAAAGTTAGAAAATAGCCGGAGGAAGATTTTAATTTCTCTTCCTGGAAAATATAGAAATGGATTAAACTGATGTATGAACTAAATTAATATATTTGGGTGCAATTCAAGGCCAATTTTAATAACTTTCATATTAAAAACTTTAGTGTGGTTGTAAACTATTTTTGAGGCCAGTAATGGATAGAAATTATCTCAGTGTATGTTTTGTAAGTATTAAAATGTAAAAATAGAGTATAACATGCATTTTAACACTAAGTATTCCTGTTAAACCACATCACTATGCAGGGCATAAAAACAGCCCTAAAAAGAGAGGAAACTTGAAAAAGAGATATCTATTCTCTTGCTAAAAAGTAACAGTAGAAGCAAAGGCTCAGTAGGAGGTCTAATAAAAATTACATAAAAAGTAATAGTAGAATACATGTGTGACAAAGCAGGTCATGATTATGATCAAAGATTTCCATCCAGCAGCAAACAGAAGAAAAAGGCAGAATTTTGGAGGACAAGAAGGAGTCAATAGTGTGGCTTAGTTTGAACTTACCCTCTACTGTGAGTCCCAATCATATTGCTTCAGATCAACTTTATTCATAGGACTTAACTGTAGGAGAGTGAAGTGTGATTTTTAGAGTGTGACGCCTAATACCACTTTGGCATAATTATTTTTAGAAGGTGAAATAAGATAATACAATGCAATTATATAATAGTAAGACCTCACAACTGAAGGTGAGGAAAGATCATCTAAAATCCATAATTGTTATCAAACAAATCCAAGACATTTCATGTATCTGTGCTTGTCTGAGGCCAAGAGGGTTACAAGTTTTGAAGCCATCAGTCACTTTTTCTCTGATAATCCTCATCCACTTTTCAGGGTTCAGATTTGGGTTTAAAGTGATATAATACATATTTGGTATTTTAGCTGTAAAATCAGATAATCTCAATTAAAGATGGTTTAACTAAAATGAAACATATCATTGAAATTAAAAGTGACCCCAATATCTAACATTCATTTTGGTCTTTATTTGTGTTTTACATTTATAAGAGAAACAATGTGATATTTAAACATATCTGTCTGAAATCAATTAGATGCATATGTTAATAATAAAAAGTAAAATTTAAAAAGTGAAACAATAAATCAAATAAATTTTAAAAAATAATCCTAGAATTTAGGCAGGTTTCAGGTAGAACATATCAAGATAAAATTCTCATTATTCTACTTTCATATATATTGACTTATTTTTAAGCTGACAGCCAGCATTTAGAAGACTTCAAAACTTATACTCTTAAGCTAGAGATTCTTTCTAGTTTTATCACGTCTTCTTAGGTGTGAAGCTTTTTTTTTCTCTCCCTCTCTTTTTTTTCAGAAGCTATTTAATATATTTCATTTTTGGTCTTGATTTTGAGATTTAAATCCATTCTTGCATTCTTAGAAGAGTGTTTTAGGTTATTTCAAACAGAGTAGATGTTGGGGAGTTTATTACAAGAATCAGGGCCATAAATAAAACATTTAACCTTATCTCTAAATTTAAGTAAATGTTTACTTCTTGAAAATACATTAGGGATTGAGGATATAGCTCAGTGGCACAGAACCCGCCTGGCAAGCACAAGGTCCTGAGTTCAATTTCTGGTACCAAAAAATAATAATAATACCATAGAAATGCAGTCTAATTAATTGCCTTGAGCCCAGTGAGTCAGATGATCAAGCCCTGTATGGCAGACTTTATTGACTGGCTAGCAGTAATTACTGCAATTATTGCATGAGTTTCCTGAACAATGTCTGTGAGTGCTCTGTTCCATAAGTTGAGAAGACATTTCCAGTCACTCTTTAAAATGTTCAGTTTGTGCAGCCTGGTGTTGGCTGTAATGATATTTGCAGCAGACAAGATGTCTCTACCCTTCCTCAGTATCCTATTAAAGTATCTTTTTATTCCCTTCATGGTGCTTACTATTCTTTTGCACTATGTGTTTATTTGAGGACCTTTTCTGTGTTTATTTTCTCACTTAAGTGCTAATTTCCATGAAAAAGCCACTTTTTAAATCCCTATTTAATAGTGCTTATATAGTGGAGTATACAGCAGATCCTACAGAAATGTGTTGAAAGGAAACATTAATTATATTCAGATATATATACCCATAAATATATGCATGAATATAAAGAACTGATAAAATAAAATTTCATGTTAAGTGTTTAATAAAGCATAGAAAAAGACATTTTAAATAATCAGGTATGGATGGTTTTAAATAGTTTTAAAATAATTAACTGTCTACATGGGATAATGAAAACTTACACAAAAACTTACATATCTCATGTCTATTCAATATTTAATCTTTAAAATGAATGATAAAAGAGAAATACCAGAAAAAATTTAGAGGATAGTCTTTCACTTATCTATCAGAAGTTGTGCAAAATTTTTCTAAGCAAGCTGTAAAACACAAAAGTACAAAATATTATATTGATAGATTTCATTGCCTAAAAACTAAAATACTACATACATTAAAAAATGACAAAAATGTGAGATTACACTTTCATTGTTTATGACTTTAGATAATCTAAAGATTGTATTATTAAAAACTATATAAGCTCTGAGATTTTACCGTGTTTCCCAGCAAACCATTTGTACTATAAGGTTCTTGGGTATGAGAGAAGATACAAGAAGACACGTAAAACAATTTATTACCTACACTAATAGTGAGAGCCAAGGTACATGAGTTTCTGGTTTTATTCTTCAAGATCCAATTCCCAAGGTAACATGAAGTAGGCACCTGGACATATAGTGGGCTACAGTACAGGTGGGGCAACCCTGAGCTCAGAGAATTTGTATTTATATAAAGGGCAGTAAACATGCCAGTCCTGGGCTTCAGAGGAAGACACTACCTCACTTTTCCTGACCTATCGGCAAACATATACTTTGCTATGAAGAGAGTTTCCTCTTTTCAATGATAAGAGTACTAGTACTCTTATCAGGGTACTGGGTGGAACACAAAGCAAAGCAGTGCCTCACTCACAAAATATCTAGAAAAAAGAAAAAAGTCCTTTCAAATATGGTAACGAGATTTTATTTATTCAAAACCAATCCCTCTACCAAATACAAGACCAAATGCAACATTCCTCGATTACTTCAGACCTTTTTCCTTTTGTCTCTTATCAATCATTTTTCACCATACACAAGTCCTTGGGTACACAGTTGCATTTATTTTCCTTCCAGCTTTCATCCCAATTCTCTGTTTACATTGGTAGGAAGAGATTTTTTTTTTGCTTGCTTTTACATTTTCTATTCTTTGTTCTTGTGTTCTTACATACTCTGCAGTCAGATTATTAATCACAAAATTCTACTGAATCTGCTCCTGAAAATATGCCCAATTAGTAGGATGATCATACCATTTATTGCCCAAACTATGACATTCAAAGATGAAAGATGACATTACTGTTAATTAAACAGTACAGATAATAGGTACAAACAAAGAGTGCCATATGTACATCAGGCTGGATGGCTTCCCCACCAAAATTCTTCATGTCCCTAAAACTAATAATCAATTCAATTTTTTAATTTATTTGGCAAATTAACAGTATTTGTTACCATGGAGCATATAGGTTCATAGTTTATTTTGCTGGATACTGCAAAATTCACAATTCCTTTTTCTCAACAATATTATTTTTCTCATCAATATTATCATGGACAGCCATGCTCACTAGGAGACTGAAAAACCAAGTCAAATTTAGCAAGAGTGATTAAATGTCCAGATAGTGTGCTTGACCATTTTTAAAAATACAAGACATTTGCAATGTGGAAAGAATATTTTCTTCTAATTCCACTGAGAGTTTGTCAAAGTTTTTCTCCACTTTAACTTTAGTTTTTGCGCTTATTATCTCTCAGCACAGCTTGGTCAACCACAAAGCCTCCCACTCTTTGCCCAAAATTATACAACCATGGCAACTGTCCTTTGAAAATGAAATATTGCCACAGGGGGAGGCAGCCACTCACCCAGGCTCAGTGACTCCAGAAGGGTTAAGCGGCAGCAAAGAACATTGAAGAGGAGATGGCTAGGGCTTAGGGCTTTTGCAAAAGGTAATTTGAGAAACTTTCACTTTCTTCACGTACCTCTCTAGTTGAATACTACTTTTCATAGCATGAAGCTCTTGCCTGTGGACTTCTCTGTGGCAGGGGGTCAGAACATCCAATATAAGACTGGATTTCAACAAAACAAGCTGACTGTATACAGAGAACAAAAATAGTATTGTACCTGCTTGCTTGGGTAGGGAAAATGCAATCTGAGCCAGGGTTAAAATGTACTCTCAGCAAGTTACAACTTAATTTTTTTTCCTTATAACGTCTTATAATAGAAACCATTTAAAGACTTTATTTCATCCTGAAATATTCAGTTTGATTTAACATATTAACTGTAAGTAAATACATCAATACCGCTTACTCAATAAAATTACAATTCAAGAGAAAATGATTTGTCATTTTTAATTTTTTCAAGAATTCCCATAAAATATTTCTCAAATAGAGGTTTACTATTTAGGTTTTTCTTTCTTCTTCCTATTTTCTAACCATAAGTGAAACTTACTAATAGCAACACCTGAGAAACACAATTAATGTTCAACTCATTTTATGTAAAACTTGACCTTAGAAGTTGCATATAAAATAACTGTAAATATTGTTTAAAGAAATATCATTTTTGAACTTTCTCATAAAACAAAGGTTCTGTCTCTAGTTTATGCTTTTATTTAAAGTTTAGGCTTTATACATGTCCCTGTATGTCTAATAAGCATGTTTGTATACATATGCTTACATTATACATATCATATTTACAGTATACATACATTTATGCTTATGTACTGTGGCCTAAGTGTCTATCTACAGTCTGTCTCAGCTGCTTAATTTAGAGGTTCCCCGTTTCAAAAACGGTAGGACACTGAGGTAAAAGCAGTAAAGCAAAGCTTAACAAGCTGTTAATTGACACATACACAGCTACGCTGAAGAAAAAGAAAGTACTGAAAGAAAGTTCCATCACCAGACTGTAAGCACTTCAACATCTGTAGTTCCATTCCACTGTGGGTGAGTCTTGTTATATAGCTTTCAGAGTTTTAACCAGGATGAGTTCTGGCAGAGGCCCTTCTCCACTGATGAGATTGCAAAGTCCTCCTACCACTGAATAGCAGTGCAGACCAGTGTGGCAGTGTCCCAATTGTGTGTGGAAACACAGACAAGGAGTGTGTGTCCCCCAAGAACTGGACAAGTGCCTGAGAGAACAGACATTTCTGTCTTTTAGATAGACAAGAAAGAGACCATACGAGCAGGCCAAGCTCTAAGGAGTTTCCGCCACAGATATCACAACATGCAGTCTTCAGAACAAGGCCAAGGTGTGATGCCATGAACAAGGGAGATCCTGCTATACTTAACCTCTCATATACGTGGAAAACTTAGATTTTGCATCTCATAAAAAGTGTATAAATTACATATATATGAAAAATGAACCTACCATAATACAAGTTTATAAAACTTGTATTAAGCTGGCTTTTACTTTATTTTGGAATTTCTTTTTTAAAAATTAAGTTTTGTAAGACATTGACAATTTTTAAATGTTAACTCATGTTAGGTATTTTACTGTTAAGACATATAAATATACCTGGGATACATACATACTTATGTAAATATCTTCTGAGCTGTCACTTATAAAGTCATGTTCTTATATGGAAAAGTGCTGACGTAACCCAGTGACTTTGTGAGAACCCCCATATTGGGCACAGTTGTAGGAGTAGGTAATTTTACTTTTATTCATAAGCTGGAAAGTCTAATTTTTAGACATTTATTTTGTTCCAAACACTAATATTAACTTATGTGTATGTGCATTGACTGTTAATTTAATATTGTCATTTTAATTTGCTGCACTCACAATACTTTTTGCACTCGTCTCCATTTTTTACAAAGATAAGGAAAGCAACAGTTGAGAAATAAAATTGGCCTGCTTAAATCAAAATCTAAAAGTAGAAATAAAAACTAAGCCTTGTGTTTATTGCTTTAGGTTTGTTTTAAGATAAATACATTATTTTGGCTCAGTGTATTATAAAATGGAGGTTATATTTATTGAAATATAAGTTTAGTTCATTACTATGGTAGATTAATACAGAAATTAAAAATATTGGCATCACAAGGTAGTATCTTAAATAACGTGTTTCATACTGGAAAATATATTTTAAAATACATCAAAGTGAGGAAAGTTAAGCATATTGAAGCATGTGTAAACAAACTGAAGCAGTATCTCAAAATATGATCTATTTTCCTTTTCCACATTCCCATGCTTCCTGGTGACTTACCTATTGAGTAACTCCCACAATTAGAATCATTCACACTTTCCTGACATGAACTGAGTTCAGTATAGTAAAATTACAAAGAATGAAATACCAGTATACAGTTGTTGACTTTTAAACTCGGGCTGTCAAGCCCTTAGCAAAAACAGTATTTTTTGAAAGCTAAATTTATTTTAAAATATTATGTTTTGGATGTGCAAAGGCCATAGAATAATAAAAATGTATTTGTTTGCATTTAATATTAGTAAATAAAATGCTATAAATATTATATTGGCCTACTTTATATTTTCTCTGACCAATCATATCTTCTTTCCTCTCTGATATTCTGAGTGTAGTCTCGAATCATTTCCATGCTCTAATAGTAATACTGTCACATCATTCACAATTAAAAACACAAGTAGCATAATGCCATTGCTTACTCTGCCCATTCTTTATTTTCCACATACCTTTCAATCCACTCCTTCCATGCCTTACTATTTTTATAGTTTTATGTGTGGTTTCCAGAGTTTCATTACATCATACAATTCTTTACACATTTTTATATGTTTATGTCCATCTAATATATATATTTTAAACTCTATATATTCTACAATTTGCAGTTTCATTCAAAATTTTGTTTTTAAATTTCATTCATGTTTGTATGATTAAATCTAGTTTGTTTGCATCATTGTATAGTATATAGTACATAAATATATGATATTTTATAATCCATTCTATTATGGATGAACATTAGGCTGGTCTCAAGTTTCATTTTTGTTCTTTGTGTTTTAGGTCATGACCAACACTGTTATTATTTTCCAGATCCCTATGTGTGCACATTGCTGCTTGTCTTTAGTGAAGCATATGTATATATTTAAGACAGAAATGGCACAACCACTGGCTCAGTCCTTTTTGCCTTCACTAAATATTGCTAAAATTATTTTCTAAAGGGATTTTGCCAATTTGAACTCACATTAAAAATACAGCACACTTTTTCCTTCAATTCTCAGCTATCCCTGCTATTGAAAGACTTCTACATTTGTGTAAATCTACTTTTGGTATAATTATATCGGGGACTATTTTTACATTCCCCATCGCTACTCTGATACAGCACATTTGCCTGACAGATAGACACTGCTTCAGTTTCACTTTGTCATATTCTACTTTCCAACATCCTGTGAATTTTCATTACCTCTTGTGAAATTCCAATTATTCAGTTAAAAAAGTTTAACTGAAGACCACCATCTTGATGTGCTTGGTAGATGGACAGTACATTGATTAAAGTCAAGAAGTCAAGAATAAGAATCTGCATCTAAACAGATGCCATACAAAGATGCTAGCAATAGTCTGAGCTTTGTGTAACTGCTCAGAAATGCAGGATGTGCCCCTTTCATACACAGTAGCAAGATTGTTCTCTAAGACAGAGACCCAGTATCTGTACTTACGTGCAATTAGTGTAGCAGCATATACCTTCAACATACATTATGGAAAGAGCACTATGAAAGAAGCTAAAGATGCCGAGTAGAAGCAAAAATAACCAAAGAAAATGTAGGTTTCATCTCCAAAAATTTTTGAAAGCTTTTTAAATGCTTTATTTTGCATACAAAGAGTTAGCATTGTGTCTTCCATTGAGTAAATGTCCTGGATAATCCATCAAATGAAGATCACTAAATCCAACTTGTTCAAGTCGATATCCTTCATGTACTGTTGGAAACACTGGCAGTTTCCGGATTAGGTCCCATCAGTTTGACCAGATGGGGCAATAGTAAGAACTCTTACCAAACTTCTTTGGGTAGCTCCAGTAGAGCTACTGGTGACCCCTTACTGACAGAGGTCCCAGGAAGTGAAAAGTTATCACCAACTCTGGAATTCTGTAATCCTATTCTATTCTGTGTCAATATTGATCTTGCTCTCTAAGGCAGAAAAATTTGTTTAAAATAGCAGGAAATCCCTAAAATATACTAATACAAAGAAAACAGAACTTTTAAAGTGGTAGTATTTTGTTTCAGTTTCAGTTTTCCAGCCTTGTAAAACAGTAGGCCCTGAGTAAATATCCATCAGACGAGTTAAAGAATGATGTTACTGACCTCTACCTCTCTTCTAATCCTTAAGAATCCTGCACGTATTTCTGGAGTATTAGTTTTTCATTCACAACTATGCCACAAGCGTCTTAAGGAAAAATAGAGTATTTCCAGGTGTTGACATAAAACTATTAAAATTCTACAGATACATTTCATAGTTGACACACTTGGCAGGGACAGATGCTGAGGTAGTTCAGCACAGCCTTTGCAAATCTTAGAAAGTTAAAAACAGTCTGAGGAGGGCTGAGGATTTAGCTCAGCAGCAAAAGCACCTGCCTTGCAAGTGGTGGTCGTTAGTTCGATCCCCGGTACTGCTTAAAAAGGAAAAAAAAAAAAAAATCAGCCTGAGGTTGAATTTAGGAAACTGTAGAGAATGCGGGATACCCTGACCTCCCTTTGAAGCAAGTAAGAAGTATTGAGAAGTGCTTTAAAGAAATACCAAGAACTTGGGGAAAGTCAATGATCTGTAACTACCATGTTTGACAGAGAAACACATGGCGTGATTTAGGATTCTGTCCAATATTATCTGGAAGGAGGATCAGGTCTTTGCAGAAACAGCTTGAGTGAAATGAGGGACCAGAAAGACAGGTGGATTCAGGGAAGAAGCAGTCACTACCAATAGGAATACTTCCCAAATAACCAGCGGTGACCAATACTATCTAAAGAGAAAGTCACCTTTAATGCCTTTCATAGCCAGTACAATGCCATCCAGGTAACATTGGCCTCCTCCCTACCTCTCTTTTCCCCCAGTCTCTTGCTCTCAGTCTGGACAGATCAGATATCCAAATCAAAAGAAATACTGGAAATCATGAAAAAGGGTAGAAGTGGTTTCTGTCTCCGTCCTTTATAAATGACTGTTTCCTACCTATGCAGACCTGAGCTTTAATTGTAAGATGGCACTTTGACTGAAACTCAGAGTTCTTATCACTGGACTAGCCGGCCTGTGTTAAATATTGAGACTATTTAGGGATTAAAACTGGCCAGAAGGACTTTAAACATATAATAATGGATATATTATCATCTTTGAGTGAACACATAAACTATCTGGGCTATCTGTCAAATTCTTGTTATGTGAGAAGGAAAAATGACCCCACAGTGTTGGTTTGTGGAGACGATTATGAGGAGAAATATATCTTTATGATTGTGCCTCTGGGTCTTGCTTGTTCAGTGAAATAGTCACAAGAAAATAGAAAGAGTTTAGCATGAGAGGTCAGGTATTACCGGATTCTAATCTAATTACAAAGATTTATTAACAGTGTCAACTTGAGTTCCTCATTTAATCTCTTTTGTGTCTTAAAATGCTTACTTGAAAAAATGCCAAAAGGTAAAAATTAAATGCACTTATGTACACATAGTACTTAAGACTGTAAATTACTCACCACATGGAGACTATTCAATGTACATAAATTTCTTTCTCATAGTAAATAGCAGAGTTCCAAGCACATTTATGGGCTCTCTGAAAATATTTGAATTCAACTAAGACCTTTTCTTTCATCATCCCCCTTAGCAATGAAAGAAACAGGCATGGGTGGGGCAGTAAAAATAAAGTCTGTGAACTAAATTCAAGTTACCACTTATTTTTTTAAATTATTTTATTAGAATGCAGCGATGCTCACCCTTTGTGCACACTCTGTGCCTGCTGTGATGGATTTTTTACCGTCTCACACATTGTAGTATTACAGCAGAGCAGTTGTGACAAAGACCACATGACAGACCAAGCCTGCACAACTAACTTCCTGTCCCTTTACAGAAAGCTTTTACCAAGCACTGAGTAACATTAGCATTTTAAAATATGCAATCTGCCAACAGAATGCCTCCACACTTAGTATCTCATTTAATTCTACCTATCTTTTTGTACTAGTGCCCCATTCTCAGGGATTAATATAAAAATAAGTGCAACCTTTTGGGGGATAGTGGCTGATGATTCTGTTGCATGCAATTACACAAGATCTTAAGTTTCCATCATCTTTAGCTTTATCTCTGGAAAGTGCTTCCTGCTTTTTAAATTTCAGACAAAAGAGGAGGAATTGCTCATTAGAGTCTATATTTTCTGTGTGGAGGGACATTTATGCCTTTCAGACCTAGCCCCCGATCTTTACATATGGCCTCCCCAAGCTGCAAAGAGTTGAGACAGGAGCACGTGGATATTTGATCAGTGCACGTCTCGCACATCCCTGAGGTGTGGACATATCATAATGATCTTAGAGATACAGCCATAGGAATGTGAGTTAAGAAAATCGTCTCAGACTGAATAGTTATGAAATGGCAAAGCCAAAATTGAAACTTAAAAACACTGATCTCCACAGACCATGGCATTTTCTTGCCATATATTTTATTTTCCTTAAATATTCACTAGCCCTCATTCCTCCAATCAGTTCCCATATTCTTAAAATCAACTTGAATTTTAATATGATAGATGTTTAATATGGTAGGGTCCTGTCGGAAGGGATCTTTTGTTTATCCACTTGGTTATATGTCTAGTCGACTTAGGTGATATGGACAATATCTGCAAGTAATTTTGTGTTTATTTATGCAGCAAATATTTACATACCTACTCTGAATCCAACACTAAAGTCTAGCAGAACATTAAGGAATGTAGTACAAGTATCTTACAGGTGATCTTTAAATATTTACTAGGAAGAATTACAAAATAATCAAAGATGCTTTGTTACATAATTCCCTATGAGGAGACATCCTGAATAATTACTCTCGTGCATAAACATTTATGTATTTATTTCCACTCTATTTCACATTTCTCTATCTTTTCCTACATTTTTGTACCATATTTGAGAAAAGAGACTTTCTTCATACCCTTGGATAAATGTGACTGAATAATACAAATAAGATACATGATAACATTTCTGTTGTTACCTCTAATTTCTATGTAGAACAAACTAATGAACCAAAACACTGGTTTAGCCTGGAATTATTCTACCTGTAAAGTAGTTAGAATATTTTATGAAATGACTGCAAAAAATTTAAAAGGCAGAAGAAAAATGATTTAGAACATTTTCAGTTTGTTCAGTTGAAGTCATAATAAAATATTTATAACACATAAATATACATTTAAAATACAGAGGTAAAATAAGCATGCAATGTTTAATATCAACTTTCTAATACAGTATAATAAAGGCAAATATTACTGTCTTATTTTCAATTTTTTATAATATACTAAACTATCTGAAAATGTTAGGCCCAATAGATTTCAAACATGAGAAGCAGGGATGGGTTGAGATTTAAACTCTCTCCTCATCTTTCTCTGTAAATCTCATCCCAAAATGAAACAAAGGAAAACAAACCTCATAGTATATCAAAGAAATGGTGAATCGATCTTGCTGAAAAATTCCTCCGGCATATTACTCAGAATTAGCTATGCTTTTCTCCCACACCATTATTCTTGCCCAGAACTTGAAGTAGGCAGCTTTCAGACCTGCTGCTTTTTCTAAATAGTAATAAATAAGTGGCATCCTTATTCATGAGAATCTGTTCTCATTTAGAAGCTTCACCTTTGCAAGCACCCTTACCATGCAAGCCTCAAGGGAAAGTAATTATGTTTAATAGACTCCATGAGTTCTAAACAAAGACACAAAATAGATACAGTGATGATTAAATTCAATTATCTATAGGATCCACTGTATTGAAAAATTCAAATGGAATCTCATATTTATCATGCTGTGTCTTAGAACTATATAATTTTCATTTTATATATTTTTATCTATTTTTGCATTTCATTAAAATTTACTCATATTGAAATATCATTCCTTAGCCCTTGAAATAAAATTGCACTGTGGTGAATGCATATATTTTATAATTCATCTTTCTCAATTAAAAACTGCTTACATTATCATTTCAAAAGGATACTTAACCAATTAACCAAGGTATGTTAACAACAATGTGGACCTAGGGAAAATTAGATGCTTCCAAATAATTCATCCATTTGGCATGAAAAAATCTAGAGTATATTTAAATTTCCAATTTTTACAATCAGTATAGGATGTGAACATCCAGCTTCCAGACTAAAATCATAAATTGTATAACTCTATGCTTTGACTTATATTTTTAAACATGGTGTCCTCACGCATTTCTTGTGGAAATGTAAATTACCAAGGCCTCTCTGGATGGTAATTTTTAGTCATTTGTTTCATGTGTAATCCATGTGTCTGTTTGTCAGAACTTGTAGGATTTGTTTCAGTGATGTATTCAGTGAGTTATGTAAAGTAAAGCTTCATCTGCGCATTGTTTTAAAGGTAAAAGGAAAAAGGGAAACAAACTCACATATCAGTTGGAACTCATCAAATGAATTGTGGAATCCTGTGCAGTTACTAAAAGTTTCATGGAGTAACATAAAATGATCAGTAAGATGTGATGTTGAGTGATACAGGGACAGAGCAGACAAATTAGTATGCCTGGAAAACTAGTATGTGTCAGATACTTGAGGAAAATGTATAAAAGATAAGTAAAGTATCTCAAAAAAAAAAAACAGTTGTTCTGAAAAAAGTAGTATAGTAAAAATGGTGGGAAAGAAAATTCTCATTATATATGCATTTTATAATTTGCATATACTGTGCCATCAAAAGTGATTTAGAAGACAAAATGTTGAAGTGAAGTGAAGAACTACAGAGGCGATAATTCAACTGTTACTTTTTAAAGAAATAAATACTGATTTATGAGGAACTTGGAATGTATACAATACATTTTAACTTACACATATTCAAGAAAATGTATGATATTAACGAGACTAAATAACTGAAATATTGTATGTTATTATAGATATTCTCCATTCTTGTCCTTGTCTTTTACAAGGATTATATTATTTGATTTTAGATGATGCGGCTACCAGTAAAATTAATTTTATGCCTTTAATTATTCAACAATGCAACTTTGCTGACATTCTAATTATTTGTAATACTTGGCAGCATTAGTAAAAATTACATTTAAACTTAAAATAGTTTAAATACAGTCCTTAACATTCCCACAAGCATTTAGATTATTTTTAAAATTTTCATCCGTGGTGATTAAAAAATAAAGCTTGAATGCAGCTAATTTCATTGTTTTACTTTAATGTTTTTTGTGTTTTTATTTCTAATGTGTATGGCAATTAGCTGCCCCTCTTTCTTTGATTTGTAAATCCTGCCTCTGATATTACCTCTTCATTTACACTTTTAAAATTTTTATGGTGCTCATATTATTTTATTATCTCTTTTTATCTCTTAAGTTAATCAGCACACAGATTTTATGTATATTTTCCAGTGCATTCACTTGAGAAATGATGCTTATTATTCATCCCAAATAAATAAATATCACGTAAGTTTGTAATGGTAGATTTCAGACACGAGCTGCCACCTAACATAATGTGGTCTGCTCGATTATGTTAATTATTTTCTAAAAGAGTTTACACTTGCATACAAAACTAATAATAATTTCTATTAAATTGTTTAACAAATAAATTTCAGATGATAATCCCTGTGAGCACTGAATATTGATTCGGGTGAGAGGCAAAGATTCAAGCCAGTTTAAACATCAGAATTAGAAGTAGGCAAATACATACATTCTTTCACAAGTCAATGTTAAAATTTTGATTTAAGTACATAAATTACATTAGTTTAGCCTGTGCTGCCTCTTCGCACAGCCATGTTATTTCCCAGAGTAGATTTTTTACTGCTGTTTATGATTTGCAGTGATGGCATTCAAAGTCTCTGGCTATAATTTCCCCTTTCTAAATCTTAGATCAGAGCTACAAAGCCTAGTTAAAGAAAAAAAATGTCCAGTTTAAATATGAACCATCATTGACCTTTCTGGTGGTTACTATTCTAAAATTCTATACCATAAATTTTCTAATATAAGTAAGCTTAAATAAATCCTGATTAAAGTCTCTCTGTTAGCAAGAAAATACATTGTTTTCTGTCACCTTTGAAAGAAATGTGAATGTTTATTTTCTAGGTTAGTGACACAAAGCAACAATAAAATGTAAAGTTCAGACATCCATCACGCTCTCAATTAAGGTGAGTATATTAGTACTACATGCCTTACAAAGTGTCCTTTGGTGGTTGGAACACTGTCCCTATAATACAATACCTCCACAAATTCTGTTAAATAAGTTGTTAGTTCTGAGCCTGCATTAAAGAACATTTTAATAAAAACATTGAATGATATGACAAACCTGAATAATAGCAATATGTTCCAAGTATACAGGAAACCAGTTATGTTACTCAAAACACAAAGAAATTCTCCAATACAAAATTATTATATGAAGTAGACATTTCTTTGCATAAAAAAATGAAACAAACACTCCAGTTCGTCCAATGAACAAAACTGAAGTTTGTAAATGAGTCAAACTTTCTTGTTTTGTTCATTCAGACTTAGTAGAAACTCAATAACTTCTGTCACTATTTTTTTACCCAGAATTACTTTTTGAAAAATATTTGTTAATGATCCTAAAGCTAGCATTTGTTGGCCGGGTAGATGAACATTTTTGTGATTGATGACAGTTTTTGATAGGATAAAAACTGTCAGTCATATGGGCCTTATGTTAAAAACAAAAACCACGTTCAAATATCTTAAGATAATACTACTGGTCACACTGCTCTGACACTTATTATCTAAATCTAGCAAGTACAGATTTTTATAGTGTTATCTCATAACTGGAATCTTCTGAGTGAAAGAATGTGATTAGTGTCTTTCTGATTAAAGGCGATCAGGGATAATTCATGGATTTCGGTACATGACACTATAATGGAAGAAGGGTTCGTGGATATAGGTGGAAGCTTTTTACAAAGCTAACAAATGATATTGTCTTCTCCTTACTTGATGCTAACTCCAACCACTAGAAGTGGACCAAAATACTTTTCAAAAAATTACAACTTAATCCGAGTACAAGCTTTAATTAGTTTACAGGACCTGCAAGTATGGACTATATTACTTATCAAGTGCCATAGTAAATCTCTTAATCCCTTTTCTCCCAGAAATATGTGCTACCTGAAAGGTATTTAAAAGTATATCATTAAATTTCATACCACGTACAATTAAAAAATTTCATTATACGTCACAATTTAAATGTCTAAGTTGCTGAAGGACCATCAGTCATCTCTTTTCTTCAAATGACTTTGGCCAATGTGAAACATTTTACAGGACGTTAAACAAACAAACAAACAAGAAAATCATCAATGTTATATTCCTAGGTGGTATTAAGCATGCTTAATACCAATCCCATATTTTATGCAGAAACCCTTATTAACTTCCAATGTCTAATTTAGTTTGAGTTTTAAATTTAAAAAAATAAAATAATTTTATGATAAATCTCTTAGTTAATCCTGAGCCCTTACAAGAAATTTCTGTTACTTATAACTACTTTGGGAAAGAAAAACTGCTTTGTTCTCTCAGTTGTGGCTGTCCTGATGATCAAACCCAGTGCAATGCACTTACTAGACAAGTGTGGTGTCACTGAGCTACACCCAAGTCCAGTGTTATGCTTATTTTTAATCTTCGGTCTGCTTTCTGGGAAACAGACTCTGAGTTTGGCATTGGTTTCCTGGAGAATGTTCTTAACAATTCCTGTGAGAGAGTGAGAAAATTGAGACTTATCAGAGGAAATGGTGGTGAGGCTGTATTGAATTAGGACCTCTGCTAATCTGACAAACAGTTCAACAGAGAAATTTCCTTCAGAGTCCTAAGTTGAAGGTCCAGCCTCCTGTATGGACAAGTCATTGGGTGTGGTGCCATCATGGGAGGGTAGGATCTTGGACAACACACACACATGCAACTTTGTCCTTGGCAAGTCCTGGGAAGGGATTTTATTTATGTTATTTATGTTTTTGACAGGCAAATCTGCCAACAGCTGCCTCGGTCTGAGGGAAATCTGCACAATGAATCATGATGTCTATTTTTTCTCTCATATGAATCTAAAGTTATTTAATTTATCACAACAAGAACATATCATTTGCTAGTTTCTAGCATTTGCCACACTAATGTGTTCATATGGTCGCATGTATTCATGTTATTGATTATGTGAACACAAACACATCTTGAATATATTTGTAAACATTTGTGTGAGCCTTGTTGATAAAGTGGAGTGTTTGACATCATTGATTTCTTATTAGAGATGTTTAAAGCATGGATTTTTGACACAACACACAGTTGTATTAGTCAAAATTCATGGCATTACAACTATCACAGGTGAAAAGGATTTCTCTTGTGTAGCTCCATTTTTCAATCAATATCTGTTTAGGACTCAGATGAAAGGGACTCCATGAACAGGTCACTCACAGGTTTTTATGTGAGAATAAATTCTGTCTATTTCTGACTGTGTGTTATATCAGCTCTGCACTGTCTCTCAGCTGGACTCTTACAATCACCTGCCAGTTGGTTCTTCCACACCCCATCCTCATCTCTTAAAAGCTACTTTATAAAGAAGCCAGTGAAAACACTGTAAACTGTGAATCTAATCACTTCATTCTTCTGTTGAAGATCTTTCTATGACTCCCCACTATGTTCCAAATACATTCCAGTGTTATTATCATGACCTACCGGGTGCTTCATGATCTCTCAAATGCCCCTCGTTGCATCAACTGTCAAGCCTACTGGAATCTAGCAATATAGGCAGGTAAAGCAATCAACTCTTCTGACTCAGGAAATTTGCACTGTGTTTTCTGTACTTGAACACGCTCCTCTCTGGGCCTTTGCAACCGATGCCTTCTCATGCTTTAATTAGATTCTCCAAAGATATCCATGTATCCCCTCCCTTTCCTCCTAGGCTTTCAATTTCACTGCACACTTGCTCATGACTTCCCAACTTGACTAACTTACCTGCAGAATGTCATCATCACAACCATCCCTAATAACCTCTTCATAAATTTGATGATATGTTTATTTCCTATTATTTTCTTAGGAACTCACAACATATGTTTCCCTTTTCTGAGTTTAAGAACAGGCAACATCTATCCTAAATATTTAGAAGACATAGAAAGCACACAGGGGTAAAGCGTGAAATGATACTTGAAAGATAGTCAAGGATTAGACTAGGAGAAGTATGTCGGGCTTTGTAAGGTCTGGGAGTAGAACACAGCATTGTGAGCATTTTAGGAGTATATTCTTGAGGTAAAAGATAAGAATATTTCTCCTATGATATAATCATTACTCACAATGTATGTATTTTTATTTTGTTCATGGTAATTTACATGATGCTTATTACATTGTTTATCTTCTGATTGTGATAAACACTAATATCACCTTGATTTTTAAAATATTTATATAGGAAAATTCTTACAAAATGTTTTCATTGTTATGGTTTATGTTCAAATGTACCCCAAAGCCTCATGTAGTCATGAAGGGAGGGCCTTTCAAAGGCAGCAGCGTCTCACATTTGTGATTGGTTTGTTGTCTAGCACTGGGGTTGGTGGTGTGAGTGCTGCACCCGCCGAGGGGTGGGTAACTAGCATACAGTATAAAGAGGGAAGGATGTGTGCTTAGCTCCTTTTACCCATTTTGCTCTTGTTGCTTGCAGTCGACGTGAATGGCTGCCCCTCAGTCATGCTACCCTGCCTTGCAGTCAACTGAGGACGGACTGAAACCCTCCAAAAACTGCATGCTAAATAAACTTTCCCTCCTTCCTTTTGGATGTCAAGTATTTTGTCTCAGCAATGAGAGAAAAGAAACCAAGGTATACATGCTTTTAATATATAGTTTTAAATATTCATAAAAATTTGTCTTTATTCTGAGAGTTACAATATGACTGAAGTAAAATAACAACCATTCCAGTTTAGATTCTCCCTGAACTCATATCCTGATTAATCTTTTTCCTGGTGCTTGTCCTGGTCACATGTATGTATTTATTTATCTGTTATTTGCCTGATGACACAGGGCAAGACTGTCTTGTATTTTCTTTTATCTTTCTCCCTAGTATAAGACTTGGCAAGTAGAAGAAGTTCCACCAATATTTGTCAAATTAATGAACAAATGAATCTTTTAATCTAGAAAGTTCACAGCTATAGAAGCTTCTCAATGAAGCTGAATAAATGAGATCTCTTAGCCACTGTAGTTCTTTCACTTTGCAAAGGTCATAAAATTAATCTTTTCTTTAATTTTTCTTATGTATTCAAAATGACTGTCTAATCCAAGGAGTTCATGGCTTACTAGCAAGAAATAAAACCCTGTTACAACTGGTTCTGTGATAGTGTAAACAACAAATATCTACTGGAGACTTGGTAATAGTTTAATTAATACTTACTATTTGCTACATTCCTCACTAGTAGTTATCCAGTTATCACACTAAACTAAATTTCAGTTTTTAATGGTATACCTTGTGTTCTTTGAAAGAAAAATGATTTTATCTGTTTTTCTATATGGGGGAGTAGAGGAGAAGAGAAGACAAAATAAAAAGAGAGGAGAGAGAAAGAGAGTGAGTTTCATTCACAATTTATTTTCAGTACCTAGTACATGTAGCAGTCCTTCAATAATTATTTGTACTGAATATGTTAATATAATTTACATTTAATCAAAGTGAATAAATGTTTTATACTGGGAAAGGCAGCTAAATTATACAGGACACATATTTTCCAGTTAGATTTTACTTTCACCATGAATTTTTACAAAATATACCAAAGATGAAAGAGCATTAGTTCAGAATTTAAGATCTTTCCAGTTCAGGTCCCTATTTATGTACCTATGTGTAAATCTTTCAGGTTATCTGAGACTCACTTTCCTGAATTATCTGTAAAACAAAAACATTTCATTCGCTAGATTTTCAATTTTTTTTCAGTAGGAATTGAGGACTGAAATCATTACTTCTTTAGTAAGCTGCATCCCCAGCCCATTTTATTTTTTCTATTTTGAGACAGTCTTTGTCCGTCATTAAATTGACCAAGCTGCTGTCCACCTATCAGAGTGCTGGGATTACAGGTGTGCACACTGCACCCAAAAAATTCTAAAATGGCTTCTTTCCAAAATCTAAAATAGTATTTTTTTCAAGTGTTTACCTCTGATGTCCATTTTAATTTACATCTGTTTTTAGAGATAATCTTCAGGCTAGTATACAACAGGTATTATCAATCATAAGTCCTTCAGTAGTTTAAAACCCTTTTCTTCAATTCCCTTTTTCTGCTTCTTTCCTGTCAGAACTGCATGGTCTCTCTCTCACTGAATAACTGTGGAATACTAACTGTAGTAAAGTCATGCATCCTAAGAGTTAATGGTTGTGTTGAATGAAGTAGGTGATTGATTTACAACTGAGGAGCCTTATGCATTTGGGTACTGCCAATAAAAGTGAGAATCATGTAAAACTACCTGAGCCAGATTCTGTTCTGTACTGAATATTTCATTTCCAATAACTTCTTGAAAACCAAGTGCCATGTAACTACTGTGGAATAACAGTTTCTAACTTTAGCAGGGAATTTTGAGGCAAATAATCCTATCAGCCAGTTGGATCAATAATGTTACTTATTTGTTTTTTACTCAATGTAGAATTATCAATATATTTGCAAGTGAGATGGACTACTTTATACATTATAATACTTAGGCTATTAAAGAGTCCATTAAAGAAGAATTGTCAATAGAAAATCATATTCATTTTTGTTCATCAAAAAATCTAATTAATGACCCAGTATGTAAAATATGAATAGTTTTCTTGCTAATATAAAATAAAAATGATTAAAGTTTTAACTTTTTATCTCCACAAGGTTGGATTAAGAGGTTTTCAAGCACATTCTCTGCTATACAACACACCATAAAATCAAATAATTGTGATTTCTTCAATGAGCTTGTCTGGAATGAGCCATAATCATTACAGGGGAACTTGAAATTCTTTCTCACTAAACCAAACATTTTGTTGTGTGAAGCAATCTCTGTATACTTTTTCTTTCTCCCACTTGCACTTATTAGAGGCATGTAAGTGATCCTTTTTCTATTGTTTGCATTGAGAATGGTGACCGTATTTCTCCATTCATCCTAGCATCCATGACAAGGAAATTATATCAACTCCAGCTCTGGTGTAATGTTAGTCTAACAGTCATGACAATCTGAATACCTCTCCCAATATGTAACTGTACAAATAGGCATGGAATACACTTTTGGTCTCCTTCATTTTTTACACATTTGTTCAACAATTATTTTTTGAGTACCTCCTTTGTGCTAGATACTTTTCAAGTCATCAGGGATGTGAGAAGAAATAAAAGTCACTGTACTTCATAGAACTTAAATTTTAAAGGAAAGAAAAAATTAAAACAGATTGATAATACTACAGAGAGAAAAAAGCACTATGAAGAAAAATAAAGCTAGAGAAAGTGATAGAAATGTGAGGACACTGTACACCATAAATGTGATCACCAAAGGACTCCTTGTCAATTGACATAAAAACTGAGACTAAAATGTCAAGAGGAAAAAAAACTATAATTCAGTCAGATGTTGTTTTAAAGAATTATAATCTTTGGGCCATTCTAAGAGATAAGAATATATGAAAAGAATATAAAGTTCTGTCATGTCCACTGATCTTTAAACTAAGGTAGCAGAAGTGCTTAACATAGTTCATGTAACAAAGTAAAGGAAAGCTCAGTCATGTGCTATGACATTTTGCATGAGGCAAGAGACTAACCTCATTAAAAAAATTAATGCTGATTTGCTCAAAATTAGTAGGTTCATCCAGATGACCACAATTTCTTCTACCTCATGAACTGTAGATTGTGAAGTGCTTTTTATTAAATGTCCAGCATTCAGGCTAAGAGAACCTCAAAACTGACTTGGTAAGGTATTTCTGAACATTACATGGTACAATATGATTGTTTCTTATTACATACTCCTCTTTAAACAGTCAGTAGATCTGTAAATTCAGCAACACAGAGAACAATAAAATCCATTCTATCAATATTTTATATTACAAAATCTGTGCGTGCTTCGTAATATGGCTATTTGATACTGCAAGTAATTGTGAAGAGAATTTGGTCCAATGAAGTAAGAAAAAAAACAAAAAAAGTGAATAATCCACATTGGTTTGTTTAATATGTAAACTTCAATATAAGAATAACTTATTTTGGTAGTGCTTGTTATTTAAGACAAACAGTGTTGAGAAACAAATTTAAAATATCAAACTGATAAATAAATTTTAACTATTTAATGGCTTTTGAGATTATAAAAGGGAACAAACATTAATCCTTTGTAAATCATTAAAATAAATCATTAAAATTACTAATGTTGCAAAGTGAGTAGGAACAAATATACCAAACTTATGAAGAATGCCATTTAAGGAAAACAATAACTTTAACCAACTGAACATTTAAAACCAAAATAAATCTCTGAGTAGTCTTCGGTGCGCCATAAGTATTCATAAAAAGGCAAGGTAATATGTTTATATTTTTACTGGTGTGCATTTTGACCAGAAATTTGAGCCAGGAGGGAGAATAATCATAGAGTAAAGATCTTCCTGGCAGAAGAGACAGAAGGTACAAAGATCTGAGGCAGGAACATGCCTCCCTGATATTTGTGTTAAAGTGAGTCCTAGAATTACTGTGGTCCATTTGTTCCCATAGCAAAGGGTGAAGCCTGGGAGAGAAGGCATCAGATCAGCATGTAGCAAAAGCAGAGTTCTGGCATTCTCTCTCTTCTTTTTTGTCTTTATGTAGAATAAAAATTAGGCCTATTTTAAAAGACATTTGGGGTTTGCAGCTGTTGCTTGCCAGATAACACATCCCAAACAATTCAAGTTATTATCCGTGTTCTTTTAATCTTGTTCAAATTGCCAAACAATGAGCAGGCGACCTTTTCCAGATAATATGCTAGGGGGCATTATTTTCAAGTAGATTCTTATTTGCAGGTTGAGATACTGTTTCTGAAGTTATCACGTAAAAACTTACATTTACCTGCAACTTCACTTATAGGCACATCATATCTGTCAGCTACTTTTAAAGTGAAAATGTTATCCTCTGTTATGGGGAAGGAAACAGACTCATAGGTTCTATCACTGATATTAAAGACAGATGTTCAAGGGCCAATTTTTTTTCTTTCTATTATATGCAATTGTTAATAATTGATGTTCTCTATAGAATCGTACCAGCTGAGATTTTAAAGTGATAAATTTGTGTAAATGAAATACTACTAAGAGAATTTGGGGAAGCTAAAGGAAAAATTATTTGATGAAGCAACTGCAGAGTTCTTTAAAAATATCAGAGGATGGGGGAGTAGATGAAAGAGCAAGGAGATAAAAGAGCTGAAAACAATAAAAGTATGTTATATGCATGCACCAATTCTCCAGAATGAGTATCATTGTTCTGTATCTAGAACATGCACTAGTAAAAATTTTTATTAAAAAATCCTGTCTGTGGTGGCTTCATTTAGTCAAAAGTTTAAGTTTGTTTTGGAAGAGATGAGAACTTGTGAGGACCTGAGAGAATCTCTGTCAGCAAGTAATTGAGTACTGAGTTCACTTTCCCATTACTAAACCATTACAGGGAAAAAAACACATCCACAACTCTTAGCATTGTAACCGCGTAACCTCATCTCAGTGTAAGATGCTCAGTGTCATGCTATGGGAGGGCAAAAATGAACTACCCTTTAAAAACCACAAGAAATCACAACAGGCACTGCATTTTGAGGACATTCATCATTTGATTATCCACAGATTTTTAAATCATATAGGAAATTAAAACATCACCTTTTATTTTATTTTAGTTTAATTTTCACTGCTACAGTTAAAATTTCTTATGTCTCACAACTCTGTTAATACTTTGTCTGTCCTCCAGTCTCTGGCCAATCTGGCTATTTTTTAACATACAATATTTCAATTAAAACAAAATAAAATATTTCATGCAATGAATATCAGTGATAAATACCCAGCAGTGACATGAATTAAAAGTTGAAAAGAAAAAATGTCGATGAGAGTGACAACATAAACACATTCCAAAAGGGAAGTGCGAAGACATTGAGGAATAATGACACAAACCTTCGGAAAATCAATTAAACCCGAAAATACCTTTATAAATTTAAATCTCCTTTTGGGTATCCTAAGAAAGACCAAATTAAGTAAAAGGTTTTAATTATATTCTATAATGAGTGCATATTTTTTATAGAGAATAATCACTTGATTTTTTAAAATTCATTTTTACAAAGACAATACAATGGCAATTGAAACGTTTTGCTAAATATTAAAATTCAAAGAAGTTAAATTCAGGATGTAAGAATCCAATATTTTTCATGATTTTGTATGAAAATTTGCTTCCTCTTTTAGATGATTTCACTTTGTCATTTTCATTCATTAAATTATCTTCCTGTGAAAGAATTTCCTGTAAAACAATGACCTTAGAGGTTGAGTTTCAAATTACAAAAGAAGACTCAAAGTGTTAAAGAAAAAATGTGTTAATTAGCTGGCAAATTGATCAGTAATGGAAAGTCCATTGCCTAAGGAAAGTCACAGTACCTACTTCAATAATACGGTCTTTTCTATTGCTTGAAGAGGGTAGATAATATTTAATAGCCTGTATGGTCTCCGCATTCTGGCCATTCGTTTGGACAGTAGTTGAATGCCATCACAGAGTAGATATTTATTGATTTCTACAGTGTCTGAGAAAGGCCTATTACAGAGAAAATATTGTGCCAATCAAATAAAAGTCTTCATTGGGTTTAGTAGGAGAAACACATAATAAAATAATGTATAAGTTAATTAAAAACCATGTTCTCTACAGAGAAGTAATTTAAGAAAATAATAAAATGGATTTGAGCATTAAAATATTGGGTAGGGTTCAAATAGACCTTTCAGAAGTAAGGCAAGGAAATCTCAATTAGATGATGGTTGGGTTGTTAAAATGGGAAAGAGCAGAATACAGCTATTAGGGTGGCTAAGAGAAGGTATTCCTGACAGAGAAAGTGACAGGCCAATGTGTGAGGGTGGGTTATGCTGAGGTGTCTGAAGAATTGATAAAATTGGAAAATGGCTGGAGGTGAGTGAACATCCTGAAAAATGGCAGATCTGGCTTCAGAGGAAATAGGAAACTTGGTTTCTAAGGTTTTGCTTCCTTTTCTTCAAGTGGATATCAGAAGAATGCTCTCTGCCTAAGGTATTTGTGAGTATGCCACAAGACAATTATGGCACACTATTAGTTAACACCAAGCACATAGTAAATGCTTAGTGAATGTTATGTTATTGTTTAGTATTATATAGAAATGAAGCCAAATGATCAGATATCTGAATAAATTAAGTGACTCCTTTTACTCTGTCTGCACAACTGTGAGGAAACCATTGGATTATAATTCCCTTTTTTTTTAAGAAGTTTTTCTTTTCTTCCTCCTTTATAGTTCTACCTACAGGAAGAACTTGGCAGTATTTCTAATGTGGGCATTCTGATGTTAGATGAAAGTGAAAGTTTCCTTCCTAAGTAGACAAATTTTAAACTTTGCTATTATAAGCCTAAGTGATATTCATTTCACCCTGATAACAAGTTCTACTTTCATTCATTTTATTGACAAAATCAAGTTACTAATTAGATCATGGGACTCTGCCAGAGAAGATTCCCCTAGGGTGACTTCACTGGGGAGCCAGCTCTCTAGGCAGTGAGAAACCTCAGGGGACCACTGGCAGCAGCACCTCCCTTCCTTCTCTATCTGAACCTGGCAAACCTACCGAAGAACTATTTACCCTTACTTAATGCCACCACCTATATTATCTCTTTGCATTTTCAGCAGGTTTTTTTATAAGTAGCCAAGACAGCTGCTCCACTTTCATTATATAAACACGGAACTGAAATATCAAAAGATGGAAAGACAAATTTGGATCCTGAACCCAATTCCTCAAGATTCCTCATCCTGCATTCCTTCTGTCATTGGAAACAAGGAAACTTGGGATACAGCCCTCTATTTTCCACCCTTAGGTATGTGGCCCTGAAGTACCCTTTCTTTGGGTCTCAAGTTCCACAAGAATTTGGACCAAAAACACCTAGAATGTTCTCTTAAGGATCCTTGGTTCCTAAATCAATAGTGAAACAACAACAACAACAAAAATTAGCAGGACACTGGAGAAAGAATTTCAACTATTCCATGAATTAACAAAATATGAGCTACCTTTGAACAAAAATACCTACTCTCTATAACCACTGTACAGTAAGCTAAGGATATGGAAGAACAGGAGATGAGATGTTCCGCACATTACCCAAGTAAAGGTATCCCAAATGCATTGACAGTTCTTTTTTTTTTTTTTTTTGGTACTGTGCTTCGAACTCACAACCTCATACTCACCAGACAGGTGCTTATGCCTGCTGAGCTATTTCCCCAGCCCTGAACATTTTTCTTTTGTTTTTAAACCTTGAAGTTATTTCACTGAGTAAAGAAATCATTAATAAAAGTAGTTTCCAAGCAAGGAGAATTCAAAAAACCTGAGCATTCTAAAAATGACCTATTTTAAAAACCTATGTTTTTAGTTCTTTACTTTTAATTGCGTATCTTCTGATGTACACAAGCAGGCAAATTTTCAAACCAGCTACAACAATATCGTTGTTCTCTTCAGACGCCACTGTGAAATCACCATGATCTGTGCTGGAGACTCCTGTCTACTATCCCTCAGATCACTGTTCTGCACTTTTATTGGACATATTAAAGAAGTCTTGTGGGCTTTAGTGGTCCAAGTCCCCTAGCGATTTTCCAGCCTGTCATATTAAAAAGAAACTGTGCTTCATCATACAAAATCACCCTCAATGGTGCATTGAAGTGGCCGGGAACAGGAGGTCAGTCATTGTTCCTCAAAAGAGGTGAAATATGTTCTGGAAGTTGGCTGCCTGGTCATCTTAATTTTCCTAATGAACTCTTATCAGTCATCTGAATACCTCAGAAATTTTAAGAAAATACACATTTACTGCACTCGACTATACCGATACTTTAATTAAATGCATACATTCGAGGCAAGGTAATTTAAATGATCACAAATTAAGTACACCTGTTTCAAATCAACATAGGACATTCCTCATTATGCTATATATTAAAATGCCATTGTTTACAGGAAGTATATCTGTTAACTTAAAATCAGATTAGGACCCTCTTAGGGAATGATCACCTATTTCTTAGAGAATAGACACTTCTGTATCTGCACATAAAACAACGTGTGTTTTGGTAGCAGGCTTTTAGTTATATCCCAGGGAGAGAATGACCTACATTGATTATTTACTGGAATAATGCTGAGAGCATAAAAGAATGATTCACACTACTACAAAGAATAACATCTTTTATGCCTTTGGCATTTGAAAATTTCCCTTCCTTCTCTTCCTAGAAAGCAAGAATCATTCAAACATCATTTAATGATTCCACACTTTGGATAATCAAAATGAATTTAAAACATTCATATAATAAATGAGCATATGGAAGTTGCAGCAACTAAATTAGTCACTTCACTGAATTTTACTGCTTTATCTATTTCTGTGGTTTACTAAGAATGAAAGCTTTTCTAACAACCTGTTTCTTATATAGTATTTTAACATTTTCCTACAATTGAATATGTATAGATATTTTATATTCAGAGTTTTCTTTTTCTTTATGTTATTAAGTTAAATCTATTTTCCAATGAGTTTCCTTTGAAATGGGTTACTAACAATTTCAGATAAATGGAACAAAAACAGGAATATCTGAGTAATATCAGTGAAATACATTCAGCTGGGCACAGTGGTACATACCTGTAATCCAATATTGTCAGAGGCTGAGGTAGAAGGGTTCCAAATTCAAACTCAGCCTGGGGAATTTAGCAACAGTTCATATCAAAATACTAAAGCAAAGCAAAATAAAATGGATTAAAGTAGTAGCTCTCTATCAAAGTGCTAGTTTTTACCCCTGGAATTGCAAAAATGAGAAGTAAAAGTGAATTTAAATACCTTAACAATTTAATGTACCTTGATAACAATAAATAAAAGAAAACAATAAAATAAAAATATCATATAAGCCTAGATCATGTTACCAGGAAAAGTTAATGATATTTGCATCAAACTAGCCACAGAAAATTTGAGGGACCAAGATATAAAGCGATCTAAACAAAATCTACTTGCCTGAATCCAGTGAAAAGCAGTTGCACTACAGTTGATTCAAAAGGAAGACTAGATACACAATGGGATTATAATTCAGAAACATACATTTAAATCTTACATTCAATAATCTTAGAACTAAAGGGCATGGTTTCCAGAATATAGTACAACAATAGTATACAAGGAACTCCACTGAGATGAGTGTGGAACGCCACTTTCATCTCTCCTGTAGAATAAACATAGTAATTGAGGTGTACACTGGAAATGCCACTACAGAAAAGGGCTAGAACCACAGGATGACAGAATTCATGATATCAGTAAATTTAGAGTTGAAGAATTCTGTGTGCAATTCCTTGATAAAGGTGACATATGCAATTATTTGATTAGAGGAAGAGAGGCACAATTGAATAGCATGCTTCTGTTGTATTTTAGTACTTAAATTCCATATTTTGGGGCTAGGAGAAGAACGATTGTTTTTTATCAGTGTTTCCTAAATGTTTGAGATTGAACTCTATCATTGCTTGAATATTAAATCACTCTTTTAAAAAGTCTATTAAAATACTCTAGGGATTATACATATTTTTTGAATATTTAGACATCTTTGAGACATTACAGGAAGCAGAAAATCAAGATTAGCATTCACTATTTCATTATTTTAAGATACTTAGAAATATTTATATTAAGGATAAAAATTAATTCTGCTCTAGTAGATTATCTCTCCAAGAGTCTCTTGCTTTCCATTGCAAATATGTATGGAAGCCACTGGGTATTTACTTCTAGAATATATGCTTTCCTGGGGAGGTCATTTTTAAAATACAAAATTAAAATGATTTTTGATTTTCTTGTCCTTAAAAGACTGTTCACAAGCTACAAGTCTAAAGGGAGTAAAGAACATAGAGAGAGAAATATATGCTACTAACAGAGTTTTCACTCATATTCCGGTCATTTAGACAACATTTAATGTCACTCTTGATTCAAACCATATATTGTGGTTAAGATGGTAATTGCTACATCGCAGTTTATGGCATTTGTAGTACCTCTAAAAGATGTTCTCTCTAAAATGACACTGTACGTTAATAAGGTTTGGGGCCATGACTGTCTTGGTTATGTTTCACTTTTTACACAGTGCTTTTTTAAACAAATATAATTATTTACTCCTTGAGTTATAACAATCCAAAATCTTTTATTAAATCATGTCAAAGATTCACAAAACTATCACAACGCAAGTGTGGTTTGAACCTGGTACAAGCTGAGCGCTACGTAAGTCCCTGGGGAATCAGGAATGAACAAGGTATATACTCTGCCCTTAAAAAGATTCTATTCTCTTGGTTGGTAAGTAGAGGCAGACAGGTTATCATGTGGATAGCTCTAATGCAGTAATAGCACATAAGTGTAATGCATTTTGTAATAATGCATAGAAACACTAGAAAAAGTCATGAATCTATCATGAGGCTTCTGGAAGGGTTCATTGAGAGAAATAATGAAGTCAGAGGAATAAAAATATTACAAAAGATGGAAGTGCATATGCAAATGTACGGGGGGAGGGAGAGAAAAGTATGTCTGTTTGAGGAATTAAAAGTAGTTCAGTCTTCTTAAAGCAGATAGCATGGTATAGATGGGTCATTAGCACCAGATCTTAAAAGATCAGAACTTTACATTGAGGATAATGAAGAACTACTAGAAGGTTTTATGTAAGATATCTCTGTATGCACCATTATGGATTCATTTGGTCTGAAATACTGACCATTTTTTCCAGCATAAATTATGCTACAGAGATCAACTCTGCATGGGTTCAGAACAGTTTTAGACACCCAGTGTTCCGTCTTCCAGAATGCTTCTAGCTTCATACTTCTGGGTTTTTCTATTCCACTGAATATTACAGGAGCTCCTTGGGGCCTTTCAACATGCAGCCCAAGAATATGAAGACGTTTAGGTTCAGCTCTAAAGGACAAGAGCACCAACAGATGTGTCGCTCCATACATGTAAGTATGCTAAAAATTGAAACTCAGCCTTTGTTCTTAAAATATTTCATATCCTCCTTTGAGAACAATCTAAATGACCAATTGGGAATTAAACCTTTCAGACACATTGCAGTTTCATGTATGTATCAATTATGTGTTACATTCTGTCAAATTACCCACAAGATGTTGCAACTTGGAAAATAGGCATTTATCTTATACAAGTGACACATTCAAACTCAGTTCAACTGCGGGGCTGTGGTTTAGGGTCCCTCATGAGGTCACAATTAAGCTGTCTCTCACAGGTTGCCATGACCATTGCGGCTCTCAAATTTCCCAGGATGAGGACCATGAAGGGTGACAAGAGGGTGAAGAAATAAAGATGAGAGCCAGAGAGCTGGGATGAGGTTCCCTAGACTCTGAAAGGAACTGCTTGACCTCCAGAGCATGTGTCCTTACACACTCAGGAGTTTGAGGTCAGTTTCAACCCCTCTGCTTTGCCACCTCCTATGGCTCCCCTGAGCACTTGTTCTCTGAGCTGGAGCAGCTTGTTTACTCAGCTGGCCTCAGGCTCTCTGTTCTCAGGGCTGACCTTGCGTTAGCCTCCCACGTGGGATTGACCTCCAGCTTCAGCTGCCCCCTACAACAGGTACAATCCTCTGAAGGCTTCTCTGAGACTAGAGCACCTCTTCCAAGTCACTCTATGTGACTAGTCACAGAATATATATCTTTCTTACTACTCTTTGGCAAGGGAGCTGAGTTTCTTGCCATAATCATGTCTCCGTAGAGGCACCTGTGTATCCCATGACAGTTGGTCTTACTAAGAGCAAATGATTCAACACAAAGGCATTGAACATTTTATTTACAAGCCTTGGAAGTCACCATCAGTTATATCTCGCTTTGAAGTGAGACTCTAAATAAATACAGGCCACATGGAAACAAAGGAAAAGTAACTCTACCTCTTAAAAGTTAAAGTATCAGAGAATTTCTGATTTCCTGAACATTTGAACCACCACAGCTTAAAAGCACAGGAGACTTGGGCTGTACCTAGTAAGCATACTCTTTCTAAGTTAGTTCAGCCTCACACCAAGAAGTGGCCTCCTATGCGCCTTTCTAAACACCCAAGTCACATTTTCTACTTTGCTAGACAGCCGATTCTTAGCTAATTCTCAACTTTGAAAGTGCAAATACCAGCCTTGTGATCTGTCACAGAAGAGAAGACTACAGAAAGTGGTCTGTGCAATTAAGGAGATTCACTGAGCTGCTTGTGCAGAGCAGTGCAGGGGTCCACAATGCCCACAAGATAGTTGGAGAAGGAGGACATGCATTTTGAGTGAGCAAGCATTCAGGGTAGGTGATTGTTCCAGGTTCCCTAGAATGTCAGCGTGTGTGTGTGTGTGTGTGTGTGTGTGTGTGTGTGTGTGTGTGAAGGTACAGCCGAGAAGGAAGAGATTGGTATGGAATCCTATAAATCGTAGAATGGCCTCTCTGCTTTCATTCAAGAGTACTATTGAGGGAAACTTTGATTGATATAAAAAAGAGGGTAGAAGGTAATTTCTCCCCCTGGAAGTGTGGCACTGTGCCAATATCTCATCAGCCTCTGTCATCCCAGAAACTAATAGGCAGCTGCTTTCTGTCCCAAGGGTTTGCCAGCTTTCACGCTCACAATGGCTCTCCTTTTTTTTTTTTTACTTCATTTCGCTTTGTCTTTCCTTCCTTTGAGCTGATCTATACCTACATTCCTTAATATGATTTAGCAGATTATTTCTTGCCTCGGGCTTTGCTTTCGAAGGCCTCGTGTTACAACAAATTTTGTGCAGAAAAATGACATAATTGGATTAGTTTCCTGATAGGAAAATGCATGCATTCATCTATTTAACAGATATTTTCAGAACCCTGCAAGATAAAGGTAATGTTCAAAGCAGTGAGGATAAATAAATAAGAGTTATGGCCCTACCCCTATGAAGCATGTAAGCTAGGGGGAAACAGAACAGCAAACTGGCAGCTATGATAGTTTTGCATGCGCTGCAGCGGAAAATCACAAGGCTCCACTGGAAAGCGTCCATGGACCATCTAACCTCTTCTTCCAGGGCAATGACAAGGTTCCCGAGGAATAGGAAGGGTGGTGTTCTTCCATCACCTGCACCTACCCATCCTCTTCTTTCTCCATTCGTGTTCCATCCTGTCATACCCACCCTGTGCCACGTGTTCTCACACCTTTATTGTTTGATCTGAAATATTTCTGCACTGTCCTCTTCTACAGATTAATTCCTGCTCCTTCTCCACAGAGCTGATAGACAATTCTAGAGAATCACGTAAGGTAAAGACAGAGAGTAATTTATGTGCCACAGTATTTGGACTTCACCCAGTAGCATGACGAAAACTGCTATATGATACCTTTGTAACTTCGTAGAGAGTATGGTGGCTATTCTATGGTGAAATGTAGTGAGAGGCCTGGGAAGAAAGTCCCAGGGAGCCTGAAGTGATAGGTAGGCTAGGTGAGAAAAGAAATTTCAGTTGAAGGCGTTGGTGCTGAGAAAGCAAAACTGAAGACATTCTAAGGAGATTTTCACAATATAAAGAGTAAGAATAAGTGAGATAAGAGGCAGAAACCAATGAATTAACCCAATTTGGATCTAGTTTGTAAACTAGGAATCTGAGTAGGTACTGAGCAAATTTATGCCATCAGAATTTCCAGATAAAAAATTTATTCATTATTCCATATTTATTTTTATTAATAAACTTTTGTAGTACATAATGAATACATTCCTCATGCGCAGTTGGTACATGTACATAACACATTTTAATTTTTTAGTTCCTTTCCTCCTCTATCAACATCTCTTTGTCTCCTTCCCTTTTGCAAAAAATATCCTTTTTAATCTTTCATCTTGTACTTTATTTATATTTTGCATTTTTCATATAGGAGAAATAATGAAATATTTAAGCTTGTGTGTCTGATTTATTTCGCTAACCATTGTAATCTCAAGGTACAACCATTTTCCTATAAATTACTTGTTTTTCCATCTTCACAACAAAGTGGTACTCCATTGTAGATAAATACTATATTTTCTTTATCCATTCATCTATTGATGGACATATAGGGTACTTCTGGATTAAAAAAACATTTATTAATCTTTGCAATAACAAGTGACAGAAGACCCAAAGGATAAAGCATATGTTTTGGGAAATAGATAACATGTCTAACATTATAGCTAGACACTGATTTCAGAGTAGAAAATTTTGGAATTTTGGAAATGATCATTCATTTCTCTAAGCTTCAGACAACTGAGGACAAAAAAAGAGCAGAATATTAAAATACTACTACTGATTAAACTTATGAGATCTTGTAGTGTAATAAACACAGCGACTCCAAAAGTATAGGAATCACAGGGAAGAAAACTGCCAGATGATTTTTACTTGGATGGTTTACTATCATATAAAGTCACTCCCGGAAAACTCTCTCCCATTCCTTGATTTCCTCCAACATTTTTTCTAATTACTGATAAACATAAATAGAAAAGCAATTCAAAACCAGAGAGATCACTACCCTTATCAAACCAAGTTTGCTTGGGAATAATTGCTGGTCTGACAACTGCTACAGATTTTTTAACCCACCACAGTGATCTTTCTAACTTTTCTAGAATTATGAAAAGATATTATTTTTCAATGAGAAAATCATTGATTTGTGAACATATAGACAAGCTAAACTGGTTTGAAACTTGGGCAGCAGGACAGCCTTCATTTTCACTTATTACATGCCTGGCGTTTTATCAAAGCGAGCACATGGAGACCTACAAATTATGTGTCAAAGAGGGAGGTCCACACAATATGTCTTCTAGAAACTCTTTTTTCACTTCTGATGCTTTGGAAATTCACAGGGTGAAAGTAAACAACTCATTTTCTTCCTACATGAAGTAAGAGTGACTTTTTCACAAAAGAACTAAAAAGATTAGTGCTGGTTTCTCTTTTAAATAAAAAAAAAATTTAAAAAAAAGAAATTCTCTTTTAAATAAAAAAAAATTTTAAAAAAAGGAAATTCTCTTTTAAATAAAAAAATTTTAAAAAAAGAAAAAAAATTTCTCTTTTAAATAAAAAAATTAAAAAAAGATTAGTGCTGGTGTTGCTTTAATTATATTATAGCAAGCAAAGTCCTTATACCACTTTTGAAGATTTCTTTCTCTTTCTGAGGGTATTCGATGGTGCTTTAATGTTTGCTCATATGCAGAGAGCCTAAATTATAGATATCAATTATGGTATCAGCTTTGAGGACTATGTATTACATAGAAAATATCTACACTTTTAACAGTAAAATTTTATACATGTTAGTTTTGTATGTCAAAGGCATAGTTAACCATGTATCTGCTTTTATCACAGAATTTTAAGTATTCATAAGAGGGAGAAAATTTTAAATAGCTCAATTATATCTATGGACTGGTGAGTAGAAAGTTTATTTTTTTAATGGGCATGTAGTATTAAATTTTCCTCTTTTACTACTTATTGGTGCTATTTTTGCCTGGCTCCTAACCAGATGAAAAACATTTGAATTTGTTAAACTGAATTAATCAAAACAAATTATATAATGTGTGTATTAGAATTTGATTTTAAAAATCACAAGCTGGTTTTATAGCACAACTTATAAGAAACTTAAGAGAAAACTTATAAGAAAAAACAACTTATAAGAAAAGCTGTGGAATTTCCTTGTGCTTATAGGGTTCATATTTAAATTGATAGTTGCTCACTGGTTTTTTTCCCTGTAACATCCTCAGGAAATCATTTTTATAGCATGTGAAGACTAGATCAAATGATTAGTCAACCCCTTTGCATGGAAATAAGGGAGAATTTGTTTTTTCTCAAGGAGCTTTCAGACTACTCTACACACTCGAACTAGGCTGTTTTAAGGAGCTTCTGATTAATTGTCATAATAATATATTCTCAGTTTATATTTGGAGAAGTTGATATTTGAAATCTCCACTTAGTGAAAATGTAAAAATAAAAGTATTAAAATTTGGAAATCTTTGCAAATCAAGTTAAAAATCCAATACTATTTCTTTCCCAACCCTCGTTTGAGTCAATTTGCAAAGCTAATAGCTGGAGGATAAACTCATTTTCCGTGTGACTTTAGGTCTCTGGGCACCTGCGAGATATCGCAGAGGTTTCAATCAATAGCTTCTCAAATTCCATGAGCAATTACCTTATTCTTAAGGATCCACAAGAAGGGTGAAAGGTCTTCAAGGTTGCCAACTCCCCAGTATGATAGGAATTCAAAAAGTTTACATCTGCTGTGTTTTTTACTATCCTTACTCTTTATCAATGATCTATTATACAAACTAATAAAATTATCAAAACAAACTTCCACAAATTATTAGCCATTTTGCCTACTCCTTTTCAGGGTGAAACGTACATTAGTGAAACCATCTACATGCACTGATTGGCTTTAAACCTGCATGGTTAGGGAACCCTATGTGAGCAATGCTTATGAGTTGAGAAATGCTTGAAAATTGTTTATTATTTCAATGTTTTGACAAATCTCTGAGGAAAGCAATGCACCACACGAAAATGTTCTCACTTCTCAGAGAATAGAAGTGATATATGCTCAATTTTGTCATTTGACAGAAAAATGAGACATTTTTCTCCTTTTCTTGAATAGCAAGGAAAATCAAAACAACATTTTTTCTTGGATCAAAACAGGTAAAGACCCTTGTAAATCTCGACTCTGCTATTAGAAAAGAGCTTACATGGATCACACAGCAGATAATTTGACTCTATATTATGATGTCCATGTGAACTGTACATTTTTGCTCTAGTTCTTTAAAAGCATTGCTAAGCAAATATACTTTATACTTCTTGTTGTTATCATTTTGCATGAATTTTTTCCAGAAATGTATTTCATATAAAAGCATATCGTCTGCAATTCTCTGTAATCTTGCTATAATTATAAATAAATGACATACAGTTTAATCTATGGAGTTTTATTTGACCTTGATTGATATCAAAAACTAGTGAGCATTTTTTACTTTATTGAAAAAAACACTTATTTCAGAAATATATATCTATATCTATCTATCTATGCTCATGCAATGTACCCTGATCCATTATCCACTTTTAAACTTGTTGCAATATTTTCCCTAAAAGGACTAACATTTTCCTTCCCAGCTTTCAGCTTAATGGTGAAATGGAGAAAGAACTGTTTTTCCCTAACCACTTCCACGGTCCATTATCATTTAAAAGAAACCCAAGTGACTATGAGTTCTTCCCCACCAAGAGTACCCTGTTCTCATTACTGATGTCTTTATAAAAACATTGAGAGTCTTAGAAAGATGAAGCTTCTAAATATTTAATCCTGACTAATAGCTTCACTAAGACAAAACAAGTAGTGAATTTATTAGGGTTCCATTCACCTGTCTCTATTTACTGGTTAATCTTTGTGAGTGGAGAATGCATATGTTCATTAGTGAGATCCAAGTTTGCAAATAGCGACTAAAGAAAAGTTTGAAAACATTTTAAACTGTCACATGGATCGGACACATTTTCATTTTGAACCTTGAGAATTTTAATGAATACAAATACTTTACATCAATAACAAAAGCATGAATTGCCTCATCATTCATGAATATTCTTACCAAGTGTGCTCATCAAATACTGTGAATTTTAAACCAAAAAATTTACAGTAAAAGACTTTGCCAATAACCTCCCTCAAAATACCCTCCCCCATTTAAATATACATCTCATCATTCTTGCACTCTTTAAAGCAGTTCCCGAAGTACATTTTCCTGAGTGGTTAGTTGTGCTCTCATGTACCTAGATACACTAAACTGATTTACAATGTTTACCTTTCATGGCCAGTTTGACTTGGAGGAAGACCCAGAAATTGCATGCTGCCTGATCTAGTTAATAAAGTGAATGAAGACACATAGTATTGTTTTTAAATACCTGCCTTTCCATTGGGTGGAACATGCAGTAACATTCACTACATTTTTTGTACAATATGTAAGAAAGTCACTAAACAGAACTTGCAGAACTTTTTCAGAAAGTAGCAAGAATGATGGCATAAATGTGTTTGAAATGAGTATTTAAGGGGAAAATAATAACAATGTATCTTTTACTGTAATTGTTGAAATATAGGCACTCACTATGTAATTTGATCTTGCTATTTTTTATTTCTTAATTTTGACATTTACTGATGATTCAGCCCTTTAAGATTTTTTTATTATACTAATATCTTGATTGATATCACTCTTTAACAAAAAATGAAAGTTATTTTCTTGTCTATTAATATTCCATACCACTGCAATAAATTGATAAATATAAAGCTCAAACAATATAGAGCTTTTTCAGTAGAGCAGATACAAATAAATTAATCTTTCTTACTACATCTCTTTTCACAAAACTTGAGACTGTTAAAAATATCTGCTGAAATGACAGCACCATACTATTACAAGATTTATCTCCTAAGTATATAGGTATGGGCACTAGCCATTACAATTCTCCTACCTATAGAAAGATAATGTGTGAAGATGATTTTTATGCTATGTGATTCAGATCTTTCTGTCATATTTTTTATTGCCTAGCACCCACTCATTTTAACTGTGTATATACTTGATAATGGGTTACGTAAAGATTCATGGACTTAAGAAAAATTTTGCGCAGGGTTCTAATATAACCCCAGTAAGACAGAGTTTACCTAATGTTTTTCCAACATTAGTTTCTTTAGTGACTTCCTGGAATCAAAGTATTTTCCTCTTGACTATAGAGTGGATGATGTGAGCTGAATCAAAAAGTAAACTACAAGGGAAGGATGGCAAGCATGAAGGAGGTGTCAGTAGGTCTAGAGCTCTTGTAAGACAACGAACAACTCCTGCTCTAGACAAACTACACAGAGAAGCTGGAATCACATGCTGTGAAAACAAAATCATGCATTACAAAATACGTAGATATATTTTAAAATATTCCTAATTTGTGAAAAAAACTATCAAATTATGTACCATTACTCTTTTTCAGCAAAATAAGTTTTTTTTTTAATGGAACGTCACTATGAGCCTCTTGACCAATAAATGGAATTGCATTTTGCTAAGAAACTTAGAAAACATAAAGTTTATATTTAGATAGCTCAGTGGCATAGCACCTGCCTCTCAGTCTAGAGGTCATGAGTTTGATCCTGGCACATAAATAAATAAATAAATAAATAAACAACTAAATAAATAGCAGGAATAAACATAAAATCATACATTTTCAAATGTTCAAGACAGATGGAAGCTTTACATACACAAGAAATATAATATATTCAAGTATATTAAGTGCCAAAGGAGTTTGTGTGGTTTCATGTATTAAATAGGACTTTAAACATTTCCAGTTTTCTAATTTAAAGTGAGATACATGCTCTTATAATAGCTTATGCTAATGAAGCTAAACACACAAAAAAGTTTATTCAGTGAATTGAGAAGTAGTGAACATCTCCATGAGGAGATGATGTAACAAGTGACAACAATTACTACTGTTTTCTTTAACATCTGCAATTTTACTTGTTATTTATCAAAGTGGACAATAATTTTTAGAATTTTTGAATTAATTATTATGTGGGTATTGACTTCTATAGGGACCAATTATAAGACAGTGAACAAAATTTCACAGCAGCAGTCTGAAATCACATTGGAAATTGATACATAAATACTGATTTACTTGACTACTTATCCATTATCTCTTGGTGCCTCTGAACATTCCATTTCTGCAAGCAATGTAGTGCCTCAGAATCCATAACAGGACTGACAGCTCGCAAGGGAGAGAGCCTGTTCAGAGACTGACTGCAATCAAGATTGTGTGAGTTCAAAATCAGCCAGTCACAGCTCTCCTGTTGCCTAATGAATTTGAGCAACTTAACAATGAAAGTGAACCACACGATTTTGCCAGTTGATGATACAATTTAATAATAAGAAAAGTTACCTTTTGCAGGCAAAGATTTTAACATCTGAAATATGACTCTAAGGGATAAAAAGGGTATTTGAAATTTTAGACAAGCAAACAAAGGGCACTTAACTGTCAGTATGAGTTTAGTTAATTTCATTTTGCCTCTATATTTGTTCTCCAACTCAACTTATAAGCATTCATATTTTCCTTCAGAAATAAATGTAATAAACTTATTTTAGGTCAGGAGAGAGACCTTTAATTTCCATTAGGAGAAAAAGAATTGGGTCACAGAAAGAACAATTTGCAGCAGGTCTTGAAATTTTCTGCTTTTGCTTCTTATAAAATAGCTCTTCTTTGTTATGTGCATTTTCTCTCTGGAATAGTAATCATCAGCCACTTACAGATTTGGGGGTTGGGATGAAACCAGTGCACCCTCCCAAGAAAAAAGCCAGCTGCTGATTTTCCTAGAAGTTCAATGACAGTGATTTATCTTTCCTGTTATCTAAGAGCACAGTGAATCATGACAGCGTCCACTGGTCCCCCGGGTCTTCCTGAGTGTTCATCTCTGCCTCGGTTTCCCTAAGAGGCCCTCTCTTATTTACTGTTCCTCCTGTACCAAGGACCTGCACTTGAGGAGCTTGGTCTCGCTGCTTGCTGGGGCAGACCTAACAAAAGGAAAACCACTTTGTAGATTTTGACAATTTTCAGATGTCTAGCTGTGGATATTTGAGCTGTAAAATTGAATATATGTGCTTGCTTTGCACTGCAGATGAAAACTGTTTCTCCAAATTGTCATTAAAACACCAGGATTTTCTATTAAACTGTATTCATCCCAAAATATGGATAGTTTATCTTTTGAGAGTTGATGGCTGCTTTTATTTTGTAAAAATCATTTCCTTTGTTCCCTTTCTTTTTGCCACATTATTCAAGATAATAAATACTCTACAGCAGAAACTGTTCCAAAGGGAAGTCACTCGAAACCCAATTGGGGAAATACTGAACTTTATATATTCCAAAGCTCTCTATCATCTAACTTTGCAGTGTCTTGGCTGATTTGTGTGAATTATATGTTCTTTCTATCTAAAAAGGTGCCAAGTAAAAGTCAAATTTAGAGTATGTCATATCTCACATATCAGGAAATTTGAGAATTTTGCTAAACTTTGGTATGTTTTTAAATATCAGACCTAACAGGATACAAATTTTCCCAGGCAAGATCAAAAGATAAAAATGCACGATTTCACACTTTCTAAATTCCCTGAGTTTGCAGCTTTTCTGGTCATTAAGCATTCTTTGCTGACCTTTAAGCCTTTATCCTGAGTAGAAATGAACAGTGAACTGAAAATCCATGATTTCCATGAATGAAATAAATTAATTAACTGTACAAATCCGAGTGAAGAATTTATGGATCGTTATAGGAGATCTTCTTTGCAACCCATTAGAATTGGTGCTTTTCATTGCAAAGCTGGCAGGAGGCTTTGTACAAATTACAGGAAATATAAAATAGATTAACTGGATATGATAAATCAGATCATGAACTAGTTAATAAAAAATGCAATTTTCAGCTTTTTACAGAAATTAAAGCTAAAATGAACTTCATTGAACAGTATTCTTCACTCTTTGACTTAACAGTCCATTGTCTTCCTAGGCCTTGTTTTCACAAAATTTTGAACATTATAGGTATAAAATTAAATATAAAAGAGTAACCAATACTTAAAGAAAACCCAAGGTTGAGGATCTTCTACCCATGTGCAAATACAAAGTGACCTTACTCCTGTTTTAAAATGTCAGTGTGAACTTGCTTCTGGTCACAAGGGAATTCATAATATACTCATTAAGACTTTCATAGTTGAATATAACTTTATAAATTTGTGATAATTTTCCAGTTTTATAAAATTATGAAAACTAGACAAAATATCATGGTTGCTAAGCTAGTAGAATGTCACATTATCATGAAACATATTACTTATTCAAAAATTTTAAATCTCAACATAATGCCTTTGACATTCTGATATAATAAAGACCAACATTTGTTAAAAACAAGGTATTATACTCACTGGGAAGAACGAACACATATGACTACCAAAGAAAATAACTAAACATAAATAAATAGTAGGGATAACATGTTTTGGTCATAAAAATTAAACAATGAGTAATTTCACAGTATTATTGACATATATAGAGACACATACAGAAAGATAAATGATTGAGAGTACAATATAAAATACAGAGATAAATTTTATAGAATGTAATATCTAAGAGAAATTTAAAAATTAAAATTTGTTATTAGCAATATTTTCAGTAACATAATTAAATGGTATAAAAATAATGACATCCTCACATAAAATTAAATTACAAAGTGGATTTATGATTTTAAAATAAAAATATTTTTCCAGCTACTGCTGCTATGTAACAAACTACCTTCACATTTGTAGACCTTTTTTTTGAAAAAGAAAACTCATTTTTTTAATCAGATCTTGTACAACTGGGGTTCTGTTCAGAAATTCTTTTCTATGCATATGACTTCAAGAGTTTTACCTACTTTATCTTCCAGCAGGTTAAGTATTTCTGTTTTAACATTTAGATCTTTGAGACATCTAAATTTCAATTAAGTATGGTGAGAGAGATGGGTCTAGCTCCAATCTTCTGTGTGTGAATAACAGGTTATTCCCGTATCATTTGCTAAAGAGAAGATCTTTCCTCCAACCTGTTTTTGGCCCGTTTGTTAACGATGAGATGGCTGCATGTGCGTGGGGTTGTTTTTGTGTCCTCTCTTCTGTTCCACTGATCCACTGTTTTGTGTCAGTGCTATTGTGTTTTTAACCACTATAACTTTGTTATGTAACTTGAAATTCTTGCTTGTGCTACCTACTGATTTGCTCTTGTTACCCAGAATCACTTTTGCTGTTATGAGTTTACTCTGGAATCATACGTAGGACAGTGGATGCAACTTGAATTCACAATGAAATAAAGTGAAATAAATGAGACATGCAAGCTTAAATATCATATGATTACTTTATGTGAGAAAGCCACAGTATAAATAAACAGCAAAATAAAATGTACACAACAGAAAATGAGGAGATAGATCTCTCACAAATGGGGAAAGAGACCAAGAGATGTGGAGAGGGAAAGGTAGGAGAGAGAAAGGGAAGGGTATATAAAATAATTAATATGTACCAACAATCACAATGAATGTTTCATTATGTAGCACAAACCTTAAAAAAAACAAACCAGCCAATATCGGTTGCCTCATTAAATGTATAGGTTGCTAACAATGATGGTCAGGGATTGGAATCATCCATATCCTTTCACTTGCGTATCTGACATTTACCTAAGACTTTGTTTCTGCTTCTTATGAGAGCCTTCATGGAACCTCCCCAGATAATCTGGGTTTCCTTACATGATGGGAGCACCATGGCTTCCTACATGGGGTATCGGGATAGAGAAGACAAAACGTAAGTTTACTTCTGTAAGCTGAGCTACACGGTGAAGTCCGGTCCAATTACTAACTTTCAGAAATGTGCGTTAATAGATAATCACTGTTTTAGAACACTTTCAAAGATGGAAGCTTGTTACATAGCAAAGTTTCCTTGATATGTAAATCAGGAGAATATTTAAAACTTAGTACAGTGGCCCTCGTTACCCAGGGTTTCGCTTTCTACGGTTTTAGTCACCTGAAGTCAACTGTTTTCCATAAATATTAAATGGAATATTCCAAAAATAAACACATGATACATTTTAGGTAATTTGTATTACAGTTTATTTTATAACTGACCTCTTTTACTACTACACACTATTTTAATCTCTTACTATGTTCGTTTGATACATTAAACTTTTCTACAAATACCTGAAGACAGTAGGAAAGACAGTATGTATAGGATTAGGGCCTCTGGGGTTCATACACCCGCTGGGAGTCTTGGAATGTGTCTGTTGTAAATAATAGAGGACTATCATATGTAGTTATTGATGATTTTAAACAATATTCATTAGGGGAAAAATATAAGCAGTTTACTTTCACCAGTCAGGGACAGCCAAACATTTCTTAATCTAACTTTAACTTTAGGTATATGTCAACCATTGTTTTTTTTTGTCTTAATAGAGTCTTCAGGGGATAGATATCTGGGGCATCTCTGTGGAGTATCAGTGAAATCCACTTTATTGATTGGACGTAGTGATCAGGAAATAACAAACATGCTAACCACTCTACTGAGATATAAGTAAGCCAAATAGTAGAAAATTAATTGCAAATATAATTGAGGCTCTTGTCACATTGGAAAGTTTCTAAAGATCCTGTGGTCTGAAATTTAAAAGTGACACTTAGAAACACTTAATACTAAGAAAAACAACACAATAATTGTCAGCCTTTCAATTTTGCAGTAACATTTCCCACAGTCATTACCTGCTGTATCAGTCTACTTACGGAAGTCAGGGAGCAGAATAAGAGAGAATTCTGTTACAAGGTCAATGCCTTCCAACTCAGCAGACCACTACTATTAAAAAAAAATTATACCCTTGTCTTGTGCTAACTTTTCCTTTTAACATAGTTCTGTATTGATACTGGCTTCTCACAGATAGTGTTTGTCCCTAGAACAAGAGAGACGTGAACCCCTTGCAGCCTACACTGAACTGGGAGTTGTTGATTTGTTTACCTATGAGTTTGGTTGTAGAACACAACTCAACAAGATGGACATGCTACATATGGTGTGGATGTCGTGCCAGTCTGAAGGCTACAAGCAATTAGCACAAATAGGTGTCCTAGACATGTCATGCATACTTCTATTGCATTACTAACATTGTCAAACACGCATAGATGACCTTATGAGTTCCCTGTGACCAGTTAGAGGGAGAAATGACTTTGTTTACAAAGGTCCTTGCAATAAAAAGTATCATTAACTTAAAATGGCATGCTGCTGACTTGTATCCCAATTCAGGGATAATCTAGAAAGATAATAGGGGAAATCCCTTGATAGGCAGATTTTTGAGCAGTAAATCTAGATGTCCTCTTTGCCTGGAAAGAAAAAATGTAAAACTTTAAACATACCTATTCATAGACATTTGCTCACTAAACAATATCCACTGCTGAGTGAGCACTTAATCAGTAGACACCCTATAAATATCAGTCAGCCACATTCTCCTATTAACCTGCTGGTTGCTCAATGAACCACACACAAAATAGCACTGTGGTAAAAAAAGATTCTATGAAGAATCCAATGACTGGTACTTCTAGTCAAAGTTAATTTATATTTCACTGTTATTGAATGTGCAGCTTGCCGGATGCAGAGGTCACCATGCCCACAAACTAAAGGTATGATCTCCTTGGAGAACTAACGAGTTTCCTGATGGTATCTTGCTGTTTAGAAATCTGTTTCATGGTGGGGGCAGTGACGAGTCCTTCTCAGAAAGACACTCATTATGAGTATGGATTTGTCTTTATTATCTTCTATTAGTAGGTCATGATGACCACTCATGATGCAACACTTACCACCACAGATACTACACAAATATTTTGTCTGCATAATAAATGCAGCAAAATGACTTATGTCTATGGAATTTATTGATCGTGTCAAATACTTGATGAACTACAAGTAGTTTATCTGATAAAATGATGGAATAAATTTCTGAAAAGTCAGTTACAGTGCCACCTAGGAGAAGTGGAAGTGGAGTTTTGCCCTATTGCATGCAATATATGTTTTGATTAATCAGCAAATAGATGGTGTGGTGTCTACCATAAGCAGAATACATAGGTTTTGGAACAAAGGATTGGAAGATGGGGTGGTTCCTATCACTACTAGATCTGTTAACACAAATCAAAGCATCTAGATTCACATCTGTGTAAACTTGGAGTTCTTTTGTTCATAGATCTTAATTCTTAATGAGACAAAATTTTCATGAGTTCTGTGGAATAGAAACTGAGACTAGTGTTTTAGATTTCCCTTCTCTTTGGTCAATAATCTACAAAAGAAAAGATAGAGAATCGAAGAAAAGGGAATGGGAGGAGATTTGGGAAAGGAAGGGAAGGGAAGGGAAGGGAAGGGAAGGGAAGAAGAAAAAGGTAAAGAAATGCTAGGGTAATTAATGTGTAGAATTCTATTACCAGGGAGACATTAGGCTGCTACTAAAGAAAAAGAAAAAAAAGAAGATTATTTCCAGAATCCAATGTGTTAATTTGATCATTGCTGGTACATCTACTCTATTAGGCAAATTAAATGGAAGATTGTATAAAATCAGTAAAAGACTACTCAGGACACAGAACTTTAGTCTCTCACTTCCAGATAAAGAATACTGGCTTTCCTGCTAAATTTATTTTCACACACATTTAAAGATTGGAGTTCCTGGGCAAGACTGAGTATTAAAATGAAAGACAACATCACACTATGCCTCAGAGATCTCAGTGTCCTATGGTTCTCTAGAAGCTAACGAGTGTTCCCTATAGTTTCTAGTTCCATTAAGCACTGTTTCTTGTTAATGCATTTTCTGCTCTTGAGTTCTGGTGATACTTTGTACTGCTCAGTCTGAGGATTATAGCAGTTTCCTATTATTGCTAATACCTGAATTGGTACAATATGCAGCATTTGGCTTGTTGATTCTCCCAAAATTTTAGAGTTACCTACTTATACTACATCTTACCTATTCAATTACATTGCACGGGATCTCTGTTTCCTTTCTAAAAATACAGATAAAATATTAGAAGTAGGAAAATTCTCCTGTTCTTTATGTAAAAACTTTATTCAACTCAATCTGATGTCACCCAGTTGGCAGTGACTAAGTGCCTGGCACTGTAAAATCAGGACTTTGTCATCTCATTTTCTAATGATCTTTTTGTGTTTATTGACTAGATAAGGAATCAGAGGTAAGCAAATGTAGAAAACTGAGAAATCAAAACCTATCCCCAAACCTTCCACAAAAAGGAAGCCCTTAGAAAAGATAGTCATGACAACTCTGCAATAACACAAAAATCCATAAGATATCATGTTCAGTGAGATTTTAAAAACCAAAAATTTAAATATGCAGTATAATTTCAACCTAAGAATTGGAATTACTTAGTATACTTTATACATATAATAAATCTGAACGCCAGATTTGCACAATTATTAATGTTATTTAGTATTTTGATATGTTCTAAAACTTACTTTTATAATCTTATTACTTTTATGAAACAGCAACTTTAAAAGTTAATTATTTTTATATATCCAAATATATAACACAAATTTATTTTCAGAATTATTTTATTGTATTAATTTTCCTTAACATATTGTGATAGCCATACTTAAGCCATATGGTTAAATATTTATGTATAATATTTTTATTTTCACAAAATTTGAATAAATTCTACTCAAATTTTACTTACATCATTGAAAATATGTACTTTTAGAATTTTATTCTATTGGTAGCAATTAATTATACTAGTTACTTTCCAAAGGACAAATGAGATCTAATTTTTAGTTATAGAAGTTATGACTCAAAAAGAATTTTAAATATATTTCTACATTTATATTTTGGTAAAAGAGCCATGACCACACATAAGAATTAATTAGGTTAGGTTCTGCAGAAAGAACATCCTACAAATCAAATTAGAAAAAAATGATTTAAATGATTTCCTTCCCATATCTATCATTTGTAATCTCTAGCATTTCATAAAACAAAAACCAGAATAAAATAAATTCAATATAGAGTTCATATTCTACATCAGTAATGCAGTGCTAATTGGAGATTTACAGAGTATTTATCCTGATAGTTTGGGGATATTATCTGAAAAGTGTTGTCATTTAAAGAAAGCACAATAGTGTATATCATGATGGCATATTTAAAGAACATATGTTTTAAGAACAAATAAAAAGTGAAATAACTACCCAAAACTAATATGATGAAGTCCTCCAACATTCAGTAAAATGTTTACGCAGTGCAAAACACCACATTCTAGAAATGGTATTTAACGGAACTGAAACACAAAGCTTAGCCTAATAATCAAAATAAATATTAATATAGCTATGAAATGATGAATGATGGATGAAAGGCAAAACAACATGTTGCTTGTTCCATAGAGTAAGTCTCATAGTAAACAATCTGTTATTACCTACATTCCCTCTTCTGAGCACACATCTCAAACAAGAATCCAACATCTGGTAAAACCATCTTGCAAAAGCAAGGAAAGGATTAACAAATTTCTGGATAAACAAAAAGTGGAGGCAGTTCTTTTATTGCTAAACGTACCTTGCAAAAAATGTTCAAGGACGTCCTGCAGGTGAAATGAAAAGACATTAGACAGCAAGTCGGAGAAATGAAGATCTCAGTAAAGGTAAACACACAAGCAACTAGTGTACTTATTACAGCACTTACAGTTAGACTTCCTTATTTCTGCACAACATAACACTACTCCTTTATGACTCTGGTTTAAAAGGTTGTATGAATATGATTTCAGTCTGTGATTTCCTTCTTGGTTTCTATACAAAGAAAATAATGCATTTAACTGTTTTTTATTTTCATGCTTTAAGTCATACATTGTATAAAAATCTAATTCTGTAACATCAAAATTAAAAAGGTAGGGAAATAACTGTTAAAAGAACAATTTTACATACCATTCAAGTTAATCTGGTAAAAATTAAATTATAGCTTTGCAATGTTGTACATAATTTCATAAAAAACCATAAAGAGTATACTTAGAGATTATATAGGTAATGAAATGAGAAACAAATATAAATAACTATTACAATAATAATAATAAATGTAATAACACAAAAACTATTAATGTAGTAAATGAGGGATAAAGACATGTGAGACCCTTGAAAACAAGTAGCAAAATTATTATGGCCCCCCTCTTAGCAATAATTACTTTCAATGTAAATGATTTAAATTCTCCAATCAAAACACAGAGACTGTAAGAATGAGTGAAGCTAAAATTTATTGAAGGGTAGGGTGGAGTTATATAGTCTACCTCAATCTAACATTTGTATTTTTAATGAATATCTAGAAAATTCTTAAGACCAGATAGCTTTGAAGTCTACTGTTCTAGGCTTGAATTCCAACAAACACAAAGGATCAGATTATATTTTTATAAAGCATTTCTTCTGAGCTAACTTAATTTGCTATCTAAATTATATCCACCGATTTATGAGCATGTCTTTGCCTATAAAAAACAAAAGCATACAAATTATAAACCTTTCAAAATGGATAAACAATGACACGCTGATTTTTGCACACACCTCCCAGATCAAACTGACAATTACAGCTGTCCCAAGCAGTACGGGTTTCCAGAGGGAAAATGGTATGCAAGCCTGTGTTTAAACAAATATTTACTCATTGCCTTTTATTTTAGTCACAGCTGATTATTCCCAACAAGTGGCTGTTTCACATAAAAGGCAGAAACGGTGCAGGCATGAAGCACGTCAGACTCTGAGAGGCTAACAATGACAATGCAAAGTATTCTTAGCATTGAATAATGACAATCTAATGAAAGACACTGATGATGAGGTTGTCCACAATATCGTTTGGTTATCATTAACACATCACATTATCTTCCCCTTTTCTCTATAGCAATCAGCCTCTTGAAGCAAAGTACATGGTAAATCCTTTTGACAGAAGGCAATTCCATTTCTCCATTTCCTCCTTAACTCAGTAATGAAATCCTAATGAATACTAAAGGTTTCTCTGAGTAGTACAATAATCACCTATTGTATTACTGATTGAAAAGAACTTGCTGCATATTCAGAGAAATATAAAGAACCTGATTTTCAAACAAATAGTTTTGATAGACAGATTCAGGACAAATTTAAATTGTATTTAATTATGCTACTGTGCAGAGCTCTTATAACAGTTTCTCGCATGTCAAGTTAATATCTTTAATATCTTTAAGAACTATTCTAATGTGTAGAGTCTTTTTCTTGATATCGACATCCATTTTAATACCATTTCTATGTATCAGTACTCTGGGAATAATGGCATAATAGTCTAGAAAGTCAAAATATTGTCCTACATAAAATCTTTAGGGACAGTGTTTTAGAACACGTATCTCTATGAATATGGAGCTTTCCTAGTATTAATTTGAGACCCTTTCTAAAAAGTGAAAATATTTTGCTTTTTTTGTCTTCTTGGTTGTCTCCAGGTTTAAACTGAGTTTCAAAAAGAAAGGTGATGTTACAGTGTGGTTGTTGTGGCATTCTCAACCTAATGGATGACGATATGTAGTGACGTGATCCAGGTCCCTAACCTGAACGTTTTTACACGCATCTCATCCTTTATGCTCATCGTAACTTTGCAATGTTAACAGAAAAATGCAAATGTATGTAAAAGTATTTTACCTATTAGAAAAACCAAAAATGATTTTTAAAATTTAAGTTTCAGAATAAACTCATGAAGAACTGCTGCCACAGTAGAAACATTTTTGCATGCATTGCAGTCTATGTCCCTGTTTTTCAGTAGGCTTTATATATAATTTCCTTGAATTCTCAACTTTTGGCATTATTTCCATTTTTATTAGTTCTCCTTTAATCCATCTGTTATGCCTGATTACATTTTTTTATTTGAAACTACTTTTTTTTCCTCCAAATAATTGCAACATTTAACAAGACTCTGAAAAAACAAAACAGGCCAAGAACTCAGCAGAAAAGTCTGAGTTATACTACTTTGCATTTCACTTTTAATTGTTTATTTAACATACAAAATGAATGACAGATTGTATACATGTTTGGACAATATTGCTTTATGAAGATACAACTTTAACTTGATTTTGTGATTAACCTATTCTTTTTATTCATTTAATATTTCCAAAAGTTATATCTTCTGTGATTACCCAGATTTGACAACTGACAAATTTTTAGGTCAAATGATGGACTTTATGCAAAAAAAAATTACAAATATAATTTTGAAATTGTGTTTCCTAAATAATGTTATTAAATCTGTAAGCTTTAGTAGGATTTAAAAAATGGTGTATGAGAAGAAATAATGTAAGATAACTTTTAATGGTGGGTATTAATATGCTATATAATTGTTAAGAATCAACTCAAAATGAACCATCTCAAGTTGTTCTTGAATATCTAAGGGACTAAAATTCACTGTACAAGTACATGAATTATCAGACACTCTGAAGAGATTAATCATCAGTAAAATGTCATTTTTAAATGTAAGCTCGTGAACTACAAAACACTGAAGTACAATCAAGGTGATGAGAGTGTAATTTCTTCAGTCAGTACTAGAATATGATTGTAATTAAGAAAGGTAGAACCCAATCAACTGTATTATAAACTACCAAAAGAAAGAAAGTGACTAATGAATAAAGTTAGAAACATAACAATTAAAATAATAGTGATATTTACCTGTCAAATTGTCAAATAGTGATTTTTTACCTATCAAATTGTCAAAAATTATCAATAGATTAATACCAAATGCTTATAGGTGTTCAAAAAAGGAAGTAATCTCATAGATTTCTGGTGTAATGTAAATTTCTGCCTTACTTGAAATATAATTAATAAAAAGATGTCTACAACTTTTAAATATATTTATAATATTTTTGTTAAGTCAAATTTTAAGAAGGGGTAAAGTGTCTCAAGGGTTTAGAAAACTATAGGAAGTGGTTCATTTGTAATTATCAAAAAAACTATAAATAACTTAAATATAAAACATGAGACCAATGAAATACATTAGCTAATATTATAAATTACTACCAATCTTTAAGTGTATTTTTGGAGAACTTAATGACATATAAGTAAATCTAAGTATATGAATGTGCACTTATTATTCAATTGTTTTGTTGCATGCATTTGCATCTATAGAAGAGAAACTTAGTTGGGAATATGAAAATTCACAAGAATATTTGAGATGATATATTCCTGTAATCCCAGCACTGAAGAGGATCATCATGAGTTCAAATTCAGCCTTGGCTACGTAGTGAGTTTAAGAACACATTTACCTACAAAGCAGGACCCTGTCTCAGAAAGCAAAAAGAAAACAAATCTAAGGTTGCTATATTCACAGTTCAAAATTTTGATTAATTCCATTTGGATATTTTTTGGCATCACAAATCACCCAAAAGTGTAGTATTTAAAAGAATACTTAATAGGTCACATTCTGTTGGTCAAACATTTAGAATGAATGCTAAGGCATAGCAGTTATGCTAGTTTCATTGTGTATATGCATGTAGCTATAACCAGCTTACAGATTTATGTGAAGTAGGTTATCTAACAATGGTAGTGCTTCAAATGTCCACTGATAGACACTATCTGACAGCATGCGATGGTTGTCAACTCAGGACAATAAGGCTAATAAAAATGTTTCCAAGTAGGTTGGCCTGGGTTTGTCCATAATGCTAGTTTCAAAGTTCTCGTGAGCTACAATAACTTTTGTACCAGAGATTGTACTCATGACCTCACACTTACCAGGCAGGCGATTATGCCACTGAACTAAATTCCCAGCCTATAATAACTTTTTAAGTTTGCTAGTATCCCATGAGCCAAATGATATGGCTGTGTCACAATTCAAATGCAAATGTGCTCACTATGGATGTAGATTAAAGGAAGGATGAACAATATTTGGAAATATTACTTCCACAATCTCTATTCTCTTCTACTTTACTCCATTTATAACAATATTTATCCATGTTCCTGTCAACATACATTTAGGTAGTTTTGGAATTTGTCTTTTTGTGGTGTTGCTATGAATGCTTTTTTTTTTTAAATTTTTTAAATTTTATTTTAAAAGGGAGTAAAATTAAACACAACAAAACAAAATAGAACAGAATGGGACATAAGAAAGCATAAATTTCAAAGCTAGACAACCAGAGATCTTCACTATCTGTCATATTGTCTCTTGTTTTCTTCCAAATGGTTATCCTTATCTTTGCATATGGGGAGCTCATACTAAATGACATAGCCAGTCTTTTCACAAGATGTGTAGTTCACTGGCTCCCACTTGCTAGGCAGAGGGGAGGAGGAGGGGGGAACACGGGATGGGGAACAGGACGACATGAGATGTCTGATTCTCAGCCCACATGCAGGCAGGATCACAGTTGCCCCCCAGAGATGGGAAGAGTTGTTCCTTGTTCTCCCGGCACCCCAAGTCCTTGTCCTTGTTCTCCCGGCACCCCAAGTCATCCGCACGGTGCAGGTCCAGATGCGCCAGGGTCTCTCTCCTTCCGGATGCCAAAAATCTGCCACACTCTCAGCCACCCCCCAGAGAGGGGAGGAGCTCCTTGTTCTCCCGGCACCCCTAGTCAACCGCACTGTGCAGGTCCCCATATGCCAGGGTCTGTCCCCTGCAGTCCCCCTAAAGTCCGCCATACTCACTTATTTCTTTCTGATGAATTGACCATTCCATTTCCAAAGTTCTGAAATGGCCAACAGACCACAGAAAGAAATCTCTTTAGGCTCCTGTTTGAAACCAGCAGCAACAGCGATCTGCTGGCCTTGCTTCAGGGCCACGCTATGAATGCTTTTGTACATGTCTTTTGTCCATAGGTACCAGAGATTCTCTTAGATACATAACCAGTGTAAAATTGCTGCTAATTATGTAAATGGAAAATCATGTAGACGTGATGTCATTTTCCTCCTTTAAGATTATTCCAGTTAGATTTCCACTGACAATATGAAGGATAAATAATTGAAACACATCAATGTTAATACTCAGGTGATTTAAAACAACAGTTTATCTTCCTCATTGTAAAATATAAGTTGTATTGCGAAGTAACAAAAAAATTGACTCATAAGGATGAGGTATGATCTTTGCCCTCAAGTCTTATGGTTCATTACCATAAGTGTTTGGAAAATTCAGCATTAATAAGAATTACTATAGGAATAGGAATTACTATAGAAATAGGAATTAATAGGAATATTAACACATAGTGTGGCTTAGTTACTTTTTTTTGTTGCTGAACAAAAATATCAACACCCAGTGTTAGAAGAGGAAAAGTTTAATTTGACTCAAAGTATGTAGAGGTTTCAGTCCATTGTCAGCTGGCTGCAAGGCAGGGTGGTATGGCAGAAGGGCATTGCAGAGAAGTAGCCCATTGCAAGCATGCAGATTAGAGCACACTAGTCCTCTTTCTGTCCCTTATATTTTATGGAGAGCAATCACCCTAGGATGGGTGTGGCACTCATGCCCTTAATCCTAGCCAGAAGTATGCCAAACCAATCAGTGGACTGATGCAGAAATCACACATCTTATCTCATCACCATACAATCCATATCCAGTCACCTATGAAAAGCTCCCCCTTTGACTGCATGAGGCTTTGGGGGACCATCTACATATAAGACAGAATATAGAACTTCCAGTGTTCCAAATGGTCTAAGTACTTGACAGATATTAACTCCATATCTACAGTAGTCCTATTAGAAGGATATTATTATTTTGTTATCTTTTATGGTAGCCAAGGGGTACATGCAAATGGCTTTGTTTTACCACTGAATATTGTGGTATCCCAAGTATTATGAAACTTGGCTGCCATTTAGGTAATTTGCAGTCCAGGAGAATCAGAACCCTGTCAGTTCAATACTTGTTTGACAAAGCATTGTTTGTTTATTAAAATATTTTAATAGATAATGTAGTCAAAAATTATAAGCATTCTATGCATCAGATATATTCATGGATAACAAACTATAAGTAATATGACGATTTACGATCTAAGTACATTATACACTATGGTAAGGCAGAAATTACTCATCTATTTATCTGATCCTTAATCTGTTTTTTTTCCACATAGACACTGAGCTAGATTATATCTATCAGTTCCTTGCGTTTAGGTGTGGTCATACACTAAAATCTGGGCCAACGCAATGAGGAAAAAGTGAGATACTCCATATCTGGGACTAATTGAAAAACCACCCTGCTGTCCTCTACCTTCTTCTCTTTTCTTCTGTCATTGATTACTGACTATTAGAACAAATTCAAAGTAAAACGGGAAGTTGGCAAATCCTTCAAAAATCCTGGTTTAGCTGAGAGTATGGCCACTGGTATTTATTTCCTTTACCTGAAAGCTCTTCCCCAGATACCCGTAAATTATATCACTGCTTCTGTGGGATTTCTTCTTAAACACCACTGAATCAGGAAACCCTTCATCTCTGTTCTTCCTTTCTGATCTACTTTTTTTATGATGTTACTTTCTCACATTTTCCCATGTATTGTCTACTAGTACCTAGTTGAATATATATTTTAAGAAGAATGAAATTTTGTATTTATTTAAACACTATGTATCTAGAAACAAGGAAATCTATAATGAATATTTGTTGAATGAATAAGTGACTGTTAAATATTATTCTTAACTTTCAAAGACTTTCAAATTTATACTAATAAATTATTAAATTTCAAAGACATTTATTAATATAAGTATGATGAAAAATAGGGAAACTGTTCTTAGAACATAGAATTAGAATCTAAATACAAAAAAATAGACTGTGAGAGATGATGGAGAATAATTACAAGGAAAGTTCAAAGGCAGACTGGTTTAAACAGTACTTGCAAATTGTCTCTATTTTGATTAGCTGGTGATTCTTGTTCTGTCAAATGGATTACAGAGCAGGGAAAAAGGTGAAGAGAGAAAAGAAATACCAGACACTTAAATTATAACCCAGCAAAAAGGTCAAAGAAATGCTGGTTAACACTTTTCTTCTTAGGGTAGATGAAATATTAAAAGAGCAAGTAGCTGAAAAATAGAAAACTCCCTGCCACATTCGTGCCAAATTCAAATTGGTACCCAGAGGAATAATAAAAAAGGCATTCTTTTAGCAAGCATACAAATCCAGAAATATAAATGTAATATTACAAAAAAATAGACATCACTATGACTAAGTGTCCATTTTGTGTCCCTGCGTCACTGATTGTTTCGTTTCCCAATCAGTTCTAGTGTTAACTACCACCTGGCAGATGCAAATTCAATGGAACAGCTCCAGCTAACTTGAAATTAGTCATGACAATGTAAAGAAAGAAGTTTTGGAGAGATCCCAAACTTCCTTTTTCTGAAAGTTTTACATTTTTGAATCAACATAATTTTATAAGGTCTAAGCAGGATGGTGAGAAAAGAAAAAGAAAATATAAATACAGTTTTCACCATTTTTAATTTTCTATTACTCTTATGAAAGAGGCAAAGAAATGGCAAAAAGCACATTATGTGAGGCTGCAAATGGAAAACAAAGCAATAAAAATCCTAAACGACATATGGATTTTTCTGTCCCATGCTTGTACAATACAGGGTAACAGATTGGACCAATATAATTTCCCAACATCTCAATAAACTTAAATTAATCTGTTTAATCCCACATCACATGTCCACCAAGCAATGGTTGGGGGCTCTGCTCTGGCAGTTTCTCACAATCAACCATACATCAAAATGTTGCCAGTAACCATAGCAGATAGGCAAAGTATCAGATCACACAGATAACATGTAACACTCTCACCTATGTTTTGTTAACCAAAGTCTATACATTTCTAAAAGGTCAGGCAATCCAATGAAGAGCATAGGAAGAAAACCAGAAATATTTGCTCAACAGAATTAGGAAACACTTTAATGCTCATTGAAACTTATTTGAGTAATGAAATTAAACATCAGGGAAGTTACATAACTTATTCAAGAGAAATAAAGATCAGTACATGATGAAGACAAGGGTTTGCTAGGCTACACGGTGTTAATTCTATACTCCTGCAAGTGTTGTCTGTACAATGTTATCAGGAAGTTTGCCAAAACTCCATCACTGCTCAGGTACTCTATTAGAATCTACCTTTCAACAAGGTGTCTTGGTGATTCACATGCATCTTAAAGTTTGAGAAACACTGTCTCCACACAACATTGCGTCTCATCATGTGTGACCACACATTAAGTCATATTGGAAATAATCCATCATGATTACCGGCTCCAAGTCTACAGATAGCCACTTAGGAATTAAAATACTCTGCTTTTTCCCACTGTATCCACCATCATCCAGTCAGTTTGGGAACACGTGTATGGGAACACAATAAATATATGTGTCTTCTTCAGCACACCCTTCTTTATTTTTATAGCCTAAAATCTCCAGATACAACAATGTAGCATATATATTTTACTGTCTTGTCAGGACTCAGAAAATGAAATCTCTAGAAAGCATGCTAGAGTTAACCATCAGGGTTTCCCAGCAGACTTAATTTTACCAAATTCAAATGTTTTTGTTCACATACAGCTGACTTATCTTTTCATCTGAGCAACACTCTGCAAATGGTTCAAACAGCACAGTGTGAGAAATAGAGACTGTGAAAACAGACTGCTTCTCCTCTACTATCCTTGCAACACTCTTTCCTCTCCAAAACAGTAACCCCCAGAAACCATGCACACCCCTCATATACTTCAACTCACTAAATAAATAGGGAAAACTTACCATTCCTATTAAACCATATGAAGAGCACTCTGGTAAGAAATACTTCAAAAGAGCAGAAATTATCTCTTATCGTTCACAGATCATATCTACACTACCAAATGGAAAAATAAAACTAAAGACTTTTATTTAGGTGTCTTCACCTCATACTACTTTCATTGCAAATACAAAGAGGATGGTATCCTTGAGTTCCTTGAGATTTTTCTGCTAAGCATTTTATATGTATATTTCATGTATTAAATTTTGTCAGAAGATCTGTAACTAATAAAAGAATAGTGATGAGTAAAGGAAAGGAAAAGCCAAATAATAAATGTTAATCAAAATATAGGCTGCATTACATGAAATACAAGTACAATTGAGTTCTCCCACACAAGACATGATATCTTCATTTTAAAAACAAATTCTTCTTGTCGAAAACTTTGTCAGAAATGCCTATCAAAGTTACATTTTCCAAACCATATGACCATGGTTTAGCAACTCTCAATTCAAAATCCATTTTTGTTTGTTATTTTTAAAATTTACTTTATTTATTTATTTGTTTATTTCTTTCTTTTTTTTTTTTTTTTTTTTGAGACACAGTCTCAATATGTGATTCAAGTTGGCTTTGAATTCCCTATGTAGCCCAGGCTGGTCTTGAACTCACAGTGATTTTCCTGCCTCAGCCTCCTAAGAGCTGGAACTACAGGCATGTACCACAAGGTCCAGCTCAGGTCTTATTCTTAAAAGGAAATTACTAATTCTTTTTCTTTCTGTCCAAGCTTGGGAATGAGCAAAAAGTGGAGCAGTCACCTTGAATGCAGGATGGAATTTGTGCTAATGGTAAATAATCAAATTTTTGAAATCTGATTAAATACCAACTGATTTTCATATAGAAGAGTAATAAATTTCTCATTATATTTAATTCACTGCTAATTGATCTCTCAGAGAATTTGAATTCATGCTTTAATGCAGGATTTAATTTAAAAACTTTCAACAAAAGACAATCTCAAGTAAAAGAGTTATAACAAAAGCTCTTGCTTTGCCTACTGAACAGGAACTAAAGACAATAAAACTATACAAAAGAATAGAAGAGTGAGAGAGTTGCATTTATGATTTTAAAAAGTAATCTTTCCTTTTTAAAAAATGAATTTGGAAAAAATTTTGTATAGAATATTAGATTTAATTATGAACATTTTTACCTATACTGAGTGAAGATAATTTAAGTCTGTAGTTTCTTTATGTTTTATTTGACTAAATGTACCACAGATATTTAGTTCTCATCTCTGGATTTTCCTGTGTCTTCAAATGAAACCATAATTTTCTCCAGGTCCAAACCACCTTGCCAGCGTTTATTCTTCTCTTCTCTGCCATGTTCTTAGTCTCTTTTTTGTGGATTGTTCTGTTAATTCTTTCTGTTTACTTTACTCATCTACCTAAAGGCTTTTCCACTTCTTCTATGATTGTTGAAATAAACATCTTAATAACATTTTTCAAGCTGCCAACTGCCTCTAACCCCTTGCCTTACCCTTCTTCCAGTTCTGAACTCACAGCAGCATTTTAAAAGCTATCCCTTGAGCAAATCACTCCTGGCTGCAAATATCTTCAAAAGGTACAATTTTCCAAACTTCAAAGATTGTTGTAAGCTGCTCCTACAATCTGCCCTTTATACAATCCTCTGTGCTCCATCCAAAGACAGCTATTCTTCATTCTTGAATAAAGCCTATAATTATACTTATCTATTATTACACTGTCTGCCTGAAAACCATTTGGGGTGTATAACATCGCCTAATGCTCACTCTTCTTGAAAATTCCATATGGCCCCCATTCTTTCCTTAACATTTTCTTCAATAATCTTAGGATCACGTTCTCTGCTTCTGAATTTCTAGGCTTCTTATTAGCAGCTGCAATCATTTGGTCCTTGTAATTCTTTCACATAGTGTCAACAGAAGATGTCAATCACAAAACATGACTTCATAGTGGGAATTCAAACAAATAAGCGATATGGTCATCTGAAAGGCTTCGTATTGTAAACATTTAAAAAGACATTGTAATTGTAATAAAAGGTCATATGGAACTTGAGATTTAGACATAGAACACTTTTAAGTTTATGGTGTTCATCTCAGTCCTTGAGGATGTTATCATTTTGTTTTTCCTTTTCCTAAAATTAATTAGTTGAAATCACACTGAAGAATTTGTATTGAAAGTTCCTGAAGTGATTATATTTTAAAAGATTTAAAGATATGATCGCTGCCCAAGTGAAAGCAAAGCAGGTTACACAAGAAAGGAAATGACTTTCTCTCAGAAGCATGTCTCACACTTGTTCTGGTGGGGTTAGTGTTGCCTGACCCCGTGATTCCTACTCTCGGCCCTTTGGGAGTCTCACTCATTACTTTCTCTTACAATATGTTTCCTATATAAATACAAATTAATTTTGGCATTTGCATGTTCCCTCTCGACTTCGAGACATTTTATTTTGTGTCTGGCTTCTCAGATGAATTCAGGTGCACACCTGGGGTGAGAGCGGAGGCTGGAGTTAGCAGAAACCTCCCCATAGGAGCAGCCGGAACAGGACCATACACTGGTCTCCCTTGCCTGCATCCTACATGTGCTCAATGGGCAAAACGCTCATTCTCTACTCAAAAGAATAATGAAAGCATAGGTTCGTCCTACCTGTGCGCTCCACTGGCTCATCCCTCACCGTTAGAGTCCCAAGGCACGTGTGCCACACTGTGTTTCACAGTTCAAACTACAACTCATCAATTAACTTTGCCAGATTTAACAAATTAAATGTAAAGCTTCCAGTGAAACTTGAATTTCAGGTAAATGAATGGCTAATTTTTTAATATAAACATGCACTCTGCAATATTTCGGATATATGGTTACTAAAAGGTTATTGACTACTTACTGGAAAGTCAAATTCAGTTTGTGTACTTTACATCTTATCTGAAAACTCTATTCCTAGACTTTCAATTGATGTCCCTCACTTGGCTTGAGATACAGGAGGGACTCCTCCAGCTCTCCACTTTGAGGACAGAGCTCATGGCTCTATCAGCCCAGCTTCATGCAAAAACTCTTCACAAGCATCTTTTACCAATCTGTACTCTTTAAATATTTTAACTGATCTACTTCACATATCAAAACTTTTTGCAATAGTTCCTCTGAAAAATGTAACCTTAATTTAGTGGAGATGTTGGATGAATTTACTCATGAACTTCTAGTTAAAAAACCAATTTTTACAGCTATGTTTGCACACAACTTGATAAAAATCTGTTAAAATAAAAATTACATATACACTTTGGAAACCTCTCTACTGAGAAAAATTCATGTGTCTCTTTATATAGCTCATTATATGAATACACATATTCTGAATTACATGAGTAAAAAAAAAGATTTCATTGCAAGAACATTACAACAGCACTGGTTCAAAGAAACAACAACAAAAAGTAGGAGAGTCAAGTAGGAGGGAACATTTTAGAAAACGAGCATAACAAAAAAGAATGAAAACTGTACATGTGATATTAAAATACATATTTATGCATTTACCATGGTACATAGATATCAAATACATTATAAAAATACATTACTTTTTAAAATAACATTGTTCCGACCATGATTTTTTTGCCTCAAGTAAAATGTTCTTTTCCAATGTAAACATTCTGCTTTCAAAAGCTCTTTTACAGCATATTGGCCCTTTCCATTACACTAGATCTAGATCTAGCCTTTACTATTGATTTTAGCACACAACCTTTACCCTAAGGCTCCGGGCTAACTCTGTATAAGAAAACTGTTCCATCATTAAAAGACTTTAAATACCACAGATAGTAGCTTTACTTATTTATAGGTGAATATGGTAATCAAAAAATAACTCCACTCTAAATCTTAAAAGACAGATAAGCTGATTTTAAGTGAAACAATAGTAAACAGAGAAAATTGAAACCATCCAACAGGAACTCCTTGAAATTGCTCCCACAAAATATAAAAGTTACAAACCTACCCATGCTGGCATATAATATATTTTTCCTTTTTGTTACACTAGAAGAAATGGCATCTGTCATCTGAGTACAGTCCCTTAGTCTGTGTTTGTAATCTGTTCACTTTTGAATTTTGAGGACCTTGATTTTATTAATTATTGTTTTTAATTCTTATTTATGAACCTATTCTTCTCACTTAACCCATGTCATCCTTTAATCCTTCATGTTTGCCTGTGGTAACATGAAGTTATTCTCCTACTCTTCTCTACCTATATTGAACTTTTGGAAAGGATTACTCCTATTTATTATGTCCATTTCCAGTTACTCTTCAGTCTACTCCAAACTGGCTTTATCTCCTTTCTATAGTTAAAATATTTACTAAAATCATCACCGGCTCTAATGCCACTGAAGACAACACCACTTTTCTTGCCTTATCTTATTGGATATATTTTTTAGCATTAGATAATGTTGACCCCTGCAGTATTTATATTCCCTCTGACGTTATCCTATTCCTTTCTTTATTTCTACAAAAACATAGACTCATTTATGAATTGTAGGGTTTTTTCCTCTTTTTGATTTCCTTTTGATGTCTATTCTTCTCAACATGATTATTTAATGTTGCAATTTTTCACGATGCATATGTCTTTGCTTGTGTCTGAGGCTCTCACTCAGCAACCAAGCTTACGCTCTTAAATATCATCTATGGAAGTCTATTTTTGCTGTTTCAACTGGACTTTTTCTCTGGACCATAAATTTAACTACCTACTGACATATTTACTTGGATACCAAAAGTTTTTAAAATTCCTCATACTTAAGATTTGGCAGAATATCTTCCTTCCAAACCCAAATGTACCCCGCTCATATGTACAGCATCATCACTCTTCAGATACGTAAACCAAAAACATAGAATTTATTCTAATTACCTCTCTTCATCTTCTCTTATTTGACTGATCTCCAAATCTTTTAAATCATTCATCCTGTATCAAATTTCCATCTCTGTGACAAATCACCTGAGAAAATTTATTTATAAGGAGAAAAATATTTTATTTTAGTTGGTGTGTTCAGAAGTTTCAATCCATGGTCTCTTGTTCATTTCTTCCTCATCACCTCTTAAAGTTTTCACCACTTTCAAGCAGAGCTATCAGTTGAGGACTAAGCTTTCAAAATATGAACCTCTGTGGGACAATTAGGATCCAAAACATAATATTCTGTTCCTAGTCCCTTCAAATTAGTCTCAAAAAGCAAAATTCAATCAGTCCATTTCCAAGAGTTTCTAAAATCTTTACAGCCAGTGTTCCTCAAAAGTTTAAAGTTCCAAAGTGCAAAATGTCTTCTGAGACTCAAGGCAAAGTCAGGTGTCAGCCCATGTTAAAACAAGCAAAGAAAACAAAACAAGTTACATAGTCCAAGTTACAATGAGAGAAAACAAACATTCTCATTACAAATGAGAGGATGAAGGATTTTAGGATCAGGCCAAAGTAAAACCAAAAAGCATCACAGGAAACAAACTCCTCTAGCTACATGTGTGACATGTCCAACATCTGGAGCTCATGGTGACAAGATGTGAAATCCAAAGAGCTTGGGCAGCCATGAACGTGAGGCCACATGGTCACTCTCTTGGGTGTGCTCTGCTTGCTCAGGATATTGCCTACAGCTTCCATTTGGCATGTTCTTGGCATCTCTAACATGCGAAGGTCTTCACTGCAGCACCAGATTCAGTCTTACGGATTGGATTATCCCCCTTTCACAGTTAGGATTATTCTCCCTCTAAGGAATGCTTGCAGATACTCGGATGCTGTCACATACTGTTTTGTTTCCCAGGCTGTCTTAAAATGTCAATGGAAGTCTCTGTAACACTCTTCTCAAAGCAAAATCTTTGACATTAGTGTATTGTTTTGTCCCTTGAGATTGTGTCCAGTTTTCTTTTCCAAGGGCATCTTTCTCATGATCTCTGGGCAAAGTACATGGCTTCTTTCTAACTATACTAATTTCTTTACCATATGCATCCTCCTTGGCCACAACTAGAAATATGGTCCTTTCCTGGTCAAAGTTTTTCAAACTTTTTGGCTCAAATTTGATTCTGATTCTCACTGTAAATCTGACTAAAATCAGCCAGCAATACCCACAACATTACCTGAATGCTGTGTTGCCTTGAAATTTCCTCCAACAGATTAATTAATCCACCTTAAAATTTAGCCTCCTGCAGAGTCTTGAGGTATGAAAAAACTGGAGACAAGTTCACCACCACAGCATACCATGGATGGCCTCTAGGCCAATTCCCATCAGTCTGCATTTCCATCGGAAACCTTATGAGCCTGGCCTGACTTCCTATATTCTGACCAGCCTTTTGTTCGTTGTCTTCACCAGAATTTTTCACTAAGATCCACTTATAGAATTTTATACTTTATCTTGTCTGTTTTTGAAATGTTTCCAAATTCCTCTCAAACCAGTTCTAAAATCATAAGAAACACATGGTTTAGACCATGTCATAGCAGTGATCCCACTACTCAGTACTGCTCTGCGAGTGTGTGTCCATGTGTGTGCGTAACAGCTTTCAGTTGCTGTGAAAAATGCCCATGAAAACTTTACAAAGATGAAAGTTATATTCTGTTTGATGGTTTTTCAAGTTTCAATGTTTTATGGTGAAAGAGCAAGGCAAGGCAAAAATAAAGCTGCCCACTACAAGTAGTCAGCAAACATGGAGGAGAGAGGACGAATGATCTCCTCCACTCAAGCCCTACTTCCTAAGGTTTCCACCATAGCCCAATAGCCATGAACTTATGAATCGATCGATGATGTCAGAGCCCTCATAATCCAAAGTCACACACCCCAGCACTGCAACATTGCAAGCCAGAATTTTATTACATGAACTTAGAGGAGACACTTAAGATCCAACACATAACACTTCTTTAGAGATGAAAAGTTAATGTTTAGATGTGAGTAGCTTGTAAGAAGGCCATTCTAAGTTCAGAGAAAGTTCACTACAGCAGTAGTTTTTCCAAAGTCTTCTTACTGGATAGGTTATTTTTTCACTAGGGCTGCTAATTTCCACAGAGACACTCTCATAGCTTACAGGAACAATTTTGTGTTTTCAAATCCATAAAACTTTAATAACATGGTTTTTGATAGAGATTTTAGTGAACTGCTTTTCCAAAGGCTACTGACAGTACTCATATCTGCAGCAACTTAATTTTAAACAAAAAAGGTGAGTGTAAAACAGTAACAAAGTAAAAATATCATTAAAGTAAAATGTCTCTTTCTTATACATTGAAAAAATGTCTGAAAACTTGTGATATTAATAGACACGCATTCAATTTATCCAATTAACATTAGTGAATAATCCACACACGTATTTGTATGCCAATAACATATTGGTATTTTTGAACTGCATATATTTAATTCTTTCTTAGTTTCTCTTTGTTTTCATTGGCCCTTTTCACTGTGACAAAAACTGTCACTTTAACCCTGGGAACTGTCAGATTCATATGTATATGTTTATCTTACAAACTAATAAAATTAAGTGCCTACATTTGATAAGGATGTAAAGTTTTATAATCGATACCAGACTCATAAGCTTTCTTATAATGGTCTTTTAATAATAGAAATTTGTTGTAAAGAAGAAAAAGAGAGATAGGATAGGGCTGAAGACTGTTTTGGCAATGCGTCGGCCCAATAAATACATGGATTTGTGCAGATAAGATACCTTCTTGGATGGTCTTTAGAATGAAGTGATGGAGACTCTCCCCTCCTCCTCTTTGCAATTTACAGCTAATATTATGGTGACAAACTAGGGATATGCTGATTGAATAACTGACAAAGAATATTTTATGTAGTTTTTACCTTGTTGATACCATTGCAAAATTTTAAAATAGCAATATTAATGATCCATTGAAGTAGCATCTAGTTAGTCGAAGCTTTATCTGTATTTTATTGGTCCATAGAGAGCAACCAAACCTATATATATTTTAAACTACATAAATGTATAAAATCACTGCAGTAAATAAGGAGCTTCTTTAATTGGTACTTTTCAAATAATTCAATATATTATTCAACCACTTGCAAATAATGTATTTGAGTAAGTGGAGGGGTATATATAAAATTTTTTGTGCAAGTGTTCCTCTTGGAAAGCTTAAATAGAATTGACACTACATTTCTAAAATTTGTATTTTACAGTTAAGTCCCTGAGATACAAGTGTTTGTAAGTCAAATTCATTCATAAGTCCAACAAAATAAATCCAACTTTGATGCATACAATATAAAAAATTTAAAAATCACACACAAATAATATCAATAAACTATCTTTACTTTTTTACTTACCTTAAAATGGTGGTACAGTGCAGTACGACTCTAAATAAGCCAATTTATTTTTATAGTTGCCTTAAAAATGGTGGTACGCTGGCCATGAAGCAAGTCCAGCAGATTGCTGTAGCTGCTGGTTTCAAACAGGAGCCTAAAGAGAATTCTTTCTGTGGTCTGTTGGCCATTTCAGAACTTTGGAAATGGAATGGTCAATTCATCAGAAAGAAATAGCAGGTGAGTGTGGCAGACTTTCAGCAACCCTCAGGAGAAAGACCCTGGCACCTCGGGACCTGCACGGTGCAGTTGACTTGGGGTGCTGGGAGAACAAGGAGCTCCTCCCCTCTGGGGAGGGGAGCGTCTGTGAGCCGTGGGCTCGTGGGCTGAGAATCAGACATCTCATGTCGTCCTGTCCCCCGTCCCGTCCCCCCCCCCTTAGCAAGTGGGAGCCAGTGAACTACACATCTTGTGAAAAGATTGGGTATGTTATTCAGTATGAGCTCCCCATATGCAATGATATGGACAACCATTTGGAAGCAAACAAGACACAACATGACAGTGAATATCTCTGGTTGTCTAGCTTTGAAATTTATGCTTTCTTATGTCTCGTTCTGTTCTGTTTTGTTGTGCTTAAATTTACCCCCTTTAAAATAAAATTTCTAAAGATATATATAAAAAGAAAAAAACAGAGGGGAAAAGAAAGTGCTCTAAAGGATATAACTGCATGTGTGTTTAAGTGTGTAAGATAGATGACCATATTACTGTTTTTGTTAGATTGTTGAGCAGAACTGTTAACAGTCTCACTGTTTTTTTCTACTTTGTATGCTTTAATTTTGTAACTTGAACAACTATTTCCAATGATGACAGTATGTAACCTATCAAGTGCTGATTTCTTAGTGTTTTTCTTTTTGTTTTGGTGTTGTTCTTGTTCTTTTATTTTTTTGCCTTTGGAATTCTGTATTGTTGCTACCCTTTTTCTGTTTTGTTTGGTTGTTTTCTTTTTTGTTTTTTCTCTTTAAATAAAATTTTTAAAAAATGGTGGTACGGTATGATACAATTGGTAAATAGGGGATTTCAAGGAGTGAACTGACAAGAAGAGAGTGACTAACTGGAGGAGGGAGTGCGGGTGAAAGACGGTGGGGCTTAGGGACCCTCAGCATAGGAGATACAAGGCAAGATGGAATTTCACACATCCTTGATGTTGATGACACAGGTTTTTTGGTGTGATTCAATTCAGTTTGCCTTCTTGAAAAAATGATCCAGCGATGTCTAAGCAGTAGCTGTTTTTTTCTCATCATCAATAACTCTGTAGAATGGCATTCTGAAGGCTGCTGCATTTGTGTATTGTTTACTCTGGGGTTCTGTATTTCAAAAACTAACTGTGCCTTTTCAAGCAAAGAAAATCTTGCCATCTCCTGTGCTGTGAACTTCTCATTTTCTATTGCATCTTTCTCCCAGTTCTCTTCATTTATTTGCTGGACCTCTCATTCCACCAGGTCCCGGTTAGTTGGCTTCCTGTGGTGAATAGTAAGGAACTTAGTGAGCATTTTCTTGCAGATTCAGCTCCAGCTGGTTGATAAGAGTCACTAGATTGTCGAAGACCTCTTTGGACCCCTTACTCATCTCCTCAATTCCATGAATGTCACGAAATGAGGGCAAGGGCTCTTCCGAATCCCATTCGTGGTGACAGCCGAAACCTCACACCAAGCAAAGTTGATTTTTTTTTCATGGTCTTGTAGATACTACAGTACTTCCAAAATCATCACAAGGCTTTTCCTGTTTCATTAATTACCTTCATCACCTAACAAAAAGTACAACATAAATAATATTTCTTGAAAGTCACCATAACTCCTTGATATGTAAGTTGGATGAGTGCCATAATATTTAGTGGCAGATACACTACTTTGACATTTGTATGAAAGTCATTCATGATTTGGAGGTGACCTGGTACATTGTCCAGCAGCAAAAGAATGTTGAATGGGCATCTTTTTCCAATCAATATTTTGCTATCTCTAGAATAAAGTGATATAAAACCCAGCTCTAGAAAATCACCTTTGTAAACCAGAGTCTGTAGCTACTTTTCCACACAACAGGTAGAGCTATTGGCTTTGTTTTTGAGAACTTTTCTGTCTCTCTCTTTACTGAGAGAGGCAATGCCAGAGCATTGCCACCAACAATAGAGTAAGTCTCTTTTTTCCTTCTTTGAAGCCTGGAATCCACTTTTTTTTTTTGCTTATGTAACTTCGTTCTTTGATCCTCTTCTAGTACAGTCCTGTCTCATCGACATTAAAAACCTGTTGGTGTAAATAAGGACATTTGCAATAATTTCTCTAAGTGTTGCTGGAAATTCTTGGGCAGGCATGGTATCTGCACTTGCAGCGTCACCACTTTCTTTTATCTTGTGAAGATTAACTCTAGCCTTGAATCTTTTAGGCCACCCATGGCTCCAATAAAGGTTAAAACCTGTTTGCTCAGTTATTTCTTAAAGTCTCAAACAGCTTCCTGGGTTTTCCTTGATTACGCATCAGGATGAGTGGGACTCAGTGCTGACGCTGACCCTGCACCCACACACTGAGAAGTTTCTCCATTGCTTCTATCACCTTATCATGGCTTTGGGATAACATTGTTTACTTCACTGGTACAACAGACTTCACATGCTCCATGATCTTGTGCTTGGTCCTTAGAAATGTGTCAACAGTTAAACAATTCATGTTGTAAGAATGAATACATCTACCAACTTTTCATCTTGATCCAATCTCAATTATTTTCACTTTCGTTTCCATGATTATGGCTTTGTGCTTCCTATCACCCCCTCTACATCACCACTGCTTTTCCTCTCACTTCTGGACATGCTGGACTCTGATTGAGCAGTGCTGTACACCACAGCACTATTCAGGGAGCACACAGCAGCACAACTGTGATACTGACTGGTAGACACTCGAGCGATTTCAATGACTTGGTAGCATCTGTGCTACAAATATTTGTAATTTGAGGTCCATTCATAACTGTGCAGGTTCACAGATTGAATGTTCATAAGTCAGGGACTTATTGTATTCTTATTTTTCATTCTTGTGAAAATAATATTTCTCTAGATGTATTTTTAAGCAGTATTAAACCAAGAGACTTGTAAGATTAGGAAATCTGTAGAGCCTTACTGAAAACAAAACTAAAAAAATAGTTAAAATTCACACGACGTTTCAAGCACATATAAATGTTACATAATACATAATGTGCAGAAGATGTAAGTCATGATGAAAGCATGAGGTGCCTTGAATATTTTTGAGAATGACAACATAGTCACTTTTATTTGTAAATACTGAGTAATATCTTTTTCATCTTTCAAATGAGAAAACAATAGCACACAGAGACCAAGTTACTAACCTGAGATAAAAATCACCAAATACTAAAATATTCACCCCTTAAATCAAGATTTCTTGATAAATCTTATTGTCTCATTCTAAATTTTTTTCTACTAAATAAATGCTTCTTATTCTTCAAGGATATTATAAAGAAACATCAAGTAGGTGCAAAAAGGAGCCCATGTCTTGCCTATAGCAAATAAATTTTATTTAATGTTTCAGATAAATCGAATCTATCATTCAATAGATTCTAGACAACCTACCAGCAATTTCTGAAATGTGTGTATGTTTTCTAATTCATATTTTACTTTTAAAACACAAACTGTAGCAAAATATAGAAAATTAATTTTGCCAAAGGCAATAACATAAAAATGGAATCAGGTCCTTAAAGCATTTTCTCAAAATTATAATAGAACATAACTCTCTAACAGTTAATAGTACCTAGATATTTGTTTTTTTTTCAACTGATATTAGTCTAGAGGTATTCTACATGCAGCATTTAAAGAGCAAACACAGACATTTTTCTCATTCTTATATGATAAAATATGTTACCTAAACCAACATTGTACCACTTAATGCTATAAAGTACCTCAAAATTATGATTATATTTTTTAAAATACATAATTACGGTTGTGAATAGATGAGCAAAATCTCCAGAGATTGTAAACTAAAGAAGAAACAGAAAGCCACAGTGACAAATGATTGTAAAATGTGTTAGCACCAATCACAGTGAACTACTCCAGCAAGACAATAAGATTCTATATTTGAATTAAGGAACATTGAAATACAAAATAAGCCAAGAAGGATAACACAAAAATAGAGCAAAAAGCCATAGGTGGTGGCAAACACTCACCCTGTGATCCCAGAATTCTGGGAAGCTGAGGCAGGAGGATTACAATCTCAGCCCGGGCAATTTAGTGACTCAGGGAGATCTTGTCCCAAAATAAAAATTAAAGGTGGGAGATGTAGCCCAGTGTGAGGGCCAAGGATTCAATTCCTCATACCTCAAAAGAAAAAAATGTAAAGACAAGAAGACACCAGACAATAATGGAAGAGTATTCAAAGAGTGATATGACAAAGAATGGATTGTCATATCAGCCTGAACCATCAGGGTCTCAGCATATTCCCTTTGTTAAAACATGAAGAGCATGAAAGAAGATAGTCATACAAAAGCCAGAGTAATGAGCATCTCAGGATGGGACAATAATAACTATCCACCATATTTCTGTGGAGGAGAAAACAAAAAATACTCAAAATAAATTGTTAGATTTAAAACTCACATTTCAAAAATCAAAATATGCATAGCATGATAAAGTTATATAAAGAAAGAAATATGCAGAAGCAAAAAAATAATTGAACACAAAAATAGTGCTTTTAGTAGTTATAACCTGGAAGCAATTACAGATAACATTCTATGTAGTGAAGTTTTACAATAAGCCTGTATTGTCTTGAAATAAGAAAACAGTTAATATTAAAACAACACATCTTACCTAAAGTCAGTGCAGGAACATGACTATGATCAGAATCTCACATTACAACCATATATTGCCCACATTAAAACAGCATGGCCTTCCTTTCAAAAATTACAGAGTTTGCCTTCGAGGTTTGAGTGATTAAATTAAGGTGGCAAGAATGAGGGAAGCGGTTCTGCTGTAATCTCAGTAACTGTGCAACAGTTACCTGTTCCTGATTGCCTTATTAAACTTTCCAGAAATTGAAAATTAACTCACTATGGAATTAACACTCGTGACTCACCGCAAGACGAGGTAGGAGTTTCCTCACCAGCTGCTTTAAGGCCATCTCCCCATGCATGACACTCCATTCATTAAAGTGCACAAATGACAGTCATTAAGGAGTTGTCCAGATGTCCTAATAGGCACCTTTTATTTTCAAAATCAAAGCAAATCTAAAATTACTAGGGAAGCATCAGATGACTTCCACTGGAGCAGGAGTTAAAGAAATGCAGAAATCTGTCCTATTTTATTCTGGGAGACTGCAGCTCGCGCGTGTCTCTTTTCTTTCTCCAGGCTGATTCTGCATTGCTCAGGCTAGAGACCTAGCCTCATAGTGAACATTACCTGGCTCACTCTCCTCTAATTTTCTCAGGGTTTATGTTTACAGAGATTGATAAAATTGCACGGTCCATCTATAGTGATATAGAGAATGTTATTTCTTTAGATACATGGGACCACTTGCTAAGGGCGAGATTACTCGCTTGTAATGTGGCTTATTTCTGCTTTTGTGGGCTTCTCCCATGCTCAGAAGATGAACACATCTGGGAAATAGCATCTAATAACCTGCAGAATATCTACAAAATTGCTATTGTTCTTTTATCGATGTGATATTTTCCTTTTATTTGTTGTTTGTTTCTATTTCCTCTTGAGGCTTTTCCACAAGAATTTGTATTTAATCGTTTCCACTATTTCAACATTGCTATTATCTGCATAGAGGTTCAAGACTAAAGTTTTAATTTTCTTAATGATGGTAAAAACAAATTAGATCTGCATGGATCCTCTTTCCCCATCTTGAGTATATGCCAGATATTCTATTTCCCAGCCTCCTTTGTATTTAGGTTAAGGTCAACAGGTATGTGAGATAAGAGTAGGCATTATGGATATCCTTTCTGCATCTGGTACCTGCAATGCCCAGGTAAAGCTTCAGTCCTCTCTCTCTTCTCAAACTGTGTGACCAAAAGTGAACACTGAAATGGCTGAGCCTCATTATTGCAATATACTGCATCCCAGAATCCCTGCTCAGAGGAAATCAGGCCAGTAGAGACTCCTGAACTCTTTCAGACTTAATGAAAGCAAGGAAAAGTCTTCAGATCAGTGAGTTCGGCAAGGGAGAGCTGAGGAGAGCTTCAAGTAGTGCGTTGCCTTAACACACTGAGTCTGAGTTTTCACATCTATAATAGAAGCAATGTCATAAACTCTTCAGGCCTGCTATAAGTATTCAATGGGGATGCATTCCAGTACATTCAAACAAGCATATCGTCTTCATTAGAGTGGTCAATAGCCCATCCTATGAGATCATGCCATTGTCAGGCTTAGTAAATTGATAAGGATTGATTTCCCTGCCCTTCCAATTCATACCTCCTTTAGGTCTCCTCCAGTCCCTGCAACTGTCACACAAAGTAGCCTTCCCATCCTTCTCAAGCTTTCCATCCTTCACTTTTTTTGCTTAAGATATTTCACTATCAGACAGCTGGTCCACTAGAAACTATTACTTGCAAGGTTTTAAAATTAACTTAAAAGGTAATCTTACCCAGGAGGCATTTGCATTTTAATGAACAGAGCTTAGTGATTGAGTGGGCTTTGAGACAAAAAAGATTGAAGTTCTAATTTTGTAATTTGAAGCAAGAAACCTTTGAGTACAGGGTAATTATAACAATTATATATTGAGTACTACATATGCACTGGCTCTGAACTAAACATTTTACATTTACTATTGCATTTCATGGTCATAGTATACCTTTGAGATGGCATAGCTAAATGTCACTTTCTCAGAGCAAAATCTGAGGTTGAGTGTGCTAAAGAGGCAGACCAAAGGTCATATGGCAAGTAGAGAAGCTAGAAAGAGAACCATGTTCAAACTGACTGACCAAAGGTCCTGTCTTTCATTTCTTAGACTACCTCTTGAGATTTGGAGTTGACCATTTATAAATATTAATATTCCATAGACTTTTAAAATATTTTCCCTTAATTCTTAATAAGTACATGCCCCCCAGCTCTGCATTGTAATGAGGACTGTTCTGGGGTTTGGCAAAGGGAATTTATGTCAATTCTGGCTGAGAGTTACAGAATTTCATCCTCTCCTATACATAGTACAAAACATCATTGTAAGAACAGCCTAAGAATATACTTGCTTTTTTAGAAAATAATTGCTCAGACACTATTATTGGGGAAATATAATTAAAAACAAAATATTGTCCCTACTCTGAATATCTTTCACCAAAGACAATGAGAAAGCGAATAAATTTGTCTGTACAAGCATTAGCCAGGAAAATGAGGGACATCACAATCAAAAGACAGAAAATAACCAACCCATTACATAGCCTTGGTACTTAAGCTGGACCGTCAGTTTGATTGATTCAAGAGCAACCTATAGAATTAGTGAGTTAGGTTGTGTCTGAGACAGTCACAGAGGTACAAAATGGGGTAGCACAGCTGGTGTGTGACACCCCCTTGCTTTCCAGTGCTGGTACCCTGCTTTACTTCTTGGCTGCCATGAACTAAGCAGCTTTATTCTGCCATGCTCCTCTACCATGATGTGCCTACCTCAAAGCCAGGAATCCCCTGAAACTGTCAGCCAAATGAAAGATCGTTTCCTTTAGGTTGTAGGTACTGGGTTGTGTCCTAGCAATGGGAATGCTGGCTAATACACAGCCAGTAACTCACTATATACATATCCTCGGGGTAAACAATACCTCCTCCCTAAGGAAGGGGACTAGACATTATCACTTACTTATTACACACAGTTGATCCTATATTTACCTGGTAATTAGAACGACTATCCATGTTAATTGACTTTATATGAAGGAAAAGCAAACTCTTCTTTCTTTATAGCAGAAGATAACAATGCAACTTAGAGAAGAGGGCCCATAGAAATTAGTCTCCTACAGATAACTAGGCAGTAGTGGCACTATTTTTCTTCATGTTTATATTTCAAAGAGATGTCCTCTAAGTTCTTGAGAAAGACATACCTGAGTTGTAAAATAGGAAGAGGCTTATTTAGCTATTAGACGGATTTACATATATTTCAAATAAAGGGAAAATTACTTACATGTTTTCTAAAGTAAAAGCTCTAAAAAGAGAGAGAGCAATCTCTTTGCTTATTTTTAACATGGAGAAATAAGCTACTTATTTTTACTTTGCATTTCCAATTCACCATTCACCAATATGAATTGAATAATTTGTTTTAAGCTGGAACCAAGGACTCCAAATTCTGCTGAAAGTAGCATCTGAGATCAGAATAGACAAATAGGTCCATCACTGTGCATGGCAACTCCCCGAAAATAGATGTGAACAGGAATATAATGATCACGTGTTGATTCAAACAAGACACACTCTCTAGTGGGAATTGAGGTAATTGTGTCACAGAGAAGTCTGAGTCACTAAAGCTATTCTGACAAACATTGGCACCAAGACATAAGTGTTATTGGGGGGTGCAGAGTGAGATCTCATGTGTATTAGTCAAGATTTGAGAAATACAAATTTGATACAAATAATTTGTAAAATCTGAGAGAAAATCTGGATACTTTTGTAATCTTTACATTTCTTGTCGATTTTGTCCCCTATTGCTGCCACATGGAGTGTGCATAAGGCAAAACAAGGGGAAAAAGCCTGATTAGTTCCATAGTTAAACCACTTTTAGATTTATTTTATTACATATATGGAGAATAAAAGCAAGACAAAGGCCAAAGTACCAGCCCCTGAGGAGTTGTGTACTACCTACCAAACAGCACAACACTGAAGCAAAACATTCAGGTGGCGGTGAGGAATGTGGGGAAAACCCTGTTTCCGAGGAACTGACTGTAGGCTGCAGCATTTACATCTCCTCCCTTATTACTAGGGACACAAGGCAGAATGCCCTGTACCTCCTCTGAACCAGGAAGAAGCTGAGAAATTGTCTCCTGGCAGCTCCTTCGAGGCCTCCTCTTCTCTCTGCCCTGAAGGATTCCAAGGCATCCCGCCAAGACTCAGAACAGCAGCAGTTCAAACATTTGTCTGTGTGATCTGTGCAGATACAATACATGAAAGGTCACCAGGCACCGTGGTGGAGTCATCGCCCCATAATAGTGACAAATAAGTGCTGTTTTTATAAGACCTTACTCATTCACTGGAAAGAATTTGATCTAGAAGCATGTTTATTAAATCTATTTTGAAAACAAACACAAAACAGGAAAAGAAACTCTACACAGCTCAAATTAGGTACTCACATTTGGGCGAATCAAGAATCTCATACTATAAGCATCTTTCCTGATGATTTAAAAGAAGTCTGGAGTGGGATAGAGGTGGAAAATACGTAGCTCCACATTACTTAAAACTCCAGTCTATGACTCCAAACTAATTCTTCCTTCATTGTATGGGAGAGTTTCTGAGCATTTGTTGACTAGAAATAAACTCCAAGTGTCTGTAAAGAAAATTAATAAATCCAAAGAGGGCTTTGGATTTTCCTCTCTCTTGCTCATGAGCAAAAACATGTGGAACTCATGAAAACCATTATAGAGATGGTGTATGACAGTCAGCAGGAGACAGACACTGTGATCTAAGTCCCAGATGGATGAGGACTGAGTTTTTGAATCTCATAGGCCATCCCAGTACTGGGATAGAGTGCAGGGCATCTCTTTTTCAAGAATACTACTTGATGCCTTTGGATTGATTTTGGGGGCCAAAGAGATCCTGACATTCATCCAGAGCAATCAGAGGGTGGAAAGTTCCATGAAAAATCACACAGCAGACAGCTTATACTTCCCCTGCAATAGGTCTGTTATAATGAGAAAGGACTCTCCTAAAAAGGCTTTCCTGCTATGTTTAGGCCAGGAATGCAGCACTAGAGCACAAAAGCAAGAATTCCATTAGGCCAAGAACACACCTTCTAGAGAATATATTGTGGTGCATTCTATAAGAGGATTCTGAAAAGACCAAGAAAGACAAAGCTCTTTGTTTCAAGGATGCCACTAATAATTCAGTGCTTTGGAAACATTTTTGAACATAACCTATGGCATGAAATACATTTGAGAAGACAATATGTGGCACAGAGGCACATACACACATGGACACATACATGTTTTCTTAGAAAATCAGAAGTTCATAAAATAAGAGTTATCCTGTTGGCATAAGTTATATTCTGAAATTTTCCAGTTCGTTTTCTGTTGCGTGAAATTAGGCTGGATTGTTTCACTTTAAAGTGTGCCTGTAATCAATTAAATTAGATCTATGAACTACATACAGGTCTTGGCTCTCTGGTTTCTTACAAATCACAAGCTCAAAAATAGTGGAAAGAAACAGAGTTAAGAGGAGCAATAAATCAGAAATTTACCTTCTGTAAATATACAGAGTTTGGATTCAAAGTTCAAACAACAGATTAACATGATTTGTCACTGAAGTAGAATTCTCTCCATCTTCTCTAATAGCCCCACAAACTTAGAAAATGTGTGACATCTGTTCAATGTATTATACAGGACGAATGGGCAAGAAATAAAGACTTAGCCCATTGGAGAGCAATATTTGGAAAAATGAAACAAAGTTGCTTTCTCTTTGGATCCACTGAGCTGAGCCTATGAATAAAGTAGTTCCATAATAATAATTTGCATTTAGAAAGGCCTGCCTATGTAAAATCTTTACAGTAGATAATCCTAAAGCATTCAGCAGGAGAAGTTGAATGTTTCCAGTTTGATTACTTCTGCTTTCTGTATTCTTGAGGCATAATTAATACTCAGGGTCAACAGGTGGAAGTGTTGGTGACACAGAGTCAGGAAACAGGGAAAAGGAAAGAACAAATGCCCTAGGGTTAAGGGCTCAAAGACATTTTTGTGATGATGGACAGGACAGAACATTGAGGACATACTCTGAGGAGCAGTTCCTGTACATGAAGGTAGAACCTTAAATTGTATGAATACTACTGGAAGTTAGTGCTTTCCTTCATGGGGTTCAAGAAATTCGTAATAGATGTCAATTGTACTGAAGTTACTCTTAGTTCCATGAAGAGTTTAAAGGGCTTGTCCAGCTGTATACAGGGAGAGCCTGTACCTGAATTCCAGGCTGATTCTCAAGTTTACACGACTGTGATTATTTTCGTTTGTAGATAATACTGGATATTTTCTTTTGAGGTTAGTGTGTGATGTTTATGCACCAAAAAGTGAAAAAGTAAGGCGGCATCATCAGGTTAAGGGGTAAAGTGATACTATCATACATAAAAATCACTTGGAAAGAAGCCGTGACCTGGATGAGAATAGTAACGTATATGAAATATCAGTTCCCTCCAACTATGACAATGACAAGAGAAGACTATAGGAAAAATGTCTCATATCTCTCTCATGAAAAAGTATAGAGTGATAGAAACCAACATGAGGGCTGCGGATTTAGCTCAGTGGTATAAGCGCCTGTCTTGCAAGCACGCAGTCGTGAGTTCAATCCCTGGTATGAAAGAAAGAAAGAAGAAAGAAAGAAAGAAAGAAAGAAAGAAAGAAAGAAAGAAAGAAAGAAAGAAAGAAAGAAAGAAAGATGAATAGAAAGCACTGATAATGCACAAAGGAAGAATTCTAATTTCTGGTAAGAAAAGAAACTCATATGATTATAAAGCTTATAAAATTGGCTGCCCCTGTTATTTAAAATGGTACAACGTATGTTCATTTAATACCCTAATAATTCTAGAGAGCTTCTTCAGTAATATTTGCTCTGCCATAAAAATTACTAGTAAGTTTGTTGACAAAACCTACATTGATTGACTCACTATACTTAATGAGAATGTCTTGGTTTCAGTGTTTGTTCAAATCTATCTAAGACATTGTTAGTGCCCAGGAACCCTTCCTTACAAGCACACAGCTGGAATAGATCTTTAACTAAAGGCAAGGGAATGAGAGCTATGGGGAGGGTAGAGGAAGAAAGGGGAAGGGAAAAAGAACTAAAATGTGTATGTTAATGTACCATCTCCCTACAATGAATGTAATCATTATGTACTGTAAGCATGTATTTATAAAAATAAAAAATAGCATTTCATGTCATTTTTTTAAAAAATGTTCAGGTTAAAAAAAATGTTCAGCTTGATACAACTTGGGATTTAGACTATTAATACAGTGATGTAATGTATCTTACATTTATAATGAAGTTTATAATCAACTTCACTGCTCTAAGAAAAAACTCACAATAATTCCATGTATGTAGCTCTACTCTATTTCAGTAGAATACAAAAATAAGAAGCAGCTGTCTTCTCTTCAAAATACCTCTAGGATATTATGCAAGTTAATAGAAAAAGAACAAATATGTGTGAATAATACAGAAACTAGTACATTGTGTCAAAATTTCAAGACACAAGGACCTTCCATGTATTTTTGGAAAAGGGAAATGATGTAAAAGTTAAGATGATACCTTCAAAACTTCCATTTTAATTTTACCTAAGGATAACTTTAAGTCACTGTAGTTAGTCCTTGTTGTGATCCAGGGTGACTTGATGCTGACACGATAGTCATCACTAAAACTCAAACAGCAGCTAGTCAATAAATGATTTCAACAAAGAAGCTAAAGTTTTAAGACAAAGGAGAGAATGAAAGAAGAGAAAAATATTTCACGAGTTTTGTAATGCTATAAAGGAACATGCTGAGATTGGCATGGTGGTGGCACACTCCTCTGATCCTAGCACTATGAAGGTGAAAAGAGAGATCAAAATTTCACAAATTATCAAGGCCCTGTCTTAAAGGTAAAAATGGCCTGGGGATGCAGCTCAATGTGAAGGTCTTTGGTTCAGTCCTCAGAATCATACACACACACATAAAATAAAATAAAATAAAATAAAATAAAATAAAATAAAATGCTTTACATGTCATTTATTTTTAGCAGGGTATCTTTTCATTCTCCTACTACAAAGAGAATACACAAAGATATTAATTCAAAATTATTTACAATAAACAAAATTTAAGCAACAAACTTTCCTTTACAGTAATAAGTTGAATTCAAATAATTCCTATCAAAGGTAAGACTAAAATACATTATACATTATTGTTCTACTGAACCTAGATCGTTTGTGTTAAATGATTTGATTGCTAGTCTTTTGATGTTTAGGTAACTTGATTTTAGAAAAATAATCATTTCTTGAAGCATTTTGAAACTGTATCAGTATTTATCAGTATTAAGGATTGTATTTATATTTATTGTCATTTGGTGTTTTCATCATTGTATTTTTGTAGGATTTCCTGGGAAATATAAAGCATACAGTGGAAAATGTAATTTTTGAAAATAGTAACAGTAAGCCATATTCAGAAATTTCACATATAGCAAAAACTTTAGAGATTATATACTCTATCTCATTTCATAAATAAAGAAACTGAGATTCAATAAGTATAAACCAACTTTCTTACCTCCCTCATCCAAGATAACACAATGCACAGCAATTTCAATAGTACTTCTATATTCCATATTGTCATTATTTAGGAAAGATCTGATTTTAAAGTATTTTTCTTTTAGTATTATAGCTTATCTTGTGAGGAATGATTATATCATTTAAATCACTTATTTAGAACAGGAGCATGGGAAACTGATTGAAACCTTGAATGCACAATATAGAAAACAAGCAGAATTCATGAAACAAACTGAAAGAGACACCCAAGAAACAAAAAAAAAAATTCAATTTAGAGCACACAAAACTGTTTAAATGAAGGTGAGGATAGGATTTTGGACCTTGAGGACAGGATTGTAATTAGTGATCATGAAAGGATAGAACTTTTAAAAATAACAAAGCAGCATGAAATGACAATCCAGAAGCTTCAAGATGATGCCAAGAGCAACAATATAAGATTAATAGGAATTAGTGAAGATGCTGGAGTCAATACAAATGACATATGTAAAATATTCACAGAAATAATAGGAGAAAACTTCCCAGACATGCAGAAAAAATCTGATATGCAGATAATTGAAGCATACAGAATGCCAAACAGTCACAACCAACATAAATCTACACCCAGACACATAATAATTAAGATCTCAGACGTACAACAGAAAAACAGAATACTAAAATCTGTTAGAGAAAAAACACAAGTCACCTATTGAGGAAAGCCCATTAGAATCACAGCAGACTTTGCAGCACAAACCCTCAAGTCAAGACATGATTTGAATGACATATTTCAAAACCTGTAAGAAAGCAACTTTCAACCCAGACTTATGTACCCAGGAAAACTTTCATTCAAATTTAATGGATAAACAAGATACTTCCGTGACAAAGAACAACTGAAGAAATTTATATCCACCAAACCAACCCTAGAAAGACTGTTGAAAGACATACTAGACAGAGATAAAAATGACCACAATCCCCAGAACAACAAAAAGAAACCACCAGGTAGGACAAGAAATTAAATAAGGGAGAAGGGAGAAAGCAAACTATTGGAACATAACATGGCAAAGTTGAGCCAGTACATATCAGTTATATCCATAAATGTAAATGGCCTCAATTCAACTATCAAAAGAAATAGGTTGACAGAATGGATCAAGAAACATGATCCCACAATATGCTGCATACAAGAAACACATCTGACCCAAAAGGAAACTCATAGATTAAAAGTCAAAGCATGGAAAACAGTATTCCATACAACAGGAACCCAGAAAAAAGCAGGGGTAACTATTCTATTTGCAGACAATGTGAACTTCAAACCTAAAATGATTCAAAGAGACAAAGAAGGTCACTACATACTCATAAGTAGAAAAATTCAAGAGGAAGAACTAACAATTATAAATACATATGCACCAAACACAGGAGCATCCAACTATATAACACAGATACTAAAGGACATGAAAAATCAAAAATACAAGAACACTATTATTACAGGGGACCTTAACAGCCCATTGTCACAAAGAGATAGATCAACTAGACAAAAAATCAGCAAAGAAATAATAGAACTGAATCATACCTGCAAGCAATTGGACTTAGTAGATGTTTACAGAGTGTTCCAGCCAACCACATCAGAATACACATTCTTCTCAGCTGTCCACGGGACATTCTCCAAAATAGACCATATATTATCCCATAAAACATTCTTAAGCAAATGCAAGGGTATTGAAATGATCCCATGCGTACTATCTGACCATAGTGCACTGAAATTAGAAATTAATGGCAAAAGAAATTGCAGAACCTGCATGCATATATGAAAATTAAACAACAACCTTTTAAACAACCAGTGGGCTACAGATGAAATTAAGGAAGAAATAAAGCAATACCTACAATTTAATGAAAATGCAGAAACAACTTATTTTAATCTGTGGGATGTAATGAAACTGGTCTTAAGATGGAAATATACAGCAATAAATAGTCATATAAAGAAAATAGAATAGCACAAATAAACAACCTAATGCTTCATCTCAAGCTACTAGAAAAAGAAGAGCAAGTTAAACCCAAAGCTCATAGAAGAAAGGAAATAGTAAAGATTAGAGCAGAAATCAATGCTATCAAAACTAAAAAAACAATACAAAGAATTAATGAAACAAAAAGCTGGTTTTTTGAGAGAATAAACAAAATTGACAAACCTCTAGCTAACCTTATAAAACAAAAGAAAAAACCCAATGTCATGCACTAAGGACTGAAAAGGGGGAAATTACTACAGACCCCATGGAAATTCAAAAGATCATGAACACCTACTTTAAGGAACTGTACTCACATAAAAAGGAAAACACAGAGGAAATGGACAGATTTCTAGAAAGATATAAACCACCAAAACTCAACCGACAAGATATAGCAATTTTGAGTAATCCAATATCAGCTATTGAAATTGAAAGCATAATAAAAAATTTATCAACAAAGAAAATTCCAGGTCCTGATGGATTCACAGCTGAGTTCTACAAGAAATTTAGAGAAGATTTGATGCCAATACTCCTTAAACTCTTCAATGAAATTTAAAAGAAAGCAGTCCTCCCTAAATCACTCCCGGAGGAAAGCATAATTCTCATACCAAAACCAAAGAAAGACCCAACCAAAAAGGAGAACTATAGGCCAGTCTCACTAATGAACACTGATGCAAAGATTCTCAATAAAATACTGGCAAATAGAATGCAGGAAATCATCAAGAAGTTTGTACATCATGACCAAGTGGGGTTCATTCCAAAAATGCAGGGATTCTTTAACATACACAAATCGATAAATATGGTATACCATATCAACAGAGCCAAAAACAAAAACCACGTGGTCATCTCAATAGATGCAGAAAAAGTTTTTGATAAAGTCCAACACATGTTGATGATGAAAACCCTTCATAAACTTGGAATACACTGTGTCTACCTCAACCTTATAAAGGCCATATATGACAAACCAACAGCCAATATTATACTAAATGGACAAAAGCTAAAAGCTTTCACTTTAAAATCAGGAACAAGACAGGGATGTCCACTATCACCACTCCTTTTCAAAATAGTTCTGGAAACACTAGCCAGGGCAATCAGACAAGAGAGAGAAATAAAAGGAATAAAAATAGGAAAGGAAGAAGTGAAATTATCACTATTTGCAGATGACATGATATTCTATATAGAAGACCCCAAAAACTCCATTGAAAGACTGCTAGAGGTAATAAACAAATTCAGTAGTGTAGCTGGCTAAAAAGTCAACATGCAAAAATCAATAACACTCCTGTACACAAACAAGAAACTCACTGAGAGAGAAATTATGGAAACATTGCCCTTCACAATAACATCTAAAAAAATGAAATACTTAGGAATAAACCTAACTAAGAATGTAAAAGAACTATATGCTGAAAATTATACTATGCTAAAAAAGGAAATTGAAGAGGATATTAGAAAATGGAAGTATATTCCTTGCTCTTTGATAGGAAGAACCAACATTGTGAAAATGGCCATACTCCCAAAACTGGTGTACAGATTTAATGCAATCCCAATCAAAATACCATTGACATACATCACAGCTTTAGAGAAAACACTCCTAAAATTCATTTGGAAACAGAAGAATCCTAGAATAGCAAAGGCAATTCTGGCAATAAACACAAGGCAAGAGACATCTCAATTCCTGACTTGAAACTGTACTACAAAGCCACAGTAATAAAAATCAGCATGGTACTGGCAAAGAAATAGACCTGAGGACCAATGGAATAGATTAGAAGATGCAAGTATAAGTAAAAAGACACTCAGCCACCTGATATTTGACAAAGGGGCTAAACATGTTCACTGCAAGAAAGATAGCCTCTTTAATAAACGGTGTTGGAAAAACTGGCTCTCCACATGCAGAAGACTGAAACTAGATCCATGCCTATCACCATGCACAAAAGTCTAAATGGATCAAAGACCTAAACATTAAACAGAAACACTAAATCTACTGGAAGATAGGGTAGGTAGAAATCTTGGAGACATAGGGGTAGGTGTAGAATTCATGTACAAAACGCAAACTGCACCGGAAATGCTTCAAAGAATCAACATCTGGGATCTCATATTATTGAAAAGTTTCTGTACTTCAAAAGAAATCACCAGCAGAGTGAAAAGAAAACCCACAGAATGGGGAAGAATTTTAGCCAGCAACCCCTCAAAGGACTTATATCAAGAGCATATAGAGAATTGAAAAACATCAAGCCACACAGATTTACTGACCCTCTCAAAAATGGGCATCTGAGATGAACACTCAGTTCCCAGATGAAGATATACAAATGGCAAACAAATAGATGAAGAAATGTTCACCATCACTGGTCATTCGAGAAATGCAAATTAAAACAACATTGAGAATTCATCTCACTCCTGAAAGAATAGCTGCCATCAAGAAATCAACTGATAACAAATGTTGGCGAGGCTATAGGGAAAAAGGAACACTACTCCACTGATGGTGGGAATGTAGACTGGTGCAACCACTATGGAAATCAGTATGGAGAATTCTCAGAAGACTAGGGGTGGAAGCTCCATTCAACCCAGCTATTCCCCTCCTGGGTATTTTCCCAGAAAAACTGAAAAGATCATATCATAGTGATATATGTGCACACATGTTCATAGCAGCACTATTTGTAATAGCTAAATGTTGGAGACAACCAAGATGCCCATCAACCGCAGAGTGGATGAAAAGGATTTGGTATTTTTATACAATGGAGTATTACTCAGCTATGAAGAAGGATGATCCTGAGGCCTTCATAGGGAAATAGAGACAACTTACGACTAGCCTCATTAGTGAAATAAATAAGAATCATATTTATAATTATCACATTGTGTCTCTAGTGTAAAAATAATAAGAAATGTAGGAGTAATAAAACCCAAAATGTGTCATTGCTACTGTAAAAAAGAGAGGAAAAGAGAGTGCTCTGAAGGATATAATTGCATGTATGTTTAAGTGTTAAGTGTGTAAGATGAATGACCATATTACTGTTTTTGTTAGATCATGGAGCAGAACTGTTGACAGTCTCATTGTTTGAATGTGTACTTTGTATGTTTTAACTTTGTAACTTGAACAACTATTTCTAAGATGACAGTATGTAAGTTATCAAGTAATGATGTCTTATTATTTTTTGTTCTTTTCTTTTTTTCCTTCAAATTTTGTTGCTATCCTTTTTTCTATTTTGTTTGTTTTGTTTTCTTTTCTTTTTAAGTAAAATTTTAAAAAAAGAGGCTACAACCACTCTGAACAAAGAATAGAAGCATTACTCATTTCATAGCACGATGATATAGAATCAGCAATGGATACCACAATGTCTCTTTTTCTTCAAAGTAGCTGTTCATTTCATCACGCATAATACAATCAATTCTCATAAACTGTTTAGGAGAAGTTCTAGGCTGTATAAGCCTGCATTCGAGGGAAAAACAAAACAAAACAAGGCAAAACAGATTACTAGAAAAACAGGAAACAAAAAAGACAAATAAATAACAACAGCAAAGAGCCCAAAACAGTGATGATACAAGCTTTCAAAACATGGTGGTAGGAGCAGAACTAAGGTTGACATTTTACACAGTGATCTTCAAGAGCTCCTCAGGTGCAAATATTATTAATAATGCTTAATGATTATGTTAATAATCAGATCTTCTAAAATGACAGAATTTTTTTGTTCCAATTAAATGTAAATAATTTATGACAGTGTTTTCATAAATAACTTGTTACCTATAAAGGTATAGCCTCTAAAAAATATATTATTATAGAATATTTATTACTGCCTTATAGGTTGCTACTAAGTTTTCAGACTGTTTAACACATTAGATGTGTTAAAAAAAAATTAGAATTTTTTTGTCTTTTGGAAATAGTGTTTCACTGTGCAATTAGGGCTGGCCTTGAACTAGCGGTGTAGCCCGGGCTTGCCTAGAACTCACAGTGATCCTCCTGCCTCAGCCTCCTGAGTGCTGGGATTACAGATATGTGCCACCACAATGGGCCATAAAAATTGGAATTTTCATCTTGACTTTTATTTTATATCTATTACTTTAATTGTGTGAGAAATTTTTAAACCATTTATTTGTAAATGATAGCTTAATATATGCACATCTATGCTTTCCTATATTAATAATTTCAAGTTAGATCAGTCAAAATGATCCAACACTAAATAGGAACAAAGTAAACTCACTTTTACTCTAGAGAATAATTTAATTCAGTGACTGTTGTTAGTGATGGTAAATAAATCAGCATTAGCTAGAAAAAATAGAATTCAAATGCAGTAAAAAAATTTGACATAAATTCATATTTACTCACTATACATTTTTCCATCAGCAAAATAAGGATGTAAACTGTGAAATATATGACCTAGATAAAAAGATGAAGATGTGTTTCTGGTTTTTTTCATGACTGGACAAAATACTAATGGATGACTTAAAAAAATGTAAAATAGAATAACAAATATTCCTCTAAAAATTGCAAGTTAGCGCATGTTCAAAAACTTCCAAGCTGTACCACATAGTGAAATTTCCACATAATATCTTTCTTTGTAGCAATAACTCCTTTTATTCAACAAATATTTACTGAGTATACCATTTTACCAATACTTTCTTGATGCTGATAATACAGCAATGAAATTCTGTGCCTTCATGAAGTTTTATTTTTTTGAAAGGAAACAGGTATAATGTGATAAATATTGAGGAGATAAAAAGAAAAGTGATAAAGGGATCTTGGCACTGCACAAAAAGATGCTGAGTTTCATAAGGATGTCTAGAGAAAATCTCCTTCTTTGGATAATATTTTTGAGGAGAAATTCATGAAGATATCAGGAGAAAAACGCTCTAAGTAGAGGGAACAGCACATGCAAAGACCAAGAAAGGAAATTGACTTGATCAATGGGAGCAACATCAATAACCCAGGATGCTTAGAGTATTACAGTAGGGTATGTTAAAGAGACAGATGGCATAGATGAGATCAGAAAAATAGCTTGTCCATCACATAGAGGGTCTATAGACTAAGGACTTCAGATTTCACTCTGAGTGAGCCAGAAAGCTTTAGGGGATTTTTAAGTACAAAGTTATGAACATGTCATTTTTTTTAGATTAACTCTGCTGCTGTGTGGAGAGTAATCTTTAGAAGCAACAAAGAAGCCAAGACCAATTAAAAGACAGGGGGATGATACTGGCTAGAGACAGTGGTCCTGAAACACAGTCAAACAGTTTATGTTCAAGAAAAATGTTGCAATTCTGATGTATTGAGAAAATAGAGTAAATAAGTCTCATTGTTGGTCACTGTAGGTAGTGCATGTAGAAAAATTTGTCAGTACTGAAAAAAATAAATACGATCAAGTTTCTGGGAAAACCAAAAGAACAGGATGAAAGACAAAACATATGGCTAAAATGAAAGTGGGAATTTACTTGAAGCTTTGATCCTAGAGACAGGATTTGGTAAAATAGAGCGAATCAGTTGACTGTAAGGAAATGTTTGTCCTATTGTCTCATAATTGGGACTATAACGGTATTAACCATAGCTTGACTAAGCAAGCATCTCAGGCTTTTATCTAATACTCTTGAGCCAATATTTTGTTGGCAGCTAAAGAGGCATGGCTAATGATCTACTTAGAAAACAATGGCTCGGAGGATCTCAAATCCAGAAGGAATTGATCTAAAGTCAACCAGAGTGGTAGAGATTAAAGATTTAAGTAGATTGCATTTGTTGCTGACTCTTCGACTGATTCTAGAATTCAGTGTATCTGCATCTACACAGAGATGGGTAGGAAAATGGAAGAGCAATAAACATAATAATAGAGTTGAAGCTGGGTGTGATGACACAGACCTATGATCCCAGCACCTTGGGAGAGTGAGGCCGGAGATTGTAAGGTTATGCCCAGCCTGAACAATTAGAGACTTCGTGAGACCCTGCCTCAAAATAAACGATAGATAGAGCTGTGGTGTAGCTCAGTGTAAAGATGTAGATTCAATCCCAGAAGACCAAAAAACAAAAACAAACAAACAAACAAAACCCCACCAGAGTTGAAATTCAATTCTGAAAGATAAAAGGAGCTATAGAGTTCAAAAGAAGAAAGCATAAGCTCCCAGAGATTCCTGAAAACCTCCTGCTTTTATTCTGCCTTGCGGAACTGAAGCCTTTATTCAGCACAGTAGAAGCTTTCTTGTTGTGTGCCTGATCCTCAGGCTTCTTGGTATTGACTATGTTTCTTTTCACCATGCTCAGAATGGGAGTTAACTTTATCAACTTACTAGATGATTCTCAAGCTGTTCTCTGAAGAAATTTGTCATCTGGCAATATTTTAGAAGTTTTCCCTTTTGTTGTACACCAGGCCTTGCCTTATATAGAATATTGAATGCCAGTACAACTGGTCATATCAGAAAGCACAGCTTATTTCAAATAAATAAGTATAAAGACTATCTGTAAACATATCGGTTGACACACATCAGTATATTGCAGTTGCTGCTCAGTTCTGCATCCATTGCACACATGCAAAGTTGCTACCACTGAGGGCAGGAGCCAAGATGAGGAGACTGAGGTATTTGTACCTTAGACAAAAATTTAAGAGAGTCAGAAGTGTTGCAGTAATCATGATAACTTGTCTTGCCACATTTTTAAAAAGTCAATACAAATTAGCATAGATTGAGCAGATATAAAACTGATCAGCAAAATATTAACATTTTAAATCAAAACATCTTTATTCTATTTTATATCACTGATCTAAGAAGTGAGAATGATCTGTAAATTGTGTGTATTCACAAAAATTTTCCAGCAGTAAATAAGTGTGAAATATAGTTATGACAATTAACTGTTAAAATTTGTTTCAAGCTGGAGATTTAGCTCAGTGGTGTAAGCATCTGCCTGGCAAGTGTGAGGTCATGAGTTCAATCCCCGGTACCAAAAAAAAAACCTAAAATTTGTTTCAATTGAAGCTATCAAATTATTCGCTTATTAATAAGTCAACAAATAGTTGGGAATCTTAATTTCATTTATTTCACTTCTGTACTTATCACTTGTCTGTACCACACTTCCAACACTTTCAATGGAACTTTTTTTCTTATGGCCATACCACCTTCAACACGTCTAATCTCATCATGGGACATTTTTGATACGAAGATAGCATAGATTGTTTTTCTTAAAAATGCACTACATTTAGAACCATGTGAAATTTTTAAATACTACAGAGGTACAATTTTTGAAGCAATGAAAATAAAATACAACTTAGTTATTATGCACTCACCACTTCTACATAATCCACCTGGATCTCCCTAAACCCAAACTTGACCCATAAACTAGCCCCAACATTTTCAAGAAAGCTAAACACAAAGCCGTGTAGCTTTACTGAATATGTGTTGCAATGTATGATGGATTACTTTGCACAATGCAGAGTAGGTCACAATCTCAAACTGGCCCAGGGTTCCCTGCTTTTCTTCTAGCTCCAGTCCACAGACCTCATGCTTCCCTTGATGGTCCCTGCTAGAGTAGGACTTAGGTTATCTCATTCTCCTCCCCCATCCTCTATCTCTTTGTCTCCCTTCCTTTTGCAAAAGATCTCCCTACCTCCAATTATCTATCTTTTACTTTGATCTTGATTTATATTTTGGGTTTCTCATATAAGAGAAACCATACAATATTTAAGCTTGTGTGTCTGATTTCCTTCCCTTATCTGTGGTTTCAAGGTGCATCCATTTTCTCTGCTGTAGTACAACTTACCTTCTTCTGGCATCTGACTTATGAAATATGTTTTTAGCAAAGCAGTCCACTTTTCCCAAACAAACTTTCATATCTGTTGCCCAAAAGATATATATTTAACTGCATAGTTATATATTCCTAAACACTAAATTTACACCTGATTTTTCCCTGAAAAAGTGGTCCTCTCCTCTAGAAGACAACAATGTACATGTCAACCCTTGTCTCTCGTCTTCTGCCTTTCAGTAATTGTGTTTAAAGAACATCCCCTTGGCTACCCAGTCACCTAGCTCTTGACAGATTTCCTTCTCTCCGCTTGGATACATTTCCCAATCTATCCAAAAGGTTCCCTTTGCTACTATTTCCTTCTCCAATGTCAAATTATAAAGAAGCTTTCAGGATCTAGGAAGGAAACCGCTTCGGTCTCTACCCACCCCACCTTGAGATATTTTCTGTGTTCCCTCTCTTCTCAGGACATTGCCTCATGCCCTATATAGACTGATGATTTCAGTAAACTACCCCAAGGAATTTATATCTTAAAAAGGGACTTTTTATTAATAATCATTTCTTCATGGTTCTAAAACTGCTCATCATTCCAGCCCACTTCTAGTTTTCCAACATTTCCTTCTGAACAACTAATTTATAGTTTTCTCTAAGGATTCACCATCTTTTAAGATTCCCACTCTTGTTCAACTCTGCTTTCTTTTGCTACACAAAATTCTAGGAACTTATCTGTATGTTGTTTCTGAATCTACTCCCAAATTCAACTTTAGATCCATATGTATTAAGACTTCAAGGTTACAGTAATAAATGCATTGGTGCTATTTTCCCTAAAAATCAATCATTTGTGCTAACTAGAAGCCAGACAGATAACCTAATCTCTGGACCATTCTCTCAAAATCTTCTCAGTAATGTCCTACCAGAGGTAGACTATCTGGTCACTTATATTCTCTAAGATTCTTCTTATGTGCAACTGGACTCAGGAATCAGAAATTATTCTGGCATTTCTATCGCATTCCTTAATCTGAATTGTTGCCTTCAGTTAAAATTTTAAAACTTTACTCTTCCAATTCTTGTTTCTTGAGGAGTGATTTCTCTGCCATCTCCTTTCCCAAAATTTATGTTACCAACAGTGAGAAATTGAGGAATATTCTGTACTGTCCTGAATCGTAGTCTCTTCATTAAAGAGTCTATGCACAAACTTTCATTAATGACACATGATTTTTTGCATTGTAATCCACAGAATTTCTAACCAAAAGGCGCTCAAGTCTCACATATATACTAAGGTACTCCCAGTGATGGGCACATATAAACATGATATATAAATCTCAGCATCTACTTGCATTATTGAGTAAATATGTGACTGGTGCCAGACATCCTACTATTGAGGCCTATGTGGTTTTGACCTCTTTCATCTCCCAAGTTTCTATTTCTTGCATAAAATAAACTCTCAAACAGGAGCCAAGTACAGGCTCACATTGCATTTTCAATGCAGTCTGATTATAGGTAATAAGACCAATAGAATCACTAAATTAGCTCAAACGTGCACAATATACTTCCTTCTCTCTTGCTTTACACATTCCAGTGTTCTCAGAAATTATGTCAATCTTTATTTATTCAGAAATTTATAGTCACACACTTCAGAGAGTTCCATTCTGAACAGCTCACAAAACACTGGCTGCATGCAATCCTTTCAATTAAAATATTTCATATCTAAGCATGTATTGTTGTAAGGGCTTTTCCTCAGCATCCTTTTAACTTTCAGTTTCTTTACCAAAGGCTACCACCATTCCTAGAAGATCATTCTTCACGTCCCACTTCATGAACCAGGATGAGCAGGCACTAGAGACTCTATAAAGAGTAGCAATTTAATCTGATAGATATCTAGATGCCCTTAGTAGATAAAATATCTCAGAAAATTCTCCAAGGTCCAATTATCGGATACACACTTTAATAGTACAGGTTATCTATTTTTCCCTAATACCAATCCTGATTTTAAATTTGAAACTGATTCTTCAGTTCAAAAAATATTTAATCACATCAAGTACGTTGAATCCTTTTGCTCATTTTAGCTGTGGTGAAGGATTATAGGGGCATGTCATTTATATTAATTTCATTCCTTAGCCCCATCCATTAATTTTTTTCCCTAACTTTAATCTTACCCATATGTAGATGCTGAGTAAGCAACAAGCTACATCTATCTAGTATTCAAGCAGGTTATTTGAAGGGGACATACACATTTGGATATTTGCAATTTCATAAAATTAAATAGTTAAAATCCCTGAAGGATTCTAAATTTAGGAAGTAAAGGAATAAGAAGAAACAACAAAAGCAAAGAGAAAAGAGTGGTCATTATGAAACCTGGAATATGTGCAAGCCAGTGAAAATAATGTTTAAAGAAAGACAGCATGTCAACTGTGCCACATAAAATTAATATCAAAGACTAAATAGGGTGAAGACTGAGAATTAGCCTTCAACTTGACAATGAAGATAGGACGTTACTGGTTATCTTGACAAGAACAACTTCAATAAAGAGGGGCAAAAGCCTGACTGAAATAGACTCAAGAATCAAGAGAAGACAGAGGCAGTGATGACACACAATGCTTTTTGGACTTTCTCTGTAAATGAAGCAGGAATGAGATAAAAATCAGCACGGTAGGTAAGATCAGTGTAAGATTTGTTTTTCCTAATTAGAAAAAATAACAGTGTTTGCATGCTTATGAGGGAAAATAAAAAGTTATAGGCTATAGGGGGATTTGTTGGAATAGTGGCATTGAGAAAACAAATAAAAATGGATTTGTGTATCGGAGAAAAAGTGAGCCTTTGCCAGAAGCAAAGACAGTATAGCTAGAATAACAAGAAAAGTCCAGTACATGATCCCATACATCCATATGAGATTTGTGATGGATTTCAGTAATAATTCTCCTATGATAACTTCAACATTCTCAGTGAAACACTATCAGGAGTTTAGTGACTAAAAGAACGGGAAGTTGGAAATTTAAGAGGAAAAACAAGGATACAAAAATTATCAAGGACAAGACAAAAGTCTATGCACCAGGAATTAGTATAATCTTATACCCAAGAGGTATTAAAGAGTCATTTGAGCATAGTATTATAATCACAAATGTAAAGCAAGAGAGAGAGTTAGCTATACTATCATTCAGCTTGTTCAGTTGTATAAGTGAAGGCAGAAGGCAACAGAAAGGGAAGAATTTCATTTAAATAGAGTTGTGCTTTGCTCAAATAAGTATAACCAAATAAAAAGTAAAAGTTGAAATTTCTATGCAATGTAGTGACTAAAATGAGGAAATTTCAATTATACTAAAAAGATATAAAAAGGTAGATAAGAGGAAGTACAGGAAGAACTACCAATGGATTAGAAGCTTGCTGAGTACTGTTTCTCATACAAAGAGAATGCAGATGAGTCATAACAACAGGTAGGTTGCTGGATTGTGACAGGAGAGAAGGAGTGAGGTTTAAAGTTACAATTAAGAATGAGGTTTGCTTTTTGGCAATGATAAGTTCTAAACTATGAAGACAGGAAAGACAGATGAGGGAATCCGTATAGGGCAAAGTCATTGAAGGAGGGAAGGTAGAGTAAACACATTATTATAAAACCATTTCTATAGATACTGAACTGATCAAGAATTAGGAGGAGTCAAGAAGGACATACAGTGTATGTCAAGAGCAAATACCTTCGAGGGATCAGAGGTAATGATGTAAGCATTTTTCAAAAAACCCGGTCTTTTGCTCTGGCATCTGTTAACACACATTGATGAATTTCCTCCTTATCAAATAATGATAAAATACAACAAGTAAATACAATCAGGGTATAACAAACTGAAAACTACTACTGTTGACTGCCCACTAAGCACTTTTGTTAGTCTTTCTCTTTATCATGTGAACAATGATTTTTGTCCAGGTAGCCGTGCCTTGTTTGTGAAATCACGTGTCCCAAAGACTGCTGACACCAATTCTGATCTACAGGTAATATCAGGTTAAGAGGAATCATATGCTCCTTACCAAGGATTGGTTAAGAAATGACAGATGATGATCATAGATTTTTATTTTTGTTCCGAAGGTTTCCAATTAGTAGGGTTTCCAAAAGTGGTAACAACTTTTACTTTCCAGTTGTGAGTGTTTATGAATATGAGGTTTGGGCTCTTCATTATCATTCTGAAGATAAAGCAAAAGCAAGGAGAGAAAAAAATGAAATAATCACAGATTTATTGTGTTTACCCTAAATCTAGTCCTATGGAGAATTTCCATTTATATAAGCCAATACATTTTCTTATTCTTTAAGGATAAGCACCTATGAAGGGAATTTTCTCTTACTGTACTTGAATAAAATAAGACGCTCAATACATATGCAAAGAAGATAAATGTTGGTGAAACTGTTTGCATCAGAGGCACAGAAACATAAGTGGAAGTGTGGAGAAATCTTCTCTTAACCTAAGTCACACATTTGATGATATCTTAATTTGATTATCTTAATTCCCCAGAAAATTTGTAAATTTTGTATGTGTCTTACTTTATGGAAGGAAAATGTTACCTAGTTTTAGAAATTAAATTGAGAATATTTAATTGTTTAAGATATGAGATAATAATTTTTAAAATATCAATCTGTCTGTAATCAAAGTAAATTGGTTTAGTACATGAGTGTATCCGGAAATCAATGCTGATTATCAGAAAGTTTTCAGAAAATCTGTGTAAATGTTTTGCACATCCATGATAATCTCATACAAAGGAATATAGTTACAAAAACAAGAAAATATTACTAGTAACATTTAAATGACTACATTTATTACTTAAAATTAAGAAATTATTTGAAAGTAGATTTTTGGCTATATATATGGCTCTCAAAAGACACAATGTCATAAGAATATGCTATTAGAATTAATCATTACAATAAAGTATAAAAATATGCATAATGAATAGGAAACCAAACATGACAACACCACAATCAGATTAAACATAAAGAGAGCAGAAAAGTTGCTTTGGAAGATAACATTGAGACTTTTTTTCACATATATACATTAAATTTATTAGATTACTAATCTCAATTATTTTCCCCCAGTGCAGTGAAAAGATTAGTTATTATCGCCAATTACTAGGTTATCTGAAGAGTCCTTCCATATGATGCCAAGTAAGTCAATTAAATATCAAGTAAAATTTATACAAAAGTGTTAGAATTATTGTTAAGCTTTATGACTTTAGTTTTTCCTGTCACAATGACAGGATACCATTTAAAAGGACATCTTGAAGCCAACATGAAAACAAGGTGGATGATCCAATCAAAGACAACCTACAGCAGATTCACAAATAAAATCAAAGGTAATTTACATCAGACTAATTTTCAGCCATAGCATGACCCTACAAACATAGACTAATGGAACATGCTCAATAGCATAAACACTTATAAGATCTGATTCATACATTTTTACCAATTGCGAGGAAATCTGATAGCATCAACAAAGGACATATGAATGAAAGAGCTGGCATTGTATATATAATGAATGGGAATAGTGTTAAATTCATGTTAATAATCAACAATAAATATTATTTTATTCTGCCCCACTTGCTACTCATCCTCTTTCTACCGTAGTAAAAACCCCTTTCGAATATTTCTGGAGAAACATCTGGAATAAAGGGAGAAGAAAGAATAGTCTCCTTGGTTATCCCCCAATGACTATAATTTTTCTTTTTTCTGGCTCAGTTTGCTGCACAGATGTCTCTTGTATCTGCCAATGTAAGAAAGATTATTTCCATACTGGTTCTCACCAGGGGCACTGTCACTGCTGTTGGTATCTCCTGGAGTCTATGCTGCAGCTTCTGATGCCAGATATCCAGGGTGCTGATGTCTGCAAGAGCAGCATGATTCATATCCCTGCTAAAGTGACAACTGCTAGATAAACTGCAAGCACTGATTCATTTGAGCCTAAGACATCAGATCTCTAAGAAATTTAGCTTAGAAGGTTCTCTCTCTCTCTCTCTCTTTCTCTTTCTCTTTCTCACTTTCTCTCTCTCTCTCTCTCTCTTTCTCCCCTCTCCATGTGTACTTCCTCACCACAGGAAACTGATAATTCTATGATATTGGAATAGACCATTTTTAAATAAGTACCTTGATTCTGTATTCATAGTGATCTATTAGCTTCCTTGTAATAAGACAAAATTATTTTTCAGGTAAGACCACAGTCCTTTAAACACCTAGATCCTTATCTCAAAAACCATCTCATGAAACATACCCAGAAGTTCAAATTCCACTGTATAGTATAAAAGATGTTACATGGTGGAGATGGGTTGATAAATAATAACTCAATTTCTTGATCTTGGTCTTCAAGAAGCTTACATTCTAGAAGCAAAGCCAAAAAGTAAGGAGAAAATTTTAATTGAGATAATTCTAATATATTATAGGAGCTTATATATTACAGGAGCTTAATTTCAATATATCACAGGAATAAAATAGTGTTTGAGATCACATCAGGGTTTCCTGGGAAAAAGGTTATTTAATCTGAATTCTAAGACATTAACAGATTCACACCACCAAATAAGAGGGACAGAACTAGGGGGAAGATTATTTTGAAAAGCTAAGAATTGAGAGAAAGTATGATCAGGTTGGAGAACTGATAGTCAAGATACAAGGAATGGCCCCATGTAATATGTGCATGTTGGGAGGATAGGACCTTGTCCACATTGCCCATATCTCATGCTTCTCTTATACACAGTAATTACTGACTAGGATCAAAAGATCAAATCAATGCAGACTGTGAGGTTCTGAAAGACATACAAGACACATGGCTGGAAAGCTTCATGGGGGTTGTTAAAAGGTACCTTAAGTATATTTAGATACAAAATTAATTGATTATAATTTCAGAGTTTTAATAAGAATATGGAAAGGAAGGTATAACTGTATGCTTATTCTACTGAAGTTTTAGAGTGGTTTAGAGTAATGATTATGAGAAGAAAAAGTTCCACTTAAAAATCATTGAACTCTCACATTAGTAAATATCACATTGTCTCTCTAGTATAAAAAATAGTAAGAATGGACAGAATAATGGTAACCAAAAAAGTATAATAGATATAATAGATACTGTAAAAGTGAAAGGGAAGCAAATTTCTCTAAAGGATATAATGGTATGTATAGTGTGTAAAATAGATGACCATATTACTGAGTTTTTGGTAGATCATTGAACAGAAGAGTTTGTACTGTCAATGTTTGAGTGTCTAGCCACATTTTATGCTTTGACTGCGTAACTTTAACAACTATTGTTAACAATATGTAATGTATCAACTAGTGATTTTATGATGTTATTATTTAACTCTGTATTCTACTTTTCTTCTTGTTTTTTTGTTTTGTTTTTTTTTAATTTTCCTTTCTTTCTCTCTTACATAAAATAAAAGACAAAAAAATCATTGCACTCATCAGTTAATACAGATAATAACAAATCATTATTTTGGCTTTACTATGATAAACTATCCTAAATGTTTCAATCATATTTTCTCATTTTAAAGCTTAAAAACCTCAATGAGATCAGTAATACTATCGTGTATACGAAAAAACTGAATCAAAGGCAGGTATAGCAATCCACTTAAGATCATGGACCAGGATTCAAAACCAGGCACTCAAGATTCCGTATTCTCAATTTCTTTCCTACCTTCTACATTAACAGAAAAATAAGTGATAATACTTATTATTTTTTAAATATATCATATGAATGGTGGGTAATAGGTCTTAGTAAGATGCTAATTTAAAAATTCTCCATTAGTTGAGCACAGAGACAAACAAGTAGGAGCTGAACAAACAAGATAGAATCAAGAACAAAATGCAGATTTCTTATTTGAGCAAGTGGAGAAGCATAAAATAGTTTACAAAATGTGCACAATGGGTAGTAATTGTGATAAGATGATAATGCATGAGTACTTGTTAGAAATCATGTGGGAAGGTTGAATAGGTAGTTAAAATATTGGTATGGATGGAAATCCACAATGAAGATTTAAATTTTACTTCAAATGGTCATAGAAACTATGTGATATATACTTATTCAAAGACTTTATATAATGAGAGAAAAAGAAAAAAGAATATAATCTTGTAGACCATGAAAATTTAATGTACCCAAAAAATAAACAGAAATGTGACTTCATTCAAGCCAGAAGAATCAAGTATTTCAAGGAGAAGGCGGAAGTTAACAGTGTCAAATACTTCAGAAAATATCTACTGAGCAGTCTGAAACTATCCAGTAAGTTTTAACAAAAGAAGATAACTTAGGACTGCAAAAAGAAAAAAAAATAGAATCTTACTGATAGTGAGACATTTTCAACTGATACCAGTTTCTCCAAGAAAGGCTGACTTTTATAAAAATGCAAGGAAAAGATAAGAAAAATCCAGTTAAGAACAAAGACATTAGACTTACATAGCTTTGTAGGTTTCCAGAAGTGGAAAGCCATTTCAGCTAACTTAAAAGCATAGGACTTTTTTTTATGAACCTGAAGTGTTTCAGTATGATCCAAGACACAAATGCAGCCAGACCTCTAGTAGGTGGTAGTGAATGGTAGGCAGCCTCCAAAATAGCCTCTAAAGATTCCTGTCTCCAAGGATTCTTAGTTTTTTTAATCCTTTCCCCTTGAGGGTAGGCTGGATTTTGTGACTCATTTTTAATAAATAAAATATGACAAAGTGGTATAATGTCATCTCCAATATTAACAAAAATGCTGACATCTGGTTTGAGAGATTCTCTGTCTCTCTTTCTCTCTGTCTTATCTCTTTCTCTCCACACACACACACACACACACACACGCACACACTTAAGGAGAAGCCAGCTGCCTTAAGAAGGCATAAACATTCAGTATATGAGAGTAAATAACTGTACTCTTTAATTTTGCATACATACAGATTCATAGATAACAGAAACTATATTCAAGAATCTATATTTGAGAATTAGTATTAGCACCTCAACCTGGTCTATGTAAAAGGCTTCTAGGTTTTGAAGTTGTGTTCTAATAGAGTGTGACTTTGGAGAATATTGGAGGGCCTGAATGTCTTTTGAATATGGTAGGGACATGAATTATTGGTAGCTAGAGGGCAGGTTGTGACCACAATCACTAAAACAGCACTTAGTGATATTCCCTTCATTGTATTTATGCACTTGTGTAATTGCTCCTTCATGAATATGGGCTGGCCCTAGTAACTTTTTTGTAATAAAGAAAATATAGCAAAAATAATAAGATATAAATTCCCAGGTTAGGTTACAAAAAGACTAATTTTTTTTCATCCTCTCTCCTTTTTTCCTTCACGCCCTACCTCTGGGGAAATCAGATATAGAGAAACCAAGTAACCTGTGGAGAGATCCATATAACAAGGACACAAATATCTCAGACTAACAGCTGTAGAAGGCCTTTGCTTATGTTGTTCTGTTCTGATCTGCTTTGTTCTGCCCTCTTTTTTGTTTTATTCTCTTTAAAATAAAAGAAAAAGAAGGCCTTCGGCCTGATGACAGCGATGTGAGTGATCTCGGAGGTGCATCTCCTGCAATTTGAACATCAAGATAGATGATTTCGGCCTTAGACCATCCCTAGATTGTACCAGCATGAAAGACGCTGGAAGACACCAAAGGTAGATCTACTTTGCCTTCAAAGTCCATGCAGTCTATTGGCGATATAAGGTATTATTTTACTAAGTTGTCTTGTTTAGAAGAAATTTGCTACCATTGATAATTAGTACAAGAACCAGGGAGCAAAACTGTGAATACATTTTCTTCCTTGTCCTCTGCTTCTCTGCATTGCTCTCTGTGTTTAGATTGCATTAGAAAACACAGATGTCCTTGAAACAAAATTCTTTTTGAAATGACTGCAACACTACAATTGATTGTCTGCTTTAGTAACATCAGATATGGTCAAAGGGGCAGGGTAGTGCTGTATATCGCAGTTACCATTCTCTGACCACGAGAGCAGGGACACTTCAGTGAGGTCCTAAAGAGCCAGGCACATAAAGTGACAATATGTTCTGAAAAAGGTTCCATCTGGGTTTTCCTAAAGGCCTGTTTTTATAGATCATATTGCAACCATCCCCCAAATACGCATTAGGTTCAAATTTCTACATTTCCCAAACATAAAAACTCCTATCATGAAATTTAAACCATGTTAAATCATTCAACTATGTGGTTTTTTAATTGCTTTTGCATGCCTGGGGAAACTTTCTTGAAGTCAGAAATTATCGTCACTTTCTAAAATATTTAATACAAAAGAATACTAATCACTTCTGATCTGAGTTTCAGTCAAACACTCCCTAGGTAGCTTATACGGAAATAATAGAAAAATTAAAAGAGAAATACAGCCTTTCTTGTACCATTGGTAAGAGAATACTGGAAGGTAATGACTGAGAAATTAATATGTTTGAAACCACTTATTTATAATTATTTTAATAATAAAAAAGAAAAAGTTTCTGGGGAATAAAACTAAGATATGCATAAGATTAAAAAGTGCCCAACAAGCTAATTTTAAACATGATCCTGTTCAAAGTTTTGGAGTATTAAAATAATTGGTCACATAAAAATAAAGTTATAGGCAGAAAAGGCAAATACGTGACTGAGGTAAGATCTTATTGGTTCTCAATTAGAGGAGGAGAAAAATAAATTCTTAGGTTTAATAAAACTAAAATAATGTTATTAAAACATAAGAGAGAGAAGGTTTAAAAGGCAAAGAACAATAAGAAATGTCAAAATGCTAGAAATGATTATTTTAAAATTAAAATGAAATTTTTATTTTTTCATGTACTTATTTACCACATATACATTAAAGCCTCCTTTACACCAAGACTTCTAATAAATTCTGAACAAGATAGAGGCTATACCTTTCTCCTTGGCATGTTCTGACATTTTCCTTAAAACAAAGAGCAGGATTCTGAAAATTTACCAGCCCTGGGCAAAAGGAAGGAAACAGAATTTAGGCAACACATTTCATAAATGAGAAATATGACTTGGAGTCCAGAGTCCTTTTCTCTGCTATACCACTGATGGCAAATTTCCAGCTCACAGTAGATTAGAGACTGCGAATACCATGGTAATTACTGAGATACTCTTAGGGTTTAAGTATTCAAGAAATGCTGCTGCTTATATTTAGAGACCTTAGGGATGCTCCAGTACTTGATAACCTAATGGAGCTGACTGAATCCTGTTCACTGTGAACAGACAAAGCATAATACGTAACCTCACATTCACAAAGAGATTTTAAGCCAATTTTTACTTAAATGATTTCCCATTTGCTTTTATCATAGTAGTGTGCTTATTCATTTATTTTTTGACACAGAAACACTCAAGCAGATACACAAAGAAAATAAAAATGATTTGCGTTAGCTGCCTTTGTGATAAATTATGCCACTCTTCTTTCTTCCTACTTGGAGGTTCATGTTTTAAGACTTTCAAAAGCCAGTGTGAACAGAAAAGATACATATTTCCCTGTATATGCAGCAAAAAAAGAAGTAGTGCAGGAGAGGAAATAGAGAAAAGCAGAGAAGATACATGTGACAAAATACATAGAGATTAACGTAAATTTCATAGGCTATTAAAGGGTTTTTAGAATTTATTGTTAAAGTAATGATAAATTGTCAAGTATAATATTGTCATCTCCATTATTACCTTGTGGTGAAAGGTCAGTGCTCTGAACTAAATATTCATGCTCCCCAAAAAACTTCTATGTTGAAATTTAAACTCTGATGTGATTGCATTTAGCGGTAGGGCCTTTTGGGAAGAAACCAGGTTATGAGGATGCAGCCCTCAGACACAGAATTAGTGTCCCAATCTCCTCCTCTCTGCATGCACATACCAGAGTCAACTTGGTGAGGTCGGGACCAAAGAGAGGATGTCACCAAGAGTACAAACTGGCAGCCCAATCACAGACCATCCAACCTCCAGATCTTCGAAGAATACAAATTTGTTGTTTAAACCACCTGACATGTGAACTGACTACAACGCCTGGGAACTAACAGTTTGAGCCAAACTGATGCCTACTTTCTCTAATCACACTAATGTGCTCGTGCTCGGTGTTTGTGTTCTTTCTTGTTGTTTGTGTTGCTACATTCTCCTCTCTTGTTTGGTTTGCTTTATGAACCTCCTTAATTCTTTATTTAGTGGCTAGTAGCATTGATTTAGCATTCTTTGGTACCCAATTTGTTGTTCTGTTTTTGTTTTGTTTTGTAGTTTTTCATTTTGAGGTAGGTAGTGGGGAAGAAGCTAAGAACCTTCACACTGAGATTTGTACCCATGCTTATCTTTAATATTACTATTGTTATTACTATTATTTTATTTTAGTGAAAGCTCTCATTAAGTTGCTATATATCCCAGGCTGATCTCAAACTTGATTTCCTCTTGCCTCAGCTTCCCAGAATGCTGAAATTATAGGCATGGACACAATGCCTGTCTCCTGATTATATTTCTAAATAATTTAATGTCATATTTTATTGCCCTTTCAGTTTTTTCCTTAGTTTGATTTACTCTTTTTTCACTTGTCTAAGTTTTAATTTCTTACTCCATAATTGACTTCTTATTCTACTTTATTTATTATTAGGATTTTTTTTTTTTTGTACCTGGGATTGAACTCATGACCTTGTGCTTGACAGGCAGGCACTTATGCTGCTGAGCTAAATCCCTGGCCTAGCACATATTTCTTCCAAACCTACTCTTTTCTTATTTTCTAACTTGCCAATTTGAATATAGAAAGATTCTTTGTCTATTTGTGTTAATTGCTGTCAACCCAGTCACTTTTACATGCTTTTCATAAGATGGATGATATGTGATGTATTTGTGCTTCTCTGTATAAATATACATATATACTTGTCAAACTATATAAAGCTGAATTGTTAAAACTTTTTAGAGGTAGATAGTTTTCTAATGTGAGCTCTGTTTTTCCTTTGTAAGCTATATTGGTTTTCTTCTTTATGTTGCATTGTCTCTTAATATGCTCAATGTTTGGGTCCTTATGTCTTTATCTCTAAGTGAAAGCACCTATTACTCTCTCAAATGGAGTAGGTATGCTCTACTTAATTCAGTTACCTGTTGGACCTGAGTTATCTCTCATTATCTCACATTCAAAATGGAGTAAAAGCCTGGGTCTTAAGATTTTACCCTGCTTAAAAATCTGAAGGAGCAAAGGAGAAAGCCAAAACAACAGGTAGCCCCAGTAATGAAATTTTATACCTGCTTTTTTCTCTCTCTATGTATGTTGAAATTCTGCCAAAGTATAATGTTTTACCTACTGAGTTGGGAGAATGCACTGTTCAACTAAGGTAAATTATAAATCTGATTCCTGTCTTCGGATCTTCAATGAATAGTTTTTGAGAGATGTAGATTCTTTTAAGTGACACAAGTTTTGCCCTGGCGATTTTTTTCCTTGTTTGTCTTTTGATGCAAAAATGGCTGTAACAGGTTTTTATTCAGCCCTGACTTACACCCATGTAGTGAATTGAGTAGCAGCTCCCCCAAAATAAAGTCGATCCACAAATTGTGAATGTGACTTTATTTGAATAGGAGAGTAGTCTTTGAAAATGTAATTAAGGCTAGGCAAAGATTGAAGTTAAGTAGCCACAGCCAAAGGAGTGTCTAGAGCCAATAGAAGGCAGGAGATGCAAGAAAATATCCTCTTGATGGTTTCTGGAGGGGTTCTAGTCCAACAAATACCTTGATTTCAGCCTTGTCACTTTCAAAGTTATGACAGCATGTATTTCTGTTGTTGTAAGCCATTCATTTTACAGGATTTTTATCATGGATGCCCATGAAAATCAATATTACTCTTTATGCTGGATACTGTCCTTGTAGGTAAAGAGGTGATGCTTTCCTTTGTTTGAATGATCCCTAAAATTATTAGAGAGTGAAGACAGCTGGGGAAGAAGAGGAAAATCCAGAGTTATATGTATTCTGTTAGAATCCATGAACTAAAATGTCACTATGACATCAATGTGACTTCAGGAGAGGAGTTTCCTGGTGGAGTGTTCCTTTCTTCCCTGTATCTGCTCATGCTGTTCTACACCCTGTTAGTCCTACGTTTGATGCAACAGCTCAGCACTCTTTTGAAAACTGTTTTATGTGTACTGTGTAGGCAGCGGTATTTGTGAAACTCTATTTCTTGCTTTCTACCTTCATATTGTTGCAGTTTATAGTAGATTTGGGCAGTAGTCCACGCAATACAAATGAAAGGAAAAAATCATTTGCTAATTTTGAAGGCATAGATTTAGTTTCCATATTTAAAAATTTCAGCTATGTTTTAGAAAAGAAATATTTATAAACCTATACTTTGCAGTCCTAAATTTTTGAGAGTGATTTATTTTTGCTCTTCTCGTCTAAGAAGATGGTTGATATACCGGCTAATTATCCTCCTTAAATTCAATTTTGATCAGTACTTATATCAGTATTCATATGTGTGCTATTAAATATAAACACAAATACAAATACAAATAAAATTTTTGTTTTGTTTTGCTGTTGTTCATCTGCATTGGAAATTGAACCAAAGTCCTCATGGACACTAGGCAGGCACTCCTAAAGCTTAGAGTATCAAGCCCTTATAAAATATGTGTGCAACTAACATAGGAAATCAATAATAACATAAACTGTAATGGTTCATTGTTTATTAGACATGCCTATGATCAGAGTTTCTTTATGCCTCCCACATGTCCACTATGATGACTTCAACTTGTCCTACATTCTATATAGTTTGTACTTTTTATAGAATGTTGGACACCATAACACCAAATGCTTTCTCTATCCAATTCAGATGCCAGTGCAAGGATACACTCCAAAATACATATTTCACCAAACTGCAGATTGCCACCTCCATCATAGAAGAGATATCTAAAAAGATGATATAATATGTGATCTAAGCAAAAGCAAAGTATTTCTTTAGCATTAAAAACACTATATTTCCAAAATATATCCATTGCTATACAGCTTCAAAAGTGATGTACATGGATAGAAATGCTATGTGGAAGATTTTCCAAAAGGCCCCAATGGAACTTGAGATAAAGCCTGGTCGGTTATGATTTAACCTCCTCATTCATGACTTAGAAAAGGGTGGGAGTCAACAGCAGAGCACATTAATTATATTCACAGCTATTTCTTAATTCAAAGGTAGAGTACAGAGCAGCAAAAGGACAGAGACTCTGAGGTTAAAAACAGGCATAAAGAGATAAGTATATATCCAACCAATAAAATAAACTAAAAACAAATTTCCATGGGTTAAAGATGCATAGCATAGTGTTCATAGTTTAATGACTCTCTGACCAAAGATTAGAGATCAAATATGGCAATATTATGATGCATTTTATTTGGCTAAGTATCAGTTATAGGGAGAGAAGGACCAACAAGGATATCATATTTACAAAGATCCAAATAATACCTTAAAATATGTGTTAATCTCATTAATATACATGTAACATTGGATCTACTTTGTAGGAAGTAAAAAGAAAGTATAGATAAAAGGACTAATGAGTTATAAAAATAAAAATTTATAGATGGTCCCATAACTATTGTGAAATTTCACAGGGAGTGCATCAGAGCACATGATCTCAAAGAACATACTTCATAGATGAGGAATATAACACTAAGAAAGTTTAGGGTAATGTCTCAGGATCGGAGAGCAAATGTTTGACAGAACTTTGGCTGGGATTTCAGCCTCCTGACTTCTCTTCTCTGCACTGGATATACCTACACCTTTGCCAGGTTTAACTTTGACATCAGCATCAAGGACACGAACATGTCCTAGTATTTATAAAGGAGATTTCTGGTAAGGAAGCTTTAGTGAAAATTTAAAATTCCATGCCAATTTATTGGAGAAATAAAAGAAGCATAGAGAAGGTCTTTCCATCAGGTTGAAGAGTGGTCATTTATGGTAGTTTCTTCTCCGTGGATCATTAAGCGCTATGTGCCCAATTGACTTATAAGGCACCGAAAGGCACCATACTCAGAATCAGATGAATTTTGTTTCAGAACTTGGACATTTATTTCAATATTGTGACTCTCAGCTTCCAAATTTGCAAATGAAGTTTAATATCTGTGTTAACCTCTTAACAAGGCAGCATCGAATATCAAATTTAAAAAATTTATATAGAAAGGATACTGTGAAAGAGAAATACCACATAATTCATGATACAACTTCACCCGAATCCTCATTCAATAATTTTCTCTGACATCCTAGAAAGGATTCCATTCAATGGAGCCCATAAATCTGAAGGAGGTTGTGCTACAAAGTCCATCCAGGGTGGGAGCATACTCAGAAGTGAGCCAAAAGAAGTTTAAAGAGATGTTATCCACTGAATTGCACATTTCCTGTCTCCAAGCTAACCCTCAACATAGTGGATTGGTACTCTGCATGTGTACAATTGAAAAGAAAATGAAAATGCTTTTAAATTTATTGACCAATATAAACATGCAGAAGAAATCGACTCTAGATTTAGTACTCAGCCTCTAGCAAACTGTAGAGAAAATGGCACAGAATGAGTCAGAACAATTGAGGCCTGAATCCCAGCTTCACCCTTAACCCCTCATGAAAAGTGTATCATCAAGTTTAATTTGGTTAATTTATAAAATAAGCAATGAATATTATTTACTTTTAAAGTACAATGATTAAAGTACATGTAAATTCTTTACTACAGTGCTAAATCAGTATCATAATTGTTATACATTTCTAAAGCAACTATATATACTTTTTCTCCAGATCAGGAAGCATTCTTATGAATTTCATGGAGGTCAACTTACAGATTTTATATGAAACATTAAGATATAAAGTAATGATAAAAAAGATATAAAATAAGCTGTCACTGTATAAAACAAGCAAGGCAAAAGTCATTGATTATGCTTAGTTTAACACTGTCAACAATACATAATAATACTATTAGAAAAATCTTGCCATTTTACAATGATAATATTTTAGATGATTTCATAGTCTGCAGTACTAATTCCTTTGGCTGTGATTTTCTATTAAGGGAACAATTCAAATCTATGCTGAGACAGTTAGAAAAAGATTGTTCAACTAACCTTTTGCTGTGCTATTAGTTTCATTAAAAGCATCTTATTAAATATAGGCAGGTCAGGTCCAAGGAACAATGAAAATTAGAAATAATGTGTCAGATCTCTTAGGTAGTCTGAACCACGACATAATCAGAGCCACGATTTTCCCAGAGCTAACTATTCATTTGCACCCTAGCACTTACGAATCATTATGTTATTGTTTTCCTCTTAATGTCTGCTATGCATCAATGGTCATAATGGAAGGAGATTGATGGGGAATTGAGACTGAGCAACAACTTAGCAATTAAAATGCTCAACTGGTCTTTGTTCTAGTGTTCCCTAGTGGATATGGTCCTGTTCATTAATCTGCATCTTGATTACAGCCACTGTGTGCTATTGATCTGTGTTTTCCGGCTCTGTGATTGTAAGAGTATTAAGTTACCATAGGCATCTCTAACAACCATATCTCTGAATTTAATGCTGCTGATAATTAGGCAATGAAAAAATTATAACCACCTTTTGTTCTGACTTGAAGATAACTAAGGAAATTTCCAAATGATTCTTAAATTATACTAATAAGTTACATTCAAGGCTTATTTCATTTTAAGCAAGAAGTGTGGTTTTCAAATTGTCCAGTTTATAACAACATCTTTCTTCATGGACTTACTTTATGAATTTCAGTTAAATTCTGTTTTTCTATTCAATTATTACTGACTCCATTACATTAGCTCCGAATTTTTCTCCTCTGTTTCCAACATTTTCCTCTCTGTCGAGTAGCTAATGAGGTGTAAACTAGCACTTAGGTGTGCTGAGAGAGCATGTTATTTCAAGGAATGTGATCATGAATCTTTCTGTGAAACACCTTTTAAAAATGTGAACAATTATCCTGAAATATATATGCTTATATTAACTTCCTTAAAGCAGAATACACTCCAAAATATGATGATACAGAGAATGAAGCTATTTAGTTGACACAAAAAGAAGCCTTGTTTTAGAACACTGTGATGGAGAAGAATGATTTTGTAAGATATATATTTAGAAAACCTTAGTTAATATCACAGATGTTAAACATTCATATTTGAAACATTGTTAAACTCATCAGCAGAACCTATAAATACTTCTACTTGGATATTTGCTTTAATCACTCGTGGATTTTAACAATTTAGATATTTTCTTGGGTCCTATTTGAAGACCAGCGTTAGCACCCACTCATTCTTTCCCAGGGATGTAAGATATCTATATTAGAAAAGATAAGAGAGGATACTTAGCTTTCAAAGTAAGAATAATTTTTATTTGTAGCCAAAATAATGAACTTATATTAACACTTATGCCACTATAAATATATGTCCCTATATCTTTTGTTCACCAGAATTTGTATTATCTGTCAAGTTCTACTTTGTCTACTTCTACAGAAGTGAAAATAAATAATAAATTACTACCTTTTAAGCATACTGAAAAAGTGGAGACCAGGAGAGCACAGTTTTTTAATACCGTGTGTGAATCACTATTAACGCAACAGTTTATCCCAGTTATTTTAAAAGTCATTTTGCCAAAGTCCAGCACCTAAATCAAGCTTCTCTTTTAGAACCAAGGTCTCTTTATAAAACTAAGGCAGCACAAGTAACAATTCACATTTTTTGACACTTTTATATTTACAGAAAACCACTTGACTAGTCTAAGTCATCTTACTGAATTATCTCATGTTTCTAAAATATTTTAGAAAAACTTTATTTACTCTGGAATATGTTACTTAGAATTATTTTTTATTAGTTTTTCAATTAGATCCTGATACATACTAATTTGGGGGCAGCAGGATGACCTTAGAGTTGTCTGAAATTCAAAGACTTCTGGTATGTTTCTCTGAGATAGATTCACCTGGAGACACTTTAGAAGCAATGTTGAATGGATTGGAGTGGAGTAATAATTTCAGGGAGGCATAATTTCAGAGCCATCTCAAGGTTTCCCTTTTCAACAACCAAACAATCACCTATTAGCATGTCATTCTCTGAAATCCTCCTTTCATATCAATAAGCATAATTTCTTTGGCTTAGGAAATTTTGTCATGAAAAGATTCTTGCAAGAACTAAAAGGTTTTCCTTGAGCAGAGACAAAAATTCACTCCTTCACATATATTATTCACAGAAGAGAAAACAGAATACACACAGATGAAGAGAAATATGATTGTAGCTGGATGTAGCTGGATTGTAGAGGATGGAACCAACAAGATTCAAAGAACAAGTGGGTGAAGGTATAAAAAGGTGCCTAGGAGGAAGCAAGGCATGAAATATTTGAGGGTCAAGAAATGTAAGAACTGAGAAATAGAATTTAATGTTATGCCTGAAGCATTTTCATTGTTTTATATTCTTTTCAAGTGACCCCAAAGTTATATCACCCAATAGGTCTACATTTTCCCAAATAATCAGAATGTAGGACCCTTAAATATCATTTAAAGCATAAAACATTTTATTCTTGAGATTTATACTCAAATTTCAACTATGATATCTGTTTCATTTTTAACTGTAAGAAATAATGTTATACTATAGCTCATCTGCTTCAAAGTAATTTTAGTTTAAAGGTTTGGGCTAATCCACTGCTTTTAAAGGTAATAAAGCCTTCTTCTGATCTATAAATCAACACTGATTTCAATAATAGTGTGAATTCAGAAATCAACAAAATTAGATCTTTAATTCTTACTATTTTGTCTCTTCTTAGAATTTAATTTAAATTATTTTCATAATGGTAATTTAATGAAGATTGATTTCATTTGTTTTAATTCACATTTCTGTCTCAGAATTTTAAATATACTCTTTAATGTAATATTTCCTTTTCTAACTTATATAGCACTGAAAAGTAAGCATAAGTCAAAAACATTGTTCAGCTGTATTGTATTCTTAAAATCACTTGATTTATAATAATTTGCTCCATAAAATAGTTTGCATCTAACCCACTCCAGCAAACATCTACCTCCTGTTACCCCCTTCCAATCTGTTGCCCACTGCACAACCAAAAATGTCAGCCTGCAAGATCTTTATTGATAACGCCATCAGATGAAAAGAATTAGAGCTTCTACTAGTCATTTTTCATCCAAAATCCCCATAGTATCTTCTGTCATAATGTCCTGGTAATCAGGAGCAAGAGTTTTCTTTGCCTCTGCCTCTGGGACTCAAAACTCACAGACATTATTTTTTTGTTGGAAAGATACTCCTCTTACAATTATTTTTTAGGTTTTCCTTAGCAACAAGAGCCAGTTTAATTGTTTCTCTTTGACTCTTTGTTCCTCTCAATATTCTTCTATACAGCTGAATAAGCTTTGTAGCATCCAAACTGTCCTTTCTTGTGCATAAAGTCTCAGCAACATTAAACAAAGACTAGCTGATTATGTTCTCTCATTTTTTCTGGACACCATAAAGACCACAGACTCTGAGTTCTTACCATTATTTTGGTATATGCTGACTAAAATATATGACTTGTGTGGCACTTAATGTAACTTCGGCAAGGAAAAAATATGAACAAAGTTTGGTAAGGGATGACAACATGGACCATTATGCCTCCAAGTTGTTCCCTTTACTTTATACTGTACATCGTCAATGCTACATGACTCCTTAATTCTTATGGACCTGACTCTGCATGTACAGATTGTAGCTGTGTAATGTAGCTTTCCTTCTTAGTAATTGAGTGTGAGCCTTAAAGCAGAGTAATGAAATGGATGGGAAATAGAATCTGAGTTATACAGCTGCAAGCAAGTATTCAGATAATAAAACTCATACAAAATTCATAAGAGTACTAATATAGCTAAAAGATAAAAATCAGATCTCAAGCATTCTGTAGAAGATAAGTATTTTCATTGAAGTCACATTTTTAAGAGGCATTAGAAGATCCAGTCTCTTAGCTGGCAAATTCAAAGAAAATGGAATAATGTGTATTGAGAAAGCAAGGGAAGGGATCAATAAATGAGAAATTTGGAATAGACTTATTATATTGCTTATCAAGACACTATCCAAGAAAAAAAATTGAGATAAGATTTTTGAAAGACACAAGTTATATACAAGGCAAGACATCAAACATGTTTTACAGGCTAGCTGAGCAAAAAGTATCCAGGAAAACCTGACGATAGACTTAATAACAGAAAAGAGTGTTTGAAATCATGATGATAACTCATATTGTGATCAAGAGACATGGTCCTAACCTTGAACAAGTGATTATTAATAAAAAAGATAATATCATCCCAGAAGTTATATTTTGCAGTGATTAAAAAGAATAATACTTGAGAAGTAGTAAATATTTGCCAAATATTAACATCCAGAAGTTAAATAAAATTAAATAAGTATGGAAATTTTCTAGTCAACAGGACAGTTTTCACCGTCAGTATGAATCTGACATGTTCCTCCACTGAGATAGACAGGTTTGTCTGTTAAACTATTTACCTTCATAACAAATAATACAAAATATAATTGTTTGAAACAGAAAACATTTGTCTGTGAATCAGCTGATCATTTCTGTTAGTCAGGACCAGATTCAGCTGATTAATGCCTCCACAAGACTGCATTCAGCTGCTCAGGAAAGCCTCATTTGGGATTACTAATCTCTGCTGCATTAATTGTCTCATCCTCCAGAAGAGGATGAGCTAGATTTACTCACAGGTATCAGGGGGGCTCCAAGAGAGATATTTAACACAGGCAAGACCTCTACAACCTACGGGTAGCAGTGGCAAATCCCTCACTTTCATGACTAAATTAAGTCATTAGTCTATTCTGGATTTAAAGAGAAAGGAAATTGATTCTGACTGCAAAATCACACCTGGAGCAAAAGGATAGTGTTAAATTATAGAGACCTGAAAGAATGTGACACTCAGAGACATTCAAAGTTTCTAATGATTGCAGGGTAGGTTGAATAAAAAAGAGCATGGTAAAATGACTGGATTGCATCTTCAAAGCACTATAGATTCTGTGAAAGGAGAGGAGGTGGGGAAAAACCAAGATGTGGAAATTCTGTAGTTTAGAACTTAATTACCTCCAAAGGCCCGGATAGTAAAGGCTAGTTCCCCGGGAGACTCTGTCATGCAGTATTGAGATCTTTCAGATGTGGGGCTTCATCTTAGGTCTGATGGGACATTCCCTCAAAGTGGGTAGTGAGACCCTTGTCTCTTCCTTCTCTCTTTTGCCTCCTAGTCTTGTTCCACCAGGTGTTCCCATTTTGATGGGCTGCATCCTTACAATACCAAAGCAATTAGTCCAAGCAATTCTTAGCTAGAACTTTTAAAATCCTGTGCCCAAATAAGTCTTGCCTCTTCATAGTTTGATTATCTGAGGGATTTATTATAGTGACAGTATACAAACAATAAATAAAGAGACATTGATAGGAATCTATTAAAATAGCCAAGAGAAGATGACAATAGAAATTAAATGTCAGAGCTTTACAGAAGTAAACAATTGAATTGGATGTCTGCATGCATGGGTATTAATGGTGATTCTGAGGTTTTAAGTCTAGAAAATTGAGTTGATATAACTATATTTATCAACAAACTTTGCAGGATTAGTCTCTCTCTCTCTCTCTTCTCTCTGTCTCTCTCTCTTTCCCCATCTCCTTCTCTTCTCCCTCCAAGTGGGTAGGAAGAGAAGCTAATCAGAATTAATAGTTTTTGAAATACATATTTCCCTGCCTCTGATAATGACATGTTTCAATGAGGCAAGAGAATTAGAAATCAAACTTCAAATTAAGGAAAGATTCAAGAGTTAAGACACCATATATAAGGTTTTTTTTTTCCCCTGTGATGCTTCTTTAAAAAGATATAAAGTTGTAGGATACTGCTTAAAAAAAAAAGATGAAAGACCAAAAGAAAAGTTTTTTTTTTTCTTTTTAGAGTTTCTTTGTTTTGTTTCTAATGTGGAAAAGGTATCAGCGTTTTTATAGGTTAGAAGTGAGGGGGAAATTAAATATATAGGTGTTGAGTCGGTTGGGGATAAGATACGTTTTTTGAAATAGCAGGAAAAACAATTTTAAATAAATGTGCATTACATGCTTTTTTATTGGCAAGATGGGGAGTTGAGATTTAAACTCTCAACTTTCTCTTTTTTTCTGCTCAGATAGTTTTGTTTGGTAGAGAGTAAGGCTGAGGAAATAAAATACAAAATTGCTCCTTTAGGAAATTTGTAGAGAGCAGGCTGAGTAACTGTGAAGGAAGGTTGGAACACTCATAAAGGACGAAGCTCTATTTGCATTGCTAGGAAATACGATTGGCCTTTTCATAGATGCTACTATATTGGAGTCTTTCATCAGCTCCTCCAGATGCAGGCAACCTCATTCTGAACATGTAAAAATGAAGGTTCTGGGTGGATAAATTACCTGGTGACTATATGCCAAGGATGAAGAAGCAAGGCGTTGAATCCAGGCCTGTTGTTCTCAGATTTTCTGTCTCAAACTTCTCTCAAATTCATCTTCCACCTTTTTCAGTGATAATTTCTCATGCTGTGTTTCTGAACAGAAAGAGCTTCATTCAATATCACAAGCACAAGCCAAGACTGGTACCTCCTAGGGAACCGTTTATAAAGACAGAAAGTTGCTGCAAGTCAGGAAGCTGCGATTTCATTTCCACCATCATGACCCCCAAGGGATCAGACTTGTTGATCTGCTGTCTCTGACTACCCATCAGGAGAAGTAGAAATCGTGAGACTGCATTAAAGAATGACAGTGAGCTAGCATGCATCCTACTATTTGGCACAGCAAATCTAAAGTGCTTTTTTTTTTTTTAGATTAAGGGGTTTCTATGAAAAGCAACTCAGATTACACAGTCTTTCTAGTATCTGCCCAAGACACTGTCTCCTGGGAAAGCAAATCTAAGAAAGAGCAGATGACAATATCAGAACGTATTCCAGAATACTCCTTCCTATTCTGGCAGCTCCATAGCAGTGGATCTTATTAGGAGCCTCTGTGGGAATCCATCCATTTATGCAAACTGTGCCCTCCTGGACACTGGGCACTCCAGAAAGAATACAACTAGAAAAAAACAACTTCCAGAGCCAATGCAAAAAGAGAAAATCTGTAAAAGAGATTTGAAATTGAAACTGTAGCCTGGAATAAACTGGACTTATGCTTTTCAGAATTCAAGGAAAACAAACAAAAAAAGAGCTTAAATTTTTTTTCTAGTATGTTTAGTGGCAGAAATAAAAGTATCCATGGTTAAATATAATGATTGGAAAAAATAACCCTAGTAATTCTTTACAGTCCCCACTAAAATCAACCTCAGTGATAAACAAACTGCACAAAATCATAAGAAGTTAAAAGGACCCTAGAGATCATTTTTGATATGATTTGATAACAGCTTCAGAGTTAAATTCAAGCCTAAAACCTCATAGGCCTAGAAGTGGTATTTGTGACATGGGAAGGAGAAGCATCCTGGTTTTAATGGTAAATGGTTTTTATGAGTCTTTTTTTTTTTTTATTTGCCTAGCTGAACATTATCTTTTTACTATAGCTATTGTCTACATTCAAAGAAACGATTTTCTACATCTTGTCTACTTTTCATGTTCTCAGTGTTGGATCTTCACAACCAAGTACTACCCAAATTTGTCTTTCATATAAAAATAAGTCTTTTCTATTTTATTTATAGCATCTAGCTTTCTTGCATTTAAATTTAAAAAACCTAATTATTCATCTTCCATTTCAAATTGTCTCCTTACTCTGATTTTTCTTTTCTGGTCAAAGTTAAAAGGATTAGATGGGCTGAAGGTCCTTTCAATAGACTCGAGAATGGCCAGAAATAGGCTCAGAACTCTCTCTGTTCCTGACTCTTGATTCTGGTTCTTCTCAGCAGTACTGATTTTTAAATGCAGTGATTCCATAAGTCATTATTTTTATAACTAATTCATCCAAATTTTCTGAAAATATTAATAAGTGTAGTTGTTGACACAAACTGAATAATGAGTCCTTTACCTGTATTAATGGTAACCAAGGCTAGGCATCCTAAGGAGCTTAGGAAAATAAAGACATCTTCAATGAAACCCTAGTGCTTCAGAAAAAAATAGTAAAATATTAATATGGTGTCATAGAAAAATACAGATCTTGGAAGGAAATAGATCTGATTACAAACTTGTATACAGCCTACTGTTTTCTATTTTCTTTTCTTAGATTTTAATACTGAGGCAAACTTTTTCCAGAGACATGATGTAGTAAAAAAATTAAAGGATCTGGGATTTAAAGAATGTGCACTTTCTTTGTTTACCATTCAGAAAGCAGAATTGGTTAGATTTATGCTTGTGTGTTGTGATTAGCATACTTACAAAGTTGGAACACATGAATATAATTACTTACAAGTAAAATGTTTTTATGTTTTTTGTCCAGGGAAGGCAATTTAAGAAATCCATCAAACATGTTTATCATTTAAGTTTCCCTAAATACTACTTGTTTATAAAACCACACATTCCTCTACCTTTAGACATTGTGATACTTTCTGTTTTCCAATGTCTTCCACCTAAAATAAATGTGTGATAGTATTACACATACCTATCAACACAGTCGCATCAGTTAATTATCTCTCATACTCATTTTATATTTTAACATTTCTTTTTCTTATCCCCAGCTTTGTGTACGGGTACATCTTCTATGGTTGCATCTTGTGAAATAAGAGTTTCAAATTAAAAAATATAAGCACTAAGTGAAATAAAAAATTACCTAAACTTTCTTGAGCAATTACTGTGTGTCCAGTTAGTGCTACATAGTTTACATAGATTGTCTCACTTATCTCTAAAACAAGGCCATGACGTAGGCATAATTGTTATCACCATTTCACAAACATTGACTAAAACATAGAAAAATTAAGTAACATCCTATAGTTACACAGGTTCAGTAAGATAGATTTAAATTCAAGCATAGGTAGTTTTATGGGCTATGCTGCTATTTTATTAATCTATATTTTATTTCCTTTATCTGTCCTCTCCAATGTTTTGAATCCTATATGAAAAAAATTTACAGAAAGTTTGATGGTTGTCAGAGACAAAACAATGTGACAGAATCTCAAACACATTAAACATAAAATCAGTTATATGGCTTGCATCATTTGCCTACTTTTAAGATTATACATTACCACAAATTTTGTGACTCAAGCAACACAAAAAATAGTATCTTATAGTAATGGAATTCATATACAAATCAGTTTGCCCAGGTTAGAGTCAAAGTGTTGGTAGAGTTTGGTTTCAGAAAGGTTTAGGGGAGAACCCACGTCTTGCCTTTGCAGGTTCCCAAAGTCATCAACATTTCTTGGTTAGAGACCTTTACCTTTTAACTTCAAAGTCAGGATTCTATCATCTCCTCTCCTACCTGATAACTGCTTTTGCTGCTTTGGATAGAATATTGGTAGAAACATAGGTGTTTAAGGTGCTATTTGTGAGGACTCAGAAAAAAGTGAAGAACACCGTAGAAAAATTCATAAATTTTGTAGAATGACTATATCATCTCGAAAAAGAAAGCAAGGAGAAACATAAGTGTTTAAGGCACTGGTAGTGAATGCTCAGGAGGAAATTAGGAACACAGTTTAGACACTAAATTAAAGTAATCTTGATACCTGGCAAAGAAAACTTAACTTACTGGTAACCTTCATTTGTGTGGAAACAGCACTTGAAAGCGATTAACTTGAATACTTAGCTGAGGAGTTTTCAGAAAAAAAAATATTGAAAATGTGATCTCGTATTTTCTTGTTCCTTGTTGTAAAATGCTAGAGAAAAGAGACAAATTGAAGAAAAAATAGTTCTAAAAAGGGAGGAGAGCAAAGACTGTATGATTTAAGAAATTCCCATACCATCACTTTTGGGGAGAAGAAAAAAAAAGCAAAAATTAGAAAACTCACTGTCAGAAAAGCATATTTTTGAGGGAAAATTAAGGATACAGTAGGATGTTCTTTGCTAGTATCTCAGTAGTACCAAAAACTCAGATTATACTATAAGAGAAGAGGCTTTTGAGGAGGTTAGATTTACAGGTCTTCTTTTACATTTCCATCAGAAGCAAAGTATAATATGTGATTACTCAGTAAAGCTATGTGGGGGAACCACTTGTGTAATAGAGAGAATTCCTGTGATATATATTTGAGATTCATAAACTTCTATGAATGTAATACCTACAAAACACTCTGACAACTTGGACTAAAAGGGGCAGAAAAAGAACAAAACGAAAGAAAGCAGATGAACTCCCAAACTTCTATAGGCAGGAAACAGTCTTGTAAAATAACTTACCTGCAAATATGTACTACTAAACTAAGAAGAAAGACAACTCAAAGGGATGAGCTGTGATTCAGAAAACAGTGCTACAAACCAGGGAGATTATCTTCAGCAGTGGAAATTTAATGGAGTCACCCTGCTAGGATTTCAAAATTGCTTGTAGCTGATAACTTCTCTTTTTCTTTTTCTTTCTCTCTTTTTCATGTTCTCTTTTTTGAATGGAGGTGTCTAGAACTGTTATCCTGTGTCCTTTCTACCATTGTATTTTGGAAACAAATGCCTCATTTTCTGGTTTCACATTCAAAAGATAGAAAGGAGTTTTGTTCCTGGGTGGATTTTGTTCCCAGTCTCACACTAGATGGTTAGATGGTGAAATTTAGGATTTGGGGGCAGATAAGACATAAATGAGTCTTTGAACTTGAGTTGATACTGAATGGCTGGAGATACGGGAATCTTCGAGTGAGGCAAACATATTTTCATGTGGGATAATATAAATCTTTGGAGGATGGAGGTTTTCAGCATTTGCTTCATGATTTTGAAGTTATCAGGTGCATTCACATTTAGGACTGTTTTTGTCTTTTTTAATTAACTCAAGGTTTACGATAAAAGAAGCAAAAAAATAAGAAGACAGAAATAGGACTTATGGGGCAGATTTTTCCCCTAAAATCTAAAATCTTTAAAATAAATATGTAATTAAGTAATCTGTCAAATTATCTGGACAGAAATTTATTTTACATGTCAGGTTGAAATTCGTTTTACAAATTTATCCCACTATGTTATGAATGACACAAATGCAGAGGAGGCGTCCGCAAGGTTCACCAACATACTTTGGAAGGACCTCCTCTGAGCCACACTGTAGACATTCTCTGTGTATAAACTGGCTCTGCTGTAGGCAGAGCTGCGTCTGGCTTGGTGGGGGGGTGACAGGATACAGTTTTTCTTAGAGAAAGCTTGTAAATTACCTCTTCAAATCTGAGACAGTAGAAGACACTGGAGAATGGAACTGGTGAGTGAACACTGTGGGACACAAGTCTAACATTTACAAACACTCTCTTTTCTGTTTTCATCATATATAGAACCCTCTCTGTCTTACTTACCGTATTTTATTTATTGTTTGAAAACTTCAAAGGCAACCTGGCCAATTATATTCCTGGGAGGCTGGTTTGCCATCTGCTCAAGCAATAAAACTTCATAACATTTAGTAAATATTAGTTGCAGGCTCTGTCTACACATCAGCAAATAAAAGAGACAGACATAATACTCTAAATGTTTTTGGTTGCCCAAAAGGATTTTTGGTTTAGAATACTTTTAATTTTACTTGAGATTAAGAAAATATATTGTTAGTACTTGTCAATATTGCTTTGCCTTTTCTTATCAAATGTGCTAGGTAATGATGCTGTGTGGCCAAAATGAGTTTATCAGGAGACTTACCCTAAATAAAGTTTATGCAAATAAAATTATCTAATTGTTTATTAATTATCTATTTGCATATCAAAAATATTTATTGTGCACTTATCATGCACCAGATAGAACTCTGAACATTGGGATGTAAAAATAAAAAGATGAAATAAAATCCCTTCTTTCATATTCTAATGCAAATATAGTCAATAAGCAAATGAATGGAAAATGTCCATTCTATGAGTTAAGGGGTTAATTAATGGAGAAATATTTTGAGAAAAATTTCTCTGAGAAGGTGACATTTTAAAAAAGATATGACCAAAATGAAGAAGTGAACTAGGCAGCTCTCTGGAGAGAAGCATTCCTAGCGAAACGCTGGTGCACAATTGATGAGGCAGAAACAAGGAGGGGATCACTTTGGCTCCTGCCATGAAAGTAAGGGGACACTGGGAGCAAATGAACCGCAAGACCCCTGGGTATGAAGGCCCATCTTTGGATTTTATCCCAAGTGTAACTGGGAGACAGCGTGGAGTTTAAGTAAGGGATTGATTTAATATGATGGATGCTTTGAAAATGTTACTTAGGATGGTGTGTGGAAGAGAAAACTCTCCACATGGGTGCAGCTGCTAAAGAAACAAAAATACCAGCTAGAAAGATACAGCATAGGTCAAATTTGGAAGAAATTATGGCAAAATAAATGATAATGAGCAGGTTTGGTGCTCTTTTTTGAGGAGCTTTTGTTAGTATATGGAATATGAAAAGAAGAAAGAGAAAGAAAGAAGGAGAGAGAGACAGAGACAGAAAAAAAGACAGAAAACGAACTCATATCTCTTGAGCATGATTAGGTCACCACTGGCTAAATGGTTGGGACAATTACTGAAACTTGGAAAACTGAAAGAAGAGGATGAGGGAATAGAAACACAGGAAGATAAACAATGCGATTTAGCTTTCACTATATCAAGTGAGAAACTTTAAATGAAAAGTTAAGCAGGAAATGTGTACAATTCTGAAATATACTTTACAATAAATTCAGCAGTTAAAATAAAGAACAGCTCAGGTAAACAACATATATATGAGCATATATCTGCTCCTTTTTTCTGTATTTAGCAGCAAAATAAGAATAATTTTCTTTTTGCTTCTTTTCTAGCTTATCAGTGCTGTGGGTTGCTGATGTATATAAAGAAAGTGCCTGGTAATGCGGGTGACTGATATATCTAGAAGTGAATCATTAATTAAGAAACTAAAGTAGTTATACAAGGTATCACTCAAAATGACCTGTTTCTGGCTGATTAAAGAAAAAATCATTCTGAACATCTATTCTTTAAAATTTTGAATATTACTTTGGCATGAAAATTATTCAATAATTGCTAATGTGTATGTCCTCAGTCTAGATACAACACAGGTAAAATTTTGTTTTTCTCTATTAACGAAACTAAAACCTAAACACACTATCTCTCCCTTACAAAAGCCAGTCTGTGTGACTTAATTGCTTAGACCTGACAGTGCAGAGAACAGTATTAATAAATGGGGTGTACTGGGTTGTAGAAAGAACAGATGTGAGTTTTCTGCTCCACTGTACAATGAATTAATTCTCTATCTCTCAATTTATATAATTCAGGACCCATTGAAGACCTGTATTTAAAAGACTGTATGGTAAAGCACTATTCCTATCATCTCCACTATTTCAAAATTCTTCAGTGGCATTTAAAATTTCTTCTAAAAGATATAGCCCTTTTTTACAATGTTGTGGTGCTTTCACTTGAAATGTCACTGAAATGCAACTTTTGTTTTCAGTTACAATAAACTACACGTTTTTGGAGCCCTACTGCCTAGAGAAACTAGTACTATATGACTACCTATAATGTTGTCCCAGTGGAAAATGTAGTCATTGCTTTTTTATTTTTTTCCTCTGGCTCAAAGGATGACTGTCTTTCAGTTCCTAGGAATGTAGCATTAGTTTAGGGCTCAGAAGATTGATCTGTGAAAGAAATGCACATATTTAAATACCACAGAGAAGTAAACATATACTTTTGTCATGGATTCATTATTTATTGTCAAATGTCATATAAACCTTATGGGTATTTACTGCTTTTCTGGGTACAGACCAAACATTTGTGAATTTAAAAAATTGCTGAGAATTTTCTGTCTAGTAAACAGAAGAAATAAAGAATATTTGTTCCAGCTTCCACTATGGTATATTCTAAGCATTATAGGGGGGATTTGTCCAATTCTCACCATAATGTACTAGAATGACAAGAGACTTTGTTTACATAGCAGTACTTACTTGACTAAAACTCAGTTTCCTCAAAAAAGATTGATTGACGATATGTTATGGCTTATGTCTAGATGTCTCCCCAAACCCTCACGAGGTCATATATGGAGATTTTCAAAGGTGGAAGAATTTGGGTATATGAATGTATACCCTTCAGGGTATATACGAGTATGGATTAAATTAAAGGTATGTATATTGGAAACACCATACTGGGCATAGGTGACACAAATCATTAGACTTGTATCCCATGGTAATATAAAGGGACAGAACAAAGGCTTACCGTTGCTGCTTTGCTGGCTTTTGCTCATTTCTTCTCTGGAATTCCCTTCTGTTGTGCCACCTTACCGTGCAGCCAATTGATAATGGACTGAAACCTTTACAAAAATGAGTTAAATAAACTTCTCTTCCCTTAATCTCTGAGTGTTGGGTATTTTGTCCCAGTAATGAAAAGCATAACTAAGATTTCAGTACCAGAGAAGTTGTTGCTGTGACACTACCTTACCTTGTGTTTCAGAAGTCTTTAGAACTGGCTTTTGGAAATATTTGGAGATGCTGTTCAGAGAGGCAGCCTTGAAATGCCGTAAGCTAAACTTGATGGGAGATTCTGGTCAGAGCTCATTGGACCAGAATACAGACAGAAATACTGCTGGAAAAGACCAGACTCTGGAGGTTTCTGTTGGGAGGAAGGACGGCATTGACTGTTGGATCCAAGACCATGTGTGTTATGCTCTGGCAGAAAATTTTCAATACTTCGCTTTTGTCCAGAGACTTTCCTTTAAACTTAGATTAAATGCTGCAGCTAATTAATTTGGTAGAAGAAATTTCATAGCAGTCTAACGTTAAGGCAGTGGCAGGACTCTGTTGGGGGCATCTAGCTAGATCTATGCTGAGAATCAAGAAGCACAAGGCCCAGAAGGATGATTTAAAACATTTTGAGTTTGGTAGGAAGGAAAACTATGGTAAATTTACAACCTGTGAAATGGAGCAGAGGAGAACTTGGTTGCTGAGAAAGAACAGGACAGTAGAAAAGATGATCTGAGGACATCACAAGAACCACCAGGTCTCCTCTTTTTGCAGTCTCAAGATTGCAAAGTTGAAAGACTTTGCTTTGAGAAGAAAGCCCAGAAAACCAGGCTCCAGACTAGTAGAACCCTAGAGAATGTGTTTCTCAGGGTTGGCCTCCTAGTGCTCACCAATCCAGGCACTTGTTCCCTACAGCTGAGAGAAGGGAGCCTGGCTACTGCTCCACCTGGGGGAGACCTTGATGTCACACACATGTGTCTAGCTCTAGGTGCATGTAGAATGCAGGAGTTGTAAGGACAGGAAAGTTTCCACCCAGATTTTAGGAGAGGGTTTGGGAGGCCAGGTAGTGTTCCACTGAGAGGACATTGTATGAAACTGTGAGTCTGAAGCTGAAAATACAGGGGAGAATCTAGAAAGTTGGAGAAGCCACAAACATGCATCATCTGAGGAAAGCTACAAGGAGTAAGCAAAGTCAGCCCAAGTGAAAAGTGGTGGGAGCTGGAACCTTTAGTCATGTCATAGGGGTGAGACAACCCAATCCTTTTGCAGCTAACATCTTGCCACAGATTGCCTCAGATTCTGGACCAGGAACAATGGGACTTAGTGTTTGCCCTGCTGTATTTTGGTCTTATAACTGTCAATCATCTGGACAGTTTGGAAATTGCTATACTCCTTTTACCTGTGGAAGATAATGTTCAGAATGTCAAACACTGTACCTGAATATAATGAAGTATAGAATCACTTATTATATAGTATCAGTTTAATTGGTCATGGGAAATTTAAGTCCAATCCCAATAACCAAAGTAACATGAAAACAATTGATTCCAATATATTTCATATCTTGTACATGGTTCTGTGATTCATTTTGGATTCTTTTAAAACAAATGTAGCATGGTATTAACCTAAGATGGATAAACACATATGCTTGCTTTTTTGTTTTTATTTTATTTTACTTTTTTGGTGCTGAGAACTAACCCCATGGGGCTTTGATATCAACTGCAACCTGAGAACATTTTTATTTTTTGATGTAGTATTGCACAAAGTCACTAAATTGCTCAGAATGGGCTAGAAATTTTATGCCTCCTGCCCCAGCATTCCAGAATTCTAGGATTAAGGGTATATGCCTTCAGGTCAAGATATAAAGACCTGATTTTAATTATAATTATGCAACTTCTTCATGCAAATACTGTAAATTTCTAGAAATATTTTATTTTTAACTTTTTTACTTATGTTATTAGTTCATTTTATCCTAAAATTTCACAGAGATTTTTTTCTTACATTTTTTAATCCAAACAAAAATAATATGGTCTCTACCAGCATAAGCCTATGCCAAGGTATCTTACTTCTTTTTATTAAGCTCAGATTCTCACTGATTATTTTTCCAAATAATACTGAATGAGAAACAAAGTAAAATAATTAGAAATTTAGAGATAAAATTAAATATTTTACACTAAAAATGTAGTGAGGATAAGTTCTGATAGTCTTAAAACCCTGACTAATTTCAGAGGACAGTTTGGGTGAACTAACATTTCAATGAAGTTTGTTGAAATGCTGATATTTAACATAGAAAAAGAAGCTTAGGCAACAAATTCATTGTTAAGATTCATTTTGAAGACATGGAACCACATATGCTGAGAGGTTTTCTCATGTGGAAAACCCAAAAGCATTACACTTGATAAACAATTGAAATTTTAGAATTTATTCTCCCAGTAATCACACTAGTAAGTATCTGCGCTTGTATATATTTTATTTTCACTTTAATTATTGTTTAAATACATTATCACAAAAACTTTATTCTTATACATGGCTGACATCACGTCATGCAAACATACCACACTCATTTCTGTTTGTACATTCCTGTCTTATGGTCCATCATATTAAAAGCCTTGGTGTGCTATAACAACCTCACAGTGGAAGAGAAAACAGGAAAGGTCATCTTTCTTGTCAGCTTTATCATCACTGGGACAGAGTACTACATACCCACATTTTAAAGAACTTTATTTTGATTCATGATTTCACTGGGTCCATGGTTGACAGGCTCTAAAACAGAAAAAAACAGAGTAGAGGTCCCAGTGGAAGAAAGCTAGTCATCCCATATTAGCAAGGAAAAGAGATAAAAGAGAACCTACTCACAAGAATAATTCCTTCCAGGACATACCTCCAGTAACCCACCTCTCCCTCCCATGCTCCACATCCCAACATATGATATTTCTGGGGTCTTTTTCAGTCTAAACTGTAACAGTAGTAATGGGATGACCATATTATTAAGAAAACACGATAGACTGTAAGACAGATTGGTGTTAGATACAGCTCTGCCACTGCTGGTTGTGCATTCTTCAGCAAAATATTAAATCTTCCTCAGCCTGTTTCCTCACTATTAAAATGGTAATAATAATTCCTGCCTCTTCTTTATGGCTTGTGTTTTAAGTGAGATTACACATATAAATAATTTTGGACAGAGCCTTATGCGTAGCAGTACATTTTTAGTCAAACAATTATTGTACTGATTGTATGAGTTAACATACAGCTTTTAACTTGTGCAAATATACTTTAAAAAGCTTTATTTCCCTGTGCAATTTTCTTCATCCTGTACATAATTGAAGTTCAGGTATTGCCTAAATATGAGATGAGAAATAAAAACAGTTTTGTTCCAAGGGGGGTTAACACTAGAAGATATGGAAAATTAATTATCAGTTATTATCTTTTAAGCTTTGAAAACTACTAATGCAGGTGAAAGTTAGCAAAACAACTTTGTATAAGGTGTGATAAAAATATGATGCTTAAATTTCTTTTAAAATTACTCTCAGCGATACATTGGCATTAAGCCTTTTCAAAGTAGTCCTCCTTATTTCAAATGTACTGATTCCCATTGTTCTTGCCACTTTCAGAAGCACTTTCATAAGTCCTGTTTTGTAAGTAATCTTGAGTTGTACTATCATGACTCCCTTAACATCAGGAATTATTTCCAGACAACTACTTTTCATGCTCATTTTGACTTCAGGAAGGACCGTATATCACATGGTGTCAGGTCAGGTGAATAAGGTGGAAGAAGACACATTGTAATGTTTTTGTGTTTCTCTAGCGCATGGTGCTTCACAGCAGCATTCAGTGTACTTTTTATCACACCTAGGAAAGTCAGTTATAATTTTCTTTGGAACTCTTGACACTTTCCAGTCTAATTGATTTGAATTGGGAAGCAAAAAGAATTGGAAGGAAAGGAAAATGATATTTGCCATAATTTTTGGCTGCATCCAATCACAACATATAAAAGTCAGCCAGACATCCTCCAAACTGGTCTTGGTATTAATTGTTAGACAAAAACCACCCTTCAAAATATTGCAACTAAAATTAACCATTTAATTACTTTGCATTCTTATGGTTTAGATCAAAATTGTCCTCCCAGAAGTTTCCTGACTTCACAGGTGAGGCCAACTCAGAACTGAGTTACTGAGATATGATCTAGGATGGTGTATTTTTATCCTTGGATCCTTTCTCCTCTCCCTTTTGCCCTGGATCCCATGAGGTGAGCAAGTTTCCCACCATGCCTTCTTACCATGCATTTTCTGCTTTGGATTCAATCATGTACCAAAAGCTCAAAACCACAAGCCAAGTTAAATCTCTCCTTTTTTGAGTTATGGATATTGGGAATTTTGTCCCAGTAATGGGAAAGTGACTAATTCAAAAAATTGGTCCTAGACAAGTGAGGCTGTTGATAGGGATTATACAAGTCCATATGAATCAGAGCCATTTGGGACTAGTCTATGGAAGGCATTTGGATAAGAGAGCCAAAGAAGCCCTAGCAAGTTGTAAGTAATAGTTGATAAGTGATACTGGTTAGAGCTGAGTAAATCAAAATATTGATAGGAATGCTGACAGTTAAAGATCAGAGCCATGAGGTTTCACTTGGGAATAAAAACTGTAACAGAAACTGTACTAGAGGCCATGTTTGTTTTATTTTGGCAAAGAATTTCTCTATAATTTTCACATGTGTTAAGACTTTTTAGAAGTTGATTTGTTGTTGATGTTGTAGTTGTTATTTCTCTTTCTTGTGTGATTGCATTGGCTAGGACAGACTTCACTAAATATTCTGAAGATGAAAGTCTTTGTCTTACTAGTGTTCAAAGGGGAAATAGATAGTTTATGCATGATTTTATTGTTAAGTATGCTGTCATTATTTTAAAGCTTAGAACACTGAGGCTCAATGAAAGTGAATAAATTGCTCATTTCATCAAGTCACCAAGTAAGTAGGCTCTTCCTACTCTGAAAGGTCTGAAACTTCCTTGTACCACAGGTACCTCTAGGACACCGATACTTAACACAGGCTGTCCATCAGACTTATGGCTGAGTGATTTTTTAGTAATGATGCAAATACTAAATTCAAATTTCTAGTAGTAAAGCCTGAACGTTCATATTTTTATAGCTTTCCAAAATGATTTTAATCATCTGATAGCCAGCCATTGATCTAGATGCAATTTGGGTATGATTTAGGTCCCAAAAGAGCCCAGAACTGCTTAATTTAAAACTTGTATAAGTATAGTCCTAGTGACCCTAAATTAAGGACAAACTCACCCTCAAATACTTCCAGTGGGTCTGTTTGAAAATCTGCTTTATGGAAAACCATCTTCAGGACAGAGAAATTATTTTACATTTTTACTCTTTTTCATTCTTAAAATTTTATTTCATGTTAGTATACATTTGTGAAAAATAATGAATTTTGTTTGTGTTCATTATTTTTCATAAATGTGAAAAATAAGTGTCTGGTATATGTACATTTTGCATCTTAATCCTTTTTCTACCCATTCCCTGCCTTAAGTCCCTTTTCTCCACTACCCCTAGTTTCCTTTTCCACCCATAAAAAGTCTACCTCCCTGTTTCCTATAATCTCTCTTTTATTCTGCTCTTTAAATTATTTATACTTTGGGCTTTTCATACAAGAGAAGCCATGAAATATTGAAACTTATGTGTCTGATTTATTTCACTTGCCATTATTATCTCAAGATGCATCTATTTTCTTAACATCACACAAATTTACCCTTTGTGACTAAGTGGCACTCCATTGTGTATATATACATTTTTTATGCATTCTTCAGTTGCTGGACCTACAGGCTGATTCTGAGATTTAGCTATTCTGAACTGTGCTGCTTTAAACATATATATATATATATATATATATATATATATATATATATGCATGTATCACCCTAATATGATGTATGTAATTCTTTCAGAAAAAAAAACCAAGAAGGAAAAAAATCTGGGATTCTTATTTTTAAATTTTGTTGAATCTCTATAATGCTTTTCACGCTGGTTATCCTAGTTTATATTTTCACCCATAATGAGTAGTTACATTTTTACCCCAACTCTATGAGAGTGAGTTCTGGCTGCCAGTAGGTGAGCACGTTTTTCCCACCATGCTCTTCCACCACACCTTTTTTGCCTTGAAGATATCTGGTCATGGACTGAAACATTAAGGACCACAAAATGATGAACCAAATTAAACCTGCCCTCCTTTAAGTTGTGGATATTGGGTATTATGCCCCAGCGACAGGAATGTGATTCATATATTCATAGGTTCATATATTGATTAGGATCAGCTGACTAGAATTTATGTTCATTGCAATATTAGCAGTGGTGCTAATCAATGAAGAGATCAACTGGGCTATCATATACAAGATGACATACTTAATTTTTCTCTTGGCTAGTTGATCAGCTAGAGCTATTGTCCTGATTACCTATACATAGCTACTGTGTGTGGAACAGACATTTCCTAGCACAGCTGGCTTCCAACTAGATTGTACCAACAGCAAGTGGTTCAAAATGGTGAAAACAAAAGCTACTACTCTTATTAAATGCTAGGGGGTAACTTCTAAATTGTCACTCCAACAATGTTTCTGTCGGTGGAGCTGTCAAATTTAAGGAATAGGGAAATAAATTCCAAACAGGCTACCTCTTGATGGAGACAGTAATGAAACAATGTGGTAATCTTCAGTACACTCCTCAACCACCAGCAAAATGTGTAGAGAAGGTGAATGAGCCAATCACGCACAGGTATGATACTGTTTCTGGAAGCACTGGGTTAGGGACAGGGAGCTATATGTGTAGATACTCAGATTTCTTTTAAAGAAACTGGCATATATAAATATGGGAGCTGGTTACTCAATCTGAAGTCCGTAAAACACACCAGGTGTCCTTTACTGAATATAATTTATTTTAGTAACTAACCAAGCCTGCCTAAACATTACCATTGGTCAGACTAGACCTTGGTAGATATTTTCCTTATCGTGGGGCCTTGTAGTCCCTTTACTTTAAACTACTAAATTCTTTTTATGTCACTTTCCGATGTAAATCTTTCACAATTCCAAGAATATATTTTTTCAAGATTTTTGAAGCCTTCTTTGAAATATAATCATCAAGAACACAGGACCCCTATCTTTTAGTATCTGTGAGAGGATAAGAATCTGCAATAAATCCCAGTTAAGCAGACATAGATGACCTAATCACATTGAATCACTAATGTCTTCCAGGACTTTTCATTACTACTGTATGCAACTATCATGCCTTTTGTTCCAGTGAACTTGAATTGAATTTTTGTCTCTTACAGCAATAGTCTTCATTAAAACCATCTTTGCTAGTCTAACAAGGTCTTTGAAATTTTTTACACAAGATATCAAGGTAGCTTGTTAATCAGTACCTTGCTTTTGTAGCTTGTTCTGAAGTTTTCCTAGAGTGGTTTATTAATTCTTTTTTTACCAGTGCTTTTTAGTCCTACTGGTAAAATATAGTACTTTCAGGTGGCCTTTATTGCCCATGCTTTATGCAGCAGGGATGTACTTCTATGACTGGTTGGAAGTTGAACTTCTCTCAATCTTCTAAGCTCTGGAAGTTTTTCAGTTAAGTTCATTCTTCTCCTGAAGTGTCCTCATACACGTGCACAAACAAATTCCTGATCAAATACTCAAATGGATCCTAATATGATTTCTAGAGTTACTGATCCATGTAGCTCCCTTCTTTATAGCACTTTGCTACGAAAAATTCAGCTACCTTTGTCTTGTTTCTGAGCCTTAAATTCATTGAGACAAGACTCTGTCTGTGTCTTAGTACCCCCACCCTGCATATTGTTACCTGGCAATCTTTAGATGGAAACACATGATAGAGTGGTACTCACATGATTTGATTCCCTTTTCTCAAAGAGTATCATGTCTTCTGCTTAAGCAACTGAAAATGTTGCTTAAAATATGCTATGTTTTCATGCTAGCATTTGTTTTGCTCTTGCTGTTATTGTTATTGTTGTCATTGTTGCTTACAGTGGTAAATAAGTCACTCTTCTTTCCTTGATAGACAGAAGTGCGAGTCTTAAAATATTCCATACTTTGCAGTGGCAAAGGGTTTGCACCACAGAGGAACTCATTACAATTTCCCATATCCTGAAGTGTTCATGGAAAGTATCTATTTTTTCTACTTAAAAAAATATATTCCTGTATTCAAATACATAACCAGTCAATAGCTTATAGTGATGATATCAAATGTGATTTTATATAAATACTTTTATAAATTTCTAACAAAGACATGGCATGTACTTTGGAATTACACAGAGACCATTTTATAAATGTTCTTTTAAATATTTATTTATTTATATGCATCATATAGCTGTCATTTAAATCTAATAATAAATCTACCATAAGAATACTAATTGAATGACTCTGAAGTTTTCAAAGAGGCTATTAAAACCTTTAAATATGTAAGAAAGTGTTATCTATTCTACTGTATTTTTCTTGACATCAAAGCCCTTCTTGATGTCACTTTAACTGCCAGATTCTGTAATTCAAAGAGAAAAATAGCACCAAATCTTAAAATTACATCCAAGAGCCAAAGGGGTGGTGGATTAAACGGTAAAGCTAATGGCTTAGTTCCTATTGATAAGGTTACTGTAGTAGGCAAAATGCAATGATTTTCTTCAAGAGTCATACCTCTAATGCAGTAACTGTGAACCTTTAAGAGACCGAGTGCCTAAAGTCCAACCCAGAACCCCCTTGCTTATCACAAAGTGCCAACATTGCAATTAAACCAGAATGCTTGGCTGTCGGAGCAATGCTGGGGCAACTTGGCTTGTGTGTCACCAGTGAGGGCTCTGTGTGCCTGCGGTGGTATACATGCAATAGGTTTGCCACCATTGCTCTATAATCCATATGCTCAGTATAATCCTTTCCTTTTGAGTTTGGAACAGATTTGTGAATATGGATGATGTTAGTCCCGTGGTTAGCTTGTACTATAAACAAGTATACTATTGTGAAGGAATTTGACGGATATAACTAAACACTCATGGATTTAATTAGGCAAAATGGACCTGACCTAATCAGGTAAAACCTTTGTAAGAGGGTTTTGGCCTTCCCTGAGATTAGATTTTTTTGGTATCCTATGAGAAGTCATGGTAAGAAAACTTGTGAGAGACGTACACTTGAAGGAACTGTGAGGAGCAGCTAGTAGCTGAGGTTGGCCCCTGGAGGAAAGCTAACAAGAGAAAACCTCACTTCCACCCTAACCCACAAGAAAGTGAATTTGGCCAATACCTGTGCAAGCCTATAACTGCATCCTGTACTATAGGCAGAATGCAGACTTTCCAGAACCCATTGCTACATTACTGCCTGTGAGACTTGAGTAGAAGACCAGTTGTTCACATAGCACAACATTATAATATCAGTTATATCATACAAATGGAGTAATAATATGACATATTTATATATCTAAAAAGGACTTCAAAGTGTGGTGGAAACTGTAGAGAACTCAACAGCAAAAGTCCCTCCTTTCTTGTGATTTACCTATGAGCAAGGGAAAAGCAAAGAAAGGAAAACTAAGCTAACAAGTACGTTTTCTGACAGTGATCAATACTGTTAAGGCAGTTAAAAGTGTCTGTGACAGAAACATCTGCTTTAATGCCTGGAGCTTGCCAGATCGATTTCTTGAACATCTCTTTTTCTTTTTTTTCTTTTCCTTTTTCTTTTTTTCTTCTTCTTCCTCTTCCTCTTATTGTTCTTTTTGTCATCACAACTGCCTTCCTGATCTCTTTTTTTTTTATTCAATGATGATATGATGGTGACAATAAACTAGCAATAACCATGACAAACATGCATCCAATGATTTTTCCATGCCAGTCAATAACAGTTGCTTTGTAGTATTTCATACATACAACTCTGGCTTGAGTTTTAAGTACTTGCGAGTTTTAAGTACTTTTTAGTATATAATAATACATATAAAGTAAAATATCTAACACAGTGTGATACTAAAAAATAAGTACAGCATGATTATTGACCAAGATAGCTCATGAAACTTGATTAGCAGAGAAATAACTTCTCAAAAATGAGAAATTTGAACTGAGACTTGAAAATTAAAATGGAGTCAGTCATGAAACTAACTGTGAAAGTCAATGTAAGAAAACTAAACTAGATCAGTTTATTTAAGACCATTCATCCTCTTGTAAAGATGAGTGTATTTTTTTTACATAATAGAGGAAGGTTTTGAAAGATTTTGAATATGAAAGCAATATAATGTAATTTACTTGTTTAAAAGATGCTGCTGCATCCTGATGCATTCAGTTTCCTGCATTTAACAACCACTCCATATTGCTAGGATCTGCATCCAGGGAGCTCCTTGACGGCACTTCTCTCTACCCATCCTACTAACACTGTCTCATAGCCTTGTAAGTAGACAAATTTTAGTTAACTTCCTCATACCTATGTCACTTTGGATACCTTAGAGTTTAGGAGAGTTTTAAGTCAAGTCACATAGCTTCAGTATATGTTAAATTTCTCAGTGTATTAATGATGTGTCTTATTAGTAGAACCTCATACCTCTACTTCTTGGAGAAGCTGGATAAACTTTTTTACAGCTATAATAGAAGAATGTAGGCTGAATTAATACATAGCATGGCTACAAAAAACTGCTGTCATATTTTACATCTTTTTCATGTCTTCTAAATTAATGTAGTGTTTGGATGAAGTCACAGTTTTGGCTAGGATCTAAATCACACACATTGTTCTAACACAGGATGGGTCAGCAGATGAAACAAAAAGGATTGTATTTAATGACCAGCTTTAGCTAGGCAGTGTGGGTGACAGTTTGAGGCTATGCGCACTCCTCCTGATTCATTATTAGCCTGGAGCAGTGTCTTTAAGGATCTGCCGTTCTCTGGCAGTGCCTGCTGAGGTCTGCATGACAGAAACACCTGCTTCATGCCAAAAGTTCGCCAGTTTGGTCTCCTAAACTGCCCTATTTTGTCACTGCTGCATTACATTCCCCTGAAATTCTTTGCTCTCAGCCTCTTTTCTCATTCCATGGTGATGACAATGATTCTTACAATGATAGGACCATAACAGCACACAGCAGTGTGTATACTGTGTTCCCTCCCTGCCAGACATGACGAAAGCTGCTCAGCACATATCATGCAAATTAAGCCTTTGAACAGCTATGCAATAAGTATAATGTGTAAGCTCAGAGAAGAAAATTGAGGCCTTTAGTTTGAATGTCATTAGCTTTTTAGAAGCGAACTCAGAATCCACCCAGAATCCATTCAGGCTTGAGCTATGTCCATCCCTTCCTTTTTGGGCTGTTGAGTGTTTTGTCCATTTAAGTTACAAATGATGACTTAGTTCATTGCGCTCACAGAATCCAGTAGGTAATGATGCTTTTAGTTCTATCTTGGCCTGGAAAAACCCTTTCAGTGTGTTAGCATTTGAGTAACAAAGGCATGTCCGTGGATTTAACCTTGTGACTTAAGCACAATGCTTCTTACCATGTTTGCTGAAAGTCACTTTTAGCAGCACACAGATCAAATGAAACTATATTATGCGAATTTCATAATGTAAGAAAACTGAATTATTGAATTACTTTGTAAGGGTTGGAAAGCTTTTACAAGAACCAAGAAGTATATTGTGTAATTGATTAATATCCACACTGTTCCAAGAGAGGATTTAAGGTCTTTAGAAATATAATTTCAGTGTAACCTGAGGTTCTTTAACAAATTGCTATAGAAAAGTTTACAGAAAATTAGTTGAAATGAAATTCATGCTATTAAGTAAGACTGTTTAGATTTTACTTGATCTGAAAGACAAGATATATGTATTTCTTAGCCAAGAAATACCTGATGGTTTTTAAAATATTTTTTCTGTAATTATAATGTCAGTAGTAATAATATAATTTTCCCCTTCTACATTACTCTGCATTTGGCTAGGGTTTGTGCTTAAATATAAGAAAACCTTCTCTCTTCACTTTTGAACTGTAGTTAAAAGAATTTTGAACTTTCATACATGACTTCCATGTGCTTGTAGGTTAAATATTTAATCTTTTTAAAATTATCTTACTTTGATTTTTATTTTGTTTATCTATCTGTCATTGGGTAGTAAGGCAAGACAATTTATGCTTCTTAAACAGCAGGTAGGCTGTATTTTCCAGTTAATCTTGTAATGGATGTAGACTTGAGTGCAACACGATAGAAATATTTTTAAAAGTACAAATATTCATATATCATATCCACAGTACTCCCACGGAACAGTTGTGCTGTTCCAAACAGGAAGAATTCTTTAAGTGATGATGTAGCATCAGAGGATACTAAGTAGCCAAATAATTTTCAAAACTGACTTTTCTTGTTTTGATAGCATGTTCGATGCACCTTTTAATACACATATACGTAAAGGAAGATAGACCTGAACATTCTCATCCTCAGAAATTCCTCTGTAAATAAATAGATCATATTTTTCAACCATAGCTTTAGACTTACAAGTATGTAAATTAAAATGTTAATTATTGAAAATAGAAAACATTTTAAAAATACTTTTTCATATTAATAATGGCCATAATACATTTTGAATGAATTTCTGACACATCTGTTTTAAATGTTTCCCCTAAATTCCGTAAACTAAGGGTATCATCTGACTTTTCATCCTGCTTTTTTATCTCTTAAGTTACAGGAGCAGCTACACTGAAAGACTATTGTGAATGGATTACAAAAAACAAGTTTGTTTTTATTTCCCTTTGAATATTTGTGCAATTTTTCAAAGACATGTGATTAGTAAACACACCATAATAAATATGATAATACATTTCTTAAAGGAGAGGTTTTTGTAAATATTTTTTAAAGTACAGGACAAAAGGCACATGTTCTAATGATAGGCATAAAATGTTCTGATACTTATTAATTCATTTTGTATAAATCCTACCAACTGATGGAATCCATATAGACAAATAAAATTGAATCTGAGATCATTCATCCACCACAAAAAAGTAAATCAGAATTTTCAAAGGGTACAAATACAGTTTAGTGTTAGTTTCTCAAACATGTAAATAATAAATAAGTTATTTTTAAAACAATATTGATTGTTGGGAATATGATGCTTTGCACTTAAATAAGTTTACTTTTCCTACTTGTATATACGTCTATTCAGTGTTTATTCTTTTATTAAAATACACTATATTGTCATTTTTTCAGGCGACCGTACAGTGATCCAAGAAAGCTGATGCACGTGAAAAATGTTAAGTATTTGATGAAATCCCTGACTCTCAGGATAATTTTGCTTAAAAATTAAAAATCGGGCTAAGCAAATTTACGGCTAAAATTAAAGAGATAATTGTGCCTATTTCCAGTTCTTTTGTGATGCATTTTCTTGCTCTGGAATCCTCATAACTGAACTGTCAAGATGGTTTATATCAATTTTTCTAGTTATTATTCACTTTATTCTATTTATTTCTCTTGAGATCCCAAATGCTGTTATACATTACAGTTATGTCCAATTATCTAATTACTCCTTATTTTTAAGAACTAAATTAATAAAGGCATCTGCCTGGTGGTCTATTAAAATTTTGCCAACTCTTAATTATTGATACAGTAGTAAAGCCTTTATACAGACAGTGAAATATTTTCAGGATTGGCTGAAGTGGTTTCTAGGAACCAGAAGCTGTCTCCTAGGCCTCTAGTTGCCGTGAATGCATATGCAGAAACACATTGGGCTACAATGAATGTCATAGGAAGATGTAAAGGCAATACAAATTGCCAAATTGCAGTGGGCAAAGTTGGAGAGCTGCGTACAAAGTTAGAAAAGTCTGATTTAACATACTGAATAAGAAGCATGAGTTCTGAACCCAGACTCTCTGGATTTGAGCTGCTCTGCTATGTACTAAATGAACAAACCTCTTAACGTCTCTGAGTCTAAAGTGTAAAGATCACATTAACTTCTGTGTGAATAGGTAGCATAAATTCTGGTAAGCACTGCAAAAATAGCAATGACACAGTGTAACGTCTGACTTGGGAGAGGTAATAAATAAATAAAGATGTAATTTATTAGGGATTTGTTTAAACAATGGTAACAGGATACCAGAATAGAAAATAAAAAGACGAAAACTATGGAGGCTATTAATATTTTTGAAAAGGTAGTCAGGGTGTAGGAATTGAAAGAAATATGATAACAAACCATTTATTTTTCTGAGAAATAAATATCATTCTACGTAGGGAGTCCTGAGTTAAGAACATCCATCAACAGATGAATGGATAAAGAAAATGTGGTATTGGTATACAATGGAATATGCCTCTCCCATAAAGAAGGAGAAATGTGAGTTATTTATAGGAAAATCCATGTACCTTGAGGCCATAATATTAAGTGAAATAAATCAAACATACGAACTTAACTATCTCATGATTTCTCTTATGTGAAAAACCCACAATATAAAGAACAAAATAAAATCTCAAGGTTTCTGTTGTCTCTTGCTGCCTATCTGTAACAAATTTGCTTCATGTGACTTGCTGCATAGAATGTATTCAGTATCACCAGACAAATATAAGTTGATAACCTGGCCCAAAAGCCTTGTGTATAACAACTCAATAAATATTAGCTAGTATTTCTTTGCACAATTATTTTTATGTCAGTGTGGAAAAGTAAATGTTACTTTCTCATATTCCTTCTCAATCTCTTTCCTAACAAGTTCGAGGAGCACAAGATTCTTTAGAAGATAGAGAAAGTACCTTGACTTGAAATTGATTGAAGACAACTAAGTTGAGGAATGAAATATAGATAATTCAAACTCTATATTTTTCCATGTATTTCAAACTGCTGCATTTGACATTGTTCACCACCTCCTCCTTCATAAAATTCTTGAGTATCTTGATTTTTGTGACAAGTGATACTGGTTTTTATACCTCACTTAATATCTCTCTAAATTATCTCTTTCATCAACTGCAGATTTTTTCCTGATATTTTGTCCTCATTCGTTGTCCTTTTTCTCTCTCTTAATGATATTAATGTCTGGAGATACTTCTTTCTGAGCATATACAAACTTTAAAGCACTTTATTAACCCTGCATTATTCATTCCCACTTTTTCATTGTTATAGTTGAAAATGTTATAAAATATTGTCATTTTTATCATTTTCCTTCACTTATTCCTCAAATATAGTCACTTGTTAGGTCCTGCAGCTTATATTCTTATGTCTATTTGTATAAATTTCATCTAATTCTTATGACTCTCAATTTTTTATCTCAAATCTCTCCTTTTATTTTATGTGTTTGTTTTTAAGTTTCAGATTCCTTGGTATAACTCAAGGATATCTACAAGGAAAAGAATCTGATTACATCGCATGCTCCATGATAACTTAAAGATCCAAATAACCAGAGAAGAAGATTTCTTTTTCCGGCTCAGTTTAATGGTAAGGTACTGACCTAATACTGCAATATGTTTCAAAATTCAAAATTGTCAAAATACTGAGTGGTTGACTAATGTCAGTTAAGGTACCAGGGCCTCTATGTTTCTTTTCCTTTGCTTGTTTGGTTTTTTGTTATTGTTTACAGATGAGGTCTCATTATGTATTTTGGGCTGGCCTTGAACTCGTAACACAGCCAAGGTTGGCCTTAAACTTGTGGTGATCCTTTTGCTACACATGCCCTGACTAATCCTCTCCTTTGAACTCTAGACTCAAATTTCCACCTATTGCCTAACCATTCCCTCAAACTTTACATATCTAAACCTGTAATTCCTAAGGATTCTCCAACCCAGGAAGTGTTATCTCCATTCAGCTATTATTCCAGTTTTGTACTCCATACATATTGTTAATTAGTTTATTTTTCTTATATGTCATATCCAATTTGTCACATATACTTTATTCTGTTATCAAAATGTATCTCTAAAACATCTTAATTCTGGCCATTTGTCACCATTTCACTGTTATCTTTCCCCAAAACTACTGAAATAATCTGTAGACAAAGTAATCTCTGCAGCGTTTTTGTTAAGCAATGTTTGGTTCTTTGTGAGTAAAGACATCTTAGACATCTTGGTGTTCTCTAAGCACTTGTGAAATTAGACATGGACATATCTTTTGCCTTGGCAAGTATGCATACGGATAAGATTTCAACTTAAGCAATTGCCATTGCTAAATCTTTACATCTTTCTCTGTCTTCTTCAACAATTATATAAGCACTTGTTATGTGGAGGCGTCCTTGACTTGATGCAACCTGCAATGTGTGACAACTTGCTTTGAACCACAACACTCTTTGCATATATAATTACCTAGTTTGTGACTAATACAAACTATGCAGTGATCTCTTTGATATCTCTGTAGGTTCCCCAAACCTGCAGACTATTTTTAACAAAGCAGCCAAATTGCATACATTCCACATAAAATGTGTCTGTTCTCTGCTCCAAACCTACTGGTTTCACCTCATATCTTGAATACAATCCAACGTTATCACACATACCCACAGGGTCATTCGTATGTAGTTTTTTTTCTTCCTGTCTTTTGTACCTATGCCCCTCATTCTTTACTCCATTTGACCTGGCTTCTTTACTTCTTCAACTATGACAATATCCTCTTGGAAGAGACAAAATAGCAGCTTTCTCTCTTCTGCCCGTTGTTTGGTCATTGCTCACCACTGACAAGGTTTAACCAAAACTCAGTGAAGAAATTTGAGAAATACTACCTGCAGACTTACAGTTCTAGTAACACAGCCAAAAGTCTAGATTAGCAACTGTGAGCTGAGAGCCATAAACAACAGACCAGTGCCCTTTGCATAACATAAATTGTAAGGTAAATGTTTATGGGGAAGGTAATATGGGTTCATTCTCTTCTAAATTTTGGCTACTAATCAGCACCTGGTTATAAGATTATTGATAGTACATAGAAACCTAGCTAATAGCACTGGAGTTGGTGAACAGAGAGCTGTACAATAAGTAAGTACAATGTTCCTGAAAACCCTTATATTAAGCAAGTCAATATGATACTCTCTTATAGATGAAAATTGCATTAAAGTGCCTCACAGATTAGCACTATTAATAAGGATTTTCTTACAAGAAAATGGTGCATAAATTTGACTTAGACTATCATTAAGCAAAATTACAATAAAATTGATTAAATATTCAATTGACTTTTATGCATGATACATAAATTGGAGCCATCTTCACTCTTATAATAGAGAGAGAGGTTATACTGGGAAATACATACCAGTAGATTTGGTAAAGCAAAAAAAAAAAAAAAATAGAACCATTGAGTGAAAACTATTGGCTAACATCAGATTACTTGAGGTTTCTTTTCTTATAAGCATTCAAGCAAAGGAAGCTTCCCTACTATGCTGGCTCAAGTTGAATGAATACTTTCTGATTGCTGTGACTCTTCTGACTTCAGGAAAAATTTGTCTGTTTCTACCTGCCTCCTCCATAAAGCATCAGTCTGGTTATATAACACTCCATTTTGGTTTTGTCTAGTCTATTGGGTCACAGCAAAGAAGTTTAATATGAATCAACAATCTCCTTATGATCTTTGTGGAACAAGTTCTACAAATCTAAATATGAAAATTTGAGGGAGATGACATGGGCATGAACTAAAGCAGAAATAATTAATGATAACCAGAAATAAAGCAGTAGTTTTATGAGGACAGGTAGGAGGATAGCAAATAGGGAGCTTTGAGAAGCAAAGATCTATGGTTCCGGAGCAGAAAATGTTACAAGTTCTTCGAAAAGAAGAGTGTCTCTACTGTGACACACAGTGAGTTTAGGAAAGAACATGGAAGTTGAAAACTAACCTAGTGAGACTCTAAATTCTAAGCACTGTGTTAAGCATTTTCCAGGAATGTATCATCTAATTTGCAATTTGCAACTTCCCCTCCCCACAGATTTACAACTAAGAATGATGAAACATGGAGAAGTTAAAACTTTTTGCCCAAGTCACAGTAAAAAAGTAATGAACAAAAATTAAATAAGCTTGTTTTCATAGCCATGATTTTTTTTTCCTCTTTTTTGTATCAAAGATTGAACTCATGACCTAGTGCTTACGCCACTGAGCTAAATGGTCTTTTACAGTAGCCATATTTCTTGGTAAAACTTCCTAGTATCAAATATACACCTGTTTGGCAAGCACGATGCACTGAGTTTGACTCCTGGTATGTATGCAGGTATATATACATATATATATATATGTATATATATAGCTATATATATATATATATGTCTATATATATATATGGCTAAATACACAAGAGGCTCATAACATACATTTCATCAGTAAGACAAAAAATAATCAAAATTGCCTTTAGAACATATGTAGTAAACTAATGTTTCCAATTATGTTTTCAATTTCTTAATATGAAGTTAATATTGAAGTACTTTCTTCATACTCCATTTTTTGTCCAGCAGCATAGCATAGTGTAAGTCAAGTAAGAATGAAGGAGCACTCAAAGATGTTGGCCACTAACAACAAACATTTATGATAATAACCAACAAAGTAATGTACAGATGACTAATTGACAGAGGACTTCATTTTCCTACTTTTGTTTTATCAAAATGGTGAATCATTTTGTGTTAAATTATTATTGATCATAAAAAAATTCCATTGACTTTTTATCACTTTTACAAAGAAAAAAATCTCATAAATTTGCACTTTTAAATTCTATTGTAGGGATATTGCAATTAGATGCTATAGAACCAGTCTTTATAAATTTTTTTTAAAAGCTGTAGGAAAATACATCAGTTTACTTTCCACCTCTTCATTCCCTTTCTCAGTGTGTAATGGATTTAAAACAATGGACTATCTCTGAAGAAAAACCTGGAATGTACCATTTAAATCATTTAAATGTGCTATTTCCATCCATATTTTCTAGCAGGGGTCAAGAAGAAGCAATATAATCAAAAGACCCAATTCTCTACACAATTTAAAGATATGTGCAGAAAAGTAATTTAAAGCAGTAAGATATTTCCCTCTCTTCTTACATCTTGAAGAAAGGTATCATTTTATCAGAAAATTGTTTTGTGATTAAAAGCTAGTGTATGTAGCAATGATATGCAATTATTTCTCCTCAAATTTTTGTCTCCTCTTAAAGTTCCACATTCTTTACCAAAGCTACTACCTTCTGCCCTTCCTTAATAGCAGTATTGATACCTATAAGCCAATTTCTTGCCTCCCCTTCAACCTATTCTGATTCAAAACTGCCAACTATAGAAACTGTTCTTCTAAAATCTCTAGATATATTATACCTAAAAAGCACTCCATACGTCTTATCTAATTCACTTCTCTGAAACATTTGGTATTATTGAACATTACTTCCTCTTCAAAATTCTGTTTTGGGAGAGAATTCAACATTCTCTCTCATTTTTTCCCTTACTCTGGTTACTATTTCACACAATATTTCAAGGATGCCCCAGTTTTCTTTTTCAATATTGTAAGTGTTGATATTCAAAAACATTTATTTCTCAACTCTCTTTTCTAAATGTTTTTTTTGTTTGGTTTAGTTTTTTGGTTTTTTTGGCACTGGGAGTCAAACTCATGATCTTGTACTTGCCAGGCGGGCACTATGCCTCTGACTTATATCCTCATCCCTACAAATAGCTTTTTGTAATCTTCTCTACTCTTAATTATCATTTTAAAGATCACATTTCTAGCTCAGACCTCTCTGACAAGTTCTACAACTGTTGATCATATTTTATACTGAATAATTTTTGATTGAGTCTCTGTATCAACAAAACCAGAAAATAATCTATTTTATTGACAAATGGCCTACTCTTTCTCCTGTCTTACATTTTCATCTATCAGACCTTTGCATATAGTTTTCCTAACATAAAATTAGAGAGATATGTTTAAGCCTTCATTCACTTTCAATACCCAAAATACACCAAGAAAAATGAACAATTTTTTTCAATGGAATTGAACTCAAAGTCTTTACACTGAGCTACATTTCTAACTTTTTTTTTTTTTTTAAGATAGGATCTCTAAAATGCTAAATTGCTCAGCCTTGGATCTAATTTGCAATCTCCCTACCTCAGCTTTCCAGAGTACTGTAGTTACAGGTATGTGGCTCCATGCTCGGTTAATACTACAATTACAATATTTTCTAAACATATCGAGTTTCTTTCCCTTTACTACCTCACATTTTTATTTCAGCTGAATTACTATGATTGCTGTTTTTCACTTTTTCCTAGATTTTGATTCTCTTTATCCATAAGATCTCCTGTATTTTAGTTACAGTAATCTTTTCAAAATCGATTCTCTTCATATCATTCTCCTCCTTATTATAACCCTTCAACTACTCTACAACTACTCTAGATCACATATTTCCTGCCAAACCCTTGGGAACTGGACACTAGTTCCATAAATTGGTCCCAAATAAAATTGTTAGTGTCATGGAAAGAACAGTGTGTAGTGATTACCACTGAAAAGATGGGTTGGACCATAGGTCTATGGAAATAGGCCCATAGGAACCAGAGAGCATACTCTATTGCAAATCTGTGAAGGAGATGTGGACTGACTGCATTTATCACTTGCCCTGCTATACTACTGTGCCCTCTTTGAAAAGGTGGGGGAGTTATTGATGTTTGGTCTTCTTGGTGTTTGTGAGTCCAGAACTTTATCTAAGCATTCATTGAAGATCTGGGTATTTCTCTTCCTCTTTGTGTGATATTCTATTAAAGAACAATGAATGGAGGAATGGGGTAAGGAAATGGGTATTGAATGTGTTTTCTGTACATTCATTTTACAGAATCTTCCTTCATTTGCACTCAATAACTCTGAGTTTGAAAACTAGCTAGGGTCTAAAACACAGAATTGTGATTTTTCTATTACAGAAGCTGACATTAATCTTCTCACTTGCTCTTGACCTTGGATTGTTTAGGCCTGAGGTCAGAAAACATCCATACAATTCTGGATAGTATATAGTTTATGGTTTTACTGGCCATACAGTCTCTGCACTTAGTTAACTTTGCCACTACAGCATGAACAGTCATAACCAGTAGGTAAATAGACGGATTTGACTCTGTTACATGAAAAAAATTACTTGATATGACCCACAGGCTATAGTTTACTGACTCTGGTATATGTCATGTAATATGATTTGTGGTAGCCTATCTAGCTCATTTCTAGTTTCATGGGCTATTAAATAAGATGGATCTCCAAATGTAACTACTTGCATGTCATTGGGGCTTGGATGTCCACCATGGTATCTAATATATCGCTATGTTTTTCATTAAAGTTCATATCTTTTTCAATGGTGAAATCCATACCACTTTATTAAATAAACATCTTCAGAGTCCTATCAGGAAACAGTCATATGGAAGTTTTGATTCATATAATACATTCATTCCAACATACTCAATTCCGAGTTTTTCAACCCCATGTATAATAAATACTCTGCCAGGGTAGCTCTAGCAAGATTACTTTATTCACTGTGGCTACTCCAAGCTTCAAAGACTCATCCCTATTTTACAATAAGACCATCTCTTGATCACATTTCCAAAATATTAATTGTGATTTATGAGAGACTATTCCTCATATCAATAGTCTCCACTATCTAGTCCTATGTTCTATTTTCTCACTCTCTTCCCCGGGTATAGTATTGTAAGATTCATTCCGAGGATTTTTTCCCCAATTTTTGCTTGTATATTTTAACCAAATGCCTCTACTCATTTTGGTGAGCCCTCCCAGTCCTCCTGCTGCAGTACAGTGAGTGCTTTACTACTTGGTACATACAGAAACAAGTCTGTATATTCGCCTAACAACACTGAAAGTAAGCAGAGAAAGAGTGAGAAAGATAAACAGGCAAAGAGATGTTTGTGATGGTAGAAAAAGGAACTTTTGTCATAGAAAACTGGCCTAGAAAACTCAGGTAAATATAGGAATGCAGGCTTCCCAAGTCCACTCACCTCAATTTGATGCAAAATGTCTATAAATTCAATTTTTTTTGCACAACAGCACCACATTTAAAATGAAGAATTTCTAATTTTCACCAGATACTGTACATTTATGTGCAAGATTTATGATTCTGTTTACTATGCCCAGGTATAACTCATAGCTTTTACCCAGTCCTCTCATTAATTAGAAGTTCTTTAAGGACTTCTATGGTGGTTGTATTAGTCAGGGTTCTACTAGAGAGAACAGATATAACACAAGATCTACAGATGTAAAAGAAACAACAAGATTGGCTTACGATGGTCAGCCACAGAGTCGGATGAGGAAGCGTGCAGAGGGTGTCTACACACTGGAGGCCGAAGGACTCAATCCAAGGCCTGGAGTTCATCTTAGTGTCTCGTGCAAGTCCACACCAGCAGGCTGATGGGTCTGCGACAGAAGGCCGAAGGCTCTATGATGGAAGGCTGAAGAGTCTGTGTCGGAAGGCTGAAGAGTCTACACTGGAAGCCAGGAAATGAGGTCCAAACAAAGGCGAAGACTGGAGCTTCTCCCAAGAATGGAATGCATTTGTCCTTTCTCCTTCCCCTTTACACCTCCAAGTGATAACCCACCCTAGGGTGGGTCTTCTTCTACACCCTAGGGTGTAGAGTTGCTAGACCATTTAGTTAAACTTCTAAATGTCTCAAGTTGACACAATCAATCAACCACTACAGTGGTTAACAAGAGACAATCAACTGCAGGATTCACACAATATTTCTTTTTAATTTTTAAATTTTTTTATTTTAAAGAGAATAAAACTAAATATAAAACAATAAAGACAAAACAAAGCAGTTACAATGATACAGGACTTCAAAACAAGATAATAGGAAATCAACAATAGCTATCATAATGACTCTTGTTATCTTCAAAGTAGCTGCCCATACATTAAGACATAATAAAATCAAACAAAACAAAACAAAACAAAACAATAAAATTAATCTAAGTAAAACAATGAAAGCAATACAGGGTTTCAAAACACGATAATAGGAAATTAACAATGACTACCACTTTCCTGTTGTAGACATTTCCTCATCTTTCACTTTCATAATATCTACTGTACATTTTGGATCCCACTAACTCCTTCAGTTTTTTATACTAAGGAGACAACACCATTTTTATACTAGGAAGACTCACTCAAGTGAGTCTGAACCATTTCACCCATGAGCATGATCTCAAGTTGCATTTATTTACCTAAAAGAGCTTCATGATATAGCTGAGTGGCTTTCCGTCATATAAAAATGTCGTATCTCATCATCTCTGTGGTTTTGGGCAACATTCACCTGCTTTTTTCTGGTTCCCTATTGAACTGAGCATTGTTTTCTTTCCTTTGACTTTCAGTCTATGAGTTTCCTTTCAAGTTAAAAGTTCCTAGTATGCCACATATTGAGGAATCTTGTTTCTTGATCTACTCGTCCTGAGCGTCTTTTTAATGGTGGATTGAGGTCATCTACATTAATGATTATGACCAACATACACTGGCTCCTCTCTGCCTTGCTATTTCCCTGCTGCTGACACTCTTACTTTTCGCCTTCATTCAGATGCCTGCTCTCCTCTGTGATCCACATCTGCCACAGTTCCTGGACCTATGATCATTTTTTATCTTTCTCTAAAATGTCCTTCAGTGTTCTTTGTAGGTTGTTTTGGTGGTCATGAATTCCTTCAGTTGTTCTCTGTTATGGAAGTATCTTATTTTTCCATCAATTTTGAAAGATAGTTTTGAAGGGTGCATCAGTCTGGGTTGGAAGTTGTTTTCTTTCAGGACTTGAAATACTTCAGTCCAAGCTCTTCTTGACTTGATGGTTTGTGTTGAGAAGTCTGTCACAATTCTGATGAGTTTTATAGGTGATCTGCTTCTTTATTCTAACAGCTTTTAGCATTCTGTTCTTGTGCTGAATTTCTGGAATCTCGATTATTATATTTCTGGGTGTGTATTTATTTTGGTTATGGCTAGTTGCAATTCTATATGCCTCACTTGTATGTATGTCAGGTCCTTTTCCCATGCTTGGGAAGTTTTCTGTTATTAATTCTGTAAACAGTCTTTTATGTTAGTTGTGTTGACCCCTGCTTTTTCACTGATACCTATCAATCTTTAATTATTTCTCTTTATTTCATCTTGCAAATTGTTTGCAAATTGTTATTTCCTGATTCCTTGTTATTTTAAAGAGATCTTTCCTTCCATGATTGCTAACTGCAATTCTATCTTCAAGATCTGAGGGTCTATCTTCAGTTTCTTTTAAGCATTTTTGCCAGTTTTCAGTAGAGTTTTTGATTTCTTGAATATCTTTTTGAATCTGTTTCATGCATTCCAATTCTTCCTTATATTGCTCACTCCAAGTTTCTCTCATTTTCCTATGCTCCTCTTTTTATTTATTTTATTTTAATTTGTTTTGTTTTAGTGGTACCAGGGATCAAATTCATGACTTCATGTTTATCTGGGAGGCATTTATGCTGCTGAGCTAAATCCCTGGCCACTACATCTTCTTTACATGTGCTCAGTAACCCTTTTATTATGCGTGTCATTTCTTCTTTTACCTGAGATATTATTTCTGATCTGATTTCTTTTAGACCCTCATGAAGTAGTTCTTTACTTCAGCTGCCATCATCCCAGAAATTTCAGGTGCATGGCCTCCACTTTCTTCCATGTATATACCTCCCAGATTGTTCTGTGTGGGCTGGAGGCCTAGCATTGCCTTTTACTCATTCATCTTGACATTTTCCTGGTTCTTCCAGACGAGCAGGTTGTGGTGTCCCAGGTGAGTCCTGCATTGGCTACCCATCTGTAGTGTAGGGAAATGGGTCAGGCACCTGAGTTTGTCCTATCCTAGGTTCCCATGGAGGTGGAGGGGGGTGGGGCAGGCTTTTGCAGACATGTGGGGCTTCTGTGGGGCATGGTTAGCTGGTTATGCTTGCCTGTGCTGGATATGGCCATTGGGCTCACAGGAACAGGTTGCTTCTCCAAGCCCAGTGCTGGTTATCCCCAGGAGGGTCCTGATGGCAGCTTGTGTATATGAGACGGTAGGGCCTGCTTCTTCTTCTACTGGCCTGCTATGTCCTCCATCAGTTTCCACCCTTCACCGATTGGCTCACATTGTTTCCTTTACTTCAGATTTTTCTACACCCCTGACCGCACCTGTCCATCATGTGCGCTGGGTTCTACTGAGTCTCTGGCTTTCTTGCTTGCCTCTGGTTCCTGAGTCCCACGAAGGGATGGAGCTGACGCCCTGACTCAGATCCCTTTCTCATCAGTTTCAGCAGTCCCATTCAATGGCAGGAAGAAGTGCCCATCTCAGATTCCTTTCACATCAGTCACAGCAGCTCCTGATCAATGGCAGGGAGAGGAGCCTGTTTTGAAGTTTTCATACAATAATTATTGCTCCCATCACCCCTCAATGTATGAGTTATAGCATAATCCAACATATCTGTCTTTCACCTATGTCTCATCGTAACTCATCACAGGTAAGATCTTGAGGATTGTGGTACTGTGAATGACCACAGTATACATCTGTCAGTTACCAAACCATGTACTGTTTTCCAGTGTTTGTTATCTGAGATCACTTTTTCTTTTCATGACATTTATTATGAAATGTACTGAATGAAATTCTCTCCACTGGGAGTTATTTTCCCTCACCACTATCTTTTGGAGCTACTTCTAAGTGGCAATTGTACAGGAGTAGAACTATTTCTTTTTGCACCAAAATATCAAGCAAACCATTGGTTTTTTCACTTCTGCCAGCTCACACTGAGGATTACCTTTAAAAACTATCACTAAGATCTTGAGGAAATTTAGTGTTAGGACTCATTACCATCTGAATAGCAAGTTCTCCAGTTACAAAATACCAAATCTAGAGTCATGTAGTACTGCAACTTCCCACCCACCGTAAGTTGATTTCCCTTTATGTGTATATCCACCCCCCCAAATACTTGAAGACAAGCAGTTTATTTAAGAGCACTTGCCAAGAAGTGCCACCAGGGAAAGAGAAAATAAGATGCTTAAGGGAAGGGAGCCAAATCAAGAGTGTGGTATCAAGTTCCTGATGTGAGTTACTCTAATGCAGTCTTACTGTGAAACCCTTGGAGACAATGTTAGGCATGCTTCAAAATTATCCTTCCTAGCAATAAAGAAAGCTAAGGTATTTTTCTTCAGACTCCAATCCATTATAGATCAAGGATTGCTCCTAAGGTGTTAACTCTCTGATATTTCCTGATGTGAAATGAGGGAAAGCGTTAAGACTGAAAGTGTGCTATGCTGGCACAGAGCAGTGCAAGACGGTGACAGAGTGAGAGTTAAGGGGGTTTGGGAAGGATGCAGATTGCATATAGAAGACAGAAAGAGAAAACAGTTGAACAGAGAAAAGACAGATAAATTTTATTGCTTAAAGTTAAAGGCAAGCAAAGTTACTACCAAAATACTGTGGCTCAAAATAAGGTAGTAGATTATTCTTCTCTCATGTTATATGTCTCTGACTAGGAAGTGGTTCTTCATAGCCCATGCAGTAGTAGCTATACAAAAGTCATTGTGTAGTTTCTAACCATACTAAATATCACCTTTTCATCCAGGGAAAAGGGGAATACAAGTTAGCTATGTGCTCTCAAGTAGGTGTAGAGAAGCTAATGGATATATTTTCTAGACCGGGTTATATTAACAAGACTTTTGTCATGTGATTACATTTAAAAATAAGGTCCTCGGTGAATTGTAATCTACATGGGCAGCCATGTCTCATCCAAAATTTTGCTGTGGAAAGAAAGGAGAACAAATTTTGATGTATTTTCTTGCTTTAGAAAGTAATGAGACTTACAGGGCATTATAGATAACTAAAGTCAATAGAACAAAATTCCATTACAAATATTACACAAAATTGTAAAAATAATCAATATAACTATCAAAAATTTTAAAAGAAGGGAGAAAGCTAATATAAGCAAGCCAAATCCTCATGTCTCATGAAACAGAATCATTGATTGTCCAAAAGTAATAATAAAGGCATATTCATTAACAGAGGCTTACATTATTTAAGTAGCTAAAACTATTCACCAAAGAATATGAAATTTAATTTTTACAGTTGCTTTGTATATAATGAAACTGTCTTTAAAATATAAAGAATAAAGTAGAACTTGACTTGTTAATATGAAATATCTAAAACATTAACTGATAAAAGTAAATAAGTCTGTTTAATGCAATTGTGTTAGTACAAATTAAAATGTATATGCATATAAACATACCTAAATACATTTGTTTATGCTTACAATTATTTTTAGAAATATATACAAAAGATTGTTCATAATGGTGAGTATGATGAATAGAAATTTCTGGTCAGGAGTACTTATAAGAAAAAATATTTTACTCCAGATTTTTTAATATTTTATTTGTTCACACACACTTAAAAAAATTATTGATTGAAAAAAATTACTAAGCTAAAAAGACAAATGCACTTTATATGTTTTAATCATGCAAGTAGAGCTGTGAACTATTTTAAAATTCCTTAGTGTTCACTGTAGCCGTCTATCATCAATTGTTGGAATCATTGGATTATAACATGACAGAGTTTCATTAACATGAGCAAAGTACTCTCTCCTTCCCCTCGCTCTCCATCAGTGGTATCTGACTGACTTCCATCCAGTTAGAACAAGACAGTTTCAAGTTAGCATGCATTCATTCATCCATTTATCAATTCATTCATCTCCTTAAAATTTCAATTCAGAAGCAGCAACAAAATCATTAGAAGCAGCTGATGAAAATATCATGATGGTGACCGATGGTGGAAGTGAATTTCTAGACACAATAATGCTTGGGAACAGGTATTTGCATTATTTAAGGAGGCTCACGCAGCTCTCTCTATAGTTGGTACACAGTCTTGACTTTGTTCCCAAAATCTTTTATTCTTTTTTTACATCATGACATCTTTAAAAATAATGGTCTCCTGGCAGTAAGTATTGACAAGTTGAAAAGAAGATATTGATATCGATAGTGATTGCTCTTAGTATAATATACATGTATGGACTTTTTTAACCATAAACAAAATTTCTATTTCTATGTAATAAAGCTCTAAATGATGTGGTTATTTTTGCTTTTTAGGTAATTCCCTGCATTCTCCCCCAAAATGGTCATATTTGACATACACTAATGCAATTAGGGTTGTAGCCATTGAAAAAATCACTTTGACCCTGCTTTTGTATGATGCTTCATACAAAACAGATTTGAGCTGTTCTATTATACATTCTTTAAAAGTTGGTTTGATTCCCCTCTTTTTTAAAATGATAAGGTATGACGTGCTGCTGAGTGGGGCTGTATGTTCTATTGGCTCAAAACCAAGGTTCAGAATTCTACTCTAAGAAATCAAGATAATGGAGAACAAAAAAGTAAACTAAGCGGAGAAGAGACAAGATGGCGGAATGATAGGTAGCAGGAGAGAGACCCTCTCTGAGAGAGACAGCTCAAATGCCAGAATAAAACACCCTGGAGAGACCCAAACAGAGAGAGATAGACTCTCACAACCCAGAAAGAAACTAAAGCACAAAAACCCACTGGAATAACAGGTCCTGGGGCTACTATTAGTGAAGATAAGATCAGCGAGCATGGTGCCCTCCTCGAGATGCCTGAATTCCGCCCGACCTGAACAAGCGATCCACACCAGAGCGACTGGCTTGAGCCACCGGAGCACGGAGCTGAACAGCCCGGCGTGCAGCTCGCCAGGACCAGCACTGCTTACGACCCACCCAGAGGCACCGTGAATTCCCACCGCAGCTGCGCTGAAGTCGGAGGTCCGGCAGTCCAGCAGTTCTCGGGGACACGGTGAGTGATGGGAATAAGACCCTCCCACGGGAAAGGGGAAACCGACTGGACAACATGTTGGATTTGGGCAGGACAGCCCTAACTCCATAAGGAAGTGGCTTCAGCTGGTTACTCCCCTCGCTGATCAGATTGGTGGAATCTGCTTGGACTAGGCCACGCCCCTGGTGGGGACCCAGTTACTTCCCTGAGATCAGTGCACACTGATGCAGCGAAGGCCTGCAAAGGTTGACTGGCCCAGAAGGGAGGAGCTATCATACACTGCCCGTGGGTGAACTCCAATCTCTGATAACCTATTGAAGAGGTCTAAAGCTCCTAGCCTGCACCCTCTAGAGGAGCCTTAAACAACAACAAAAGGGTCTGGGAATTACACTGTACACTTGTATGGAAGGAACCAAAAATATGACGAAAGGAGGAAATAAGAAAACACTCCCAGACCCCAACCTGAGAACATTGATCCAGGAGAGGTAAATACAAAAGAGACTGAGGGCAGCAAAAATGCAACATTAAACACAGTGTTAGCAGACATAAAGAGATATATTCAAGACCTCGTAAGTGAGACCAAAACTGAAATATTAATTCAAATTAAACAAGAGATAAGTAGATTAATAAAAGAAGGGCTGGGTACCTCTCAAGAAGACACAGACAGAAGAATAGAGGAACACAAATGGAGAGAAAAATTTAATGAAGAATTCAGAAAAAACCTAGAATTTATGAAGCAGATTCAAAGGGATTATCAGGAAAGTAAAGACTCAATAGAAAGCTGGCAAAACTGCTTGAAAGAAACCAAAGAGAGACTATCAAAAATTGAACACAGGCTTGCAATGTGGGGTCATGAAAGGGAAGATCTCTTAAAAATAACAAGGGAGCAGGCAGTAAAGATACAAAGACTGGAAGATGACAAGAGGATCTATAATTTAAGAATAAAGTATGTGAATGAAGAAGCAGGAATCAAACCAGAGGAATTACAAAGGCTATTCACAGCAATTATT
>PVJX010000706.1:0-44505 GCA_004027295.1 Dolichotis patagonum
ATACAGTAACAAAGTTTAAACAAATCACTGTCAGGGGGGTTTAATAGTAAAGTGAAGATGACAGTAGACAGAGTCACTAAATTTGAGGACAGAAAAATGAGATTTAGTAACAAGAATAGAGAGAAAAAAGAAAACAATGAACAGAACCTTAGGAATCTGTCAACAAAATTTATAGGAGAGGCTAAAGGTATAAAGTATTTCAAAGAAAGGGCAGCTAGACAGGAATAATGGTACCTACTGGTAATCATGACACTCAGGCTGAGGCAGGAAGATCATGAGTTTGAGCTCATTCTGGTCAGCTTAGTAACATCAAACATACAGACAATAAAAAGAAGGGGAGTTATATTTAGTTACAAAGGACCTGGATTCAACCCTCTAGTATTATAATAGTAATAATATTAATACTGATGCCAATACTAATAATGCTAACACTGATATTAATACTAATGACTGAAATTTATCCTAATTTTGTGAAATACATACATCTATAGGTTCCAGAAACTTAGTGAAACCCAAACAGGATAAACTCAAAAATATCTACATCAAGACAAACCATAATTTAACTTTTGAAAACTAAACATAGTTTTAAAAATAACAAAAGCAAACAAAAGGAAACATCACACTACTTATAGAGACACAGCAATTTGAATGACTGAAAAAAATTTCACTTGAACTCCAGGAGGTCAGAAGGAGGTGTCATAATAATTTTCAATTACTGGAAATAAATAAATATCCCTATTAATGATGAATTCTGTGATCTACAGTATTAGTGTCCTAGGGTGGTTACACCTCAGGACACTCAAAAGCACTACAAAGAAAACAAAGTAGAACTCTAAAAGGCTTGAGTGACCCACGGAAGGAAAGAAAAGAGAATATGGGAATGGAAGCAAGAACAAATCAGTGCAGCAACTTACCACAAAATCCCTTACAATAGAGTTTATTCTTTCAAGGTTCTGGAAGGTAAAAGCCCAAAATTACTATTTAAAATTTTCCAGTATCTGATCACTCCAAGCACTCCTTGACTTGGGGCTTAACTCCAATTTCTTCTTCCCTTTTGGCATGCCCCCCCCCATTTCCTCTCCTCTTCTCTCCCTTTCTCCTCCTCCTCCATGTGTATCCCACTGCCCCTTCTGAGACACCTTGTTAAGTTGCCTGGACTGGGCTTATACTTGGTATCCTCCTGCCTCAGCCCTTCAAAGTATTAGAATTATAGGTTTGTGCCACTATATCCAGTTTTATTGTCCTTTATAAGGTAATTGTCATTGAATAATGCAGAATATCCAGGATGTATCTTCTGGGGGACCATTATTCAACATACTATGTTAAATAAAACTGTCCGCTAGGAAATAAGGGGAATCAAAGACATTCCAGATGAAAGGAAAAAATTCTATGGCTAACAGGCCCACCCTTAAATATTGACTAAAAGTTCTCCAAGCAGAAACAACTTAATAAACTTGGAATGTCTGTTGGAAAGAATGAAACACAGGAAGAAATATAATGTTCGTACATAGTCTACATACAGCAGATATATAAACAATCTGATTCAACAAAAAAAATTAAAAGTGGATAAGGTAAAGAAAACTAAAGGTAATTGAAGTTCTATACTTAAAATGATAAAATATTGGTACCAAGACTTCCATAAATCACATGGATATAAAACCCAGCAACCACTGTGTAAACTGTACAGAAACACTTAAAAGCACTATATATAAAACAAAATAGCACTCTAAAAACGCTCAAGTAACCCACAAGAAAGAAACAAAAGAGAATATGGGAACGGAAACAAGAAGAATCAAAATTTTTAAAGTAATAAATACAGTAGCAGGCTCAATTAGTAACAGATCAATAATTATATAAAATACAAATGATATAAGTATATTAATTAAAAAGCAGAGATTGTTGAGTGGAAAAAACAAAAAGAAAAAAATTATACACTGTTTATAAATAACTCACTTCATATTCCACATAGGAAAATTGAAAGTAAAAGAAGAAAAGCTATACCAGGAAAATACTAATTAAAAATAATAAAAGAATGGGAGTCATTTTACATATGCTAAAATTGTGTAGGGCTAACCACATAGACACCCAAAGAATTAAAAGAAGAGAAATATGAATAAATTGGTAGATTGTTTCAATCTCAGTATCCTGGTTATAATATTCCACTTTTGGAATAGTTTTGCAAAATATTTCCACTAGGGGAAACTAGAAAAAGGGCATATGGAATCACACTATTATTTCTGACAACTTCATGTGAATCTACAGTTTTCTCAACAAAAATTCCAATTAGAAAAATCTTGTCTAAACAGTAAACTAACCTAAAAAACTGAAATTAATATTCTTCTAGCTCTATATTAGAATAAGATAGCAACAGAATTACTATTCTTCTCCTTTAACAAGTCATGTGCATTCAATTTAGTTATTTGACTCTTATTTATTGTCTATATGACCCAGTTGAAAACATTTTAAAATTAAGCTTTTTGATAACTAATCCCTGAAGAAAATAACAAGATTATAAAGTAAAAATATTTTCACATGATATATATGTTATAGCTATACTTAAAAAGGATAAAAAAAGAGATATGAAAAGAGAAGCCAAATGAAGGCTTCTTAGGTATCTAAGAACATATCTAACAGATGAAAAATATGCGGATTACTATCATCGCTTCTATGTAAGGTGATGAAACACAAATTTCCCTGTCTTAGTCAATAAACAAACTGAATTTCCTTTTCTCAGCACAGTTTCTCACTAAGTGTCATCCTTAATTCAAATTTAAATCAAAGGAAAACCAGTGATAGTTTTGCTTCCAAGTACTGGTATCTAGTGTGTTCTACATGACAAGTTATATTTATAATATCACTTTGTAGCTCTTGTCTTTTAAAAATTATATTAGCTTATTTAAGTTACCACTTAAAGTGTAGCCAAAAGATTGCAAGGATGTGAATACAGTAAATTCTGAGAAAAACTTATGTTGTCATTCTGTATACAAGAAGAATGAGACATGAAGAGTGAGTGACATGGTATTCAAACCAACTGACTACACAATGTAAAGTACTCCACATGCAGTGACTGTGCCCAAACCTACTGAAGGACACGGTCCCCTTAAGGCTCTATAGATCCAGAGTGTAAAGCCTGAAACTGCTCTTCAACCATTGAATAAAAAAGTCTGGAGGAAAGACGATTTGCTCTTAATTGTTTCCCTCAGTTAATTCTGATATCCGTGGTCTGCTGACAAAATTTTGGGATCGATAGATTAAATCAGAGTCAGAAACTTTTTTTCTGAAAAGATCTAAAACATTTGCTTTTTAGGCTTTCGGGCCACACAGTCTGTCTTGCACCAATCCAGTGCTGTCTTGGAGTAAATCAGCCATAGACAATTATAAACACTGTGCAGAGTTGTGGCCGCCTGCCAGTAACTTTTCACTTACAGACAATGAAGTTCGGATTTCATGTAATTTACACATATCCTGAAATAGAATTCAAGAGGTTTTTTTCCAACTATTGGAGAGCGTAAAAACCATCCCTAGATCTTAGACTGAACAAAAATAGGTAGAGTACATGATGAATCCTGCAGCTTTCCCTTGGTAGTCTTTCTATTAGATTATAAATCATATTAATATTTTCATGGTTAATGATTATGACATATTGTTTTAGACATAGAGAAAGAATCTCAGCATCAGCTATTACATTTTCTTCTTTTTGGAGTTAGTACTGTTTAAGTTGCTTGAAATTCTATGTAATTTGAAAGTAGTGGGTGAAAAAGACTGAAATTAATCTGCCTACATAAGCAAGATGGCATATGAAGACAGTATCTAAATTCCTGGATAACAAATAAGTGATATTTTATGCCTACTTTGAATAAATTGGGTATCATCAGTGGCAGTTTTTTTCCTTTAAATTCTATCCCGTTTTCCAACATATGTATACATGTACATATATATACTTTTAATTATTACTTGATACATGATGTTATGTTTAATGTAATACAACTTTAAATGATGTTGGTTTAATTTGAGTAGCTTTTTAATTAAAGTAAACCAACATTTGCTGCTTCACTGCCGAAATGAATAAATTAGGAGTGTAATGCATGAATATGAAAATGTGAAAAATTTAAGAAAGATGACTCAAGATCCTTCTTCCGCATTTTTCTTGCCTGAAGCAAAGTTCAAAGGAGGCATTTTGTGATATAGTAGCACCACAGAATAGTGTTTCTATTGCCTTTCTCCTTATGCTCCTGTGGATAAATATAGATTATAATGTATTTAACCTGGAGAAAAGGAACCAACAATCCAGTCCACACTGTTGAACAGACCAAAATTTAAAATACATGTAAGTAGGAGACTTAAAATCACTAAGGAGCTGTCTGGCTTTTTGTAAAAAGAATTTATATTAACCGGATCCAAAAACTCTTTCTGTATCCAATTCAGACTAGGCTAGAATTCTAAATAGCACAGATAGGCCCTGCCCTCACAGTGCTCCTCCTCTAGAAGAAACAGATAAAAACGAACAAGCCAACAATTATATAAAGTTTATCATATGCTGATAAATATTAGTAAGATAACAGGGGAGTGGAATATGGCATAGGGATGGCTTTTATTTTGCATAACGTAGTCAAGTAACAAACTCTGTGGAGATGATATTTTAACATAAGGAACTAAATGGATTAAGGGAACAAGTTGTGTGGATGTCTGAAAGAAAAGCATTCCCAAGCAGAAAGAACAGAAGATGCAAAGGGCCTGTAATGAGAGCATGCTTGCCACGGTCCAGCACTAGCACAGGGCCACTGCACATGGATGAGAGCGAGCACGGACAGAACTCCTTAAGAGCAGGCACTTTGTGCTTTAGTCACTGCTGTGTCTTCTGCACATCAGACAGTGCCCAGTATACAGCAAAAACTAAGCAAATATTTGCCGAATGAATAAATGCATGAAGAAAGAGAAAAAGAGGGGGTTGTGGATTATGCAGAAATCATAAATCATCAGAAGAATGTTGGATTTTACTAAGTAGAGCAGCCAGTAAAGGGCTTTCACCAGAGAAGTGTCATGGCCTGTGTTCGATTTTTAGAGAATTTAAATAAAATCTGACAAGAAGACAGAATCAGGATAAACAGAATGAGAACTAATCCAAAAAAAAAACAGCATCAGACAGTGGAATCAGCAGATCTTGCACAATAATTACTCAGGGCAGAACCACAATGGCCTGTAAAACTGGAAGGAAATTACATATTAACATGCATCAGGGCCAGGGATATAGCTCAGCGGTATAAGTGCCTGCCTGGCAAGAGCAAGGGCCTGAGTTCAATTCCCCGTACCAAAAAAAAAAAAAAAAAAAAAAAAAAAATGTGTCTGCCTATCTGCCTCTTGCTAAAACATGGGTCAACTTATCTATAATAATGAATTAGACAACTAAATATTGCAGGTAGATCTTTACTGAGTCCGGGTGCAGTCCCTGATCTGAAACTTAGTGTGAAAATTAAGATTCCTTTGTCAATTCATGTATGCTAATCAGTCTTGAAATTAATGTAGGTCAACCAAATTCCCACGAAGACTGTGCTACATAGCTCCACAGAACAACATCGGCTGCTGGCACCAGCAGAGCCCGATTAAGAGTGGGTTAACAGGGAGTTCTCAAGGTCCTGAGATATAAGGGTCACAATAGCATCATTAGAATTACAAAAAAAAATTGAAAGTTATTTTTATCTAGACTCTTCTAAGAGAAGACAGCCCTCCAATGAACTACAGCTGAAGTATTTACACATCCTGTATGTTCATCAGCCTTCCTGAACCTAGGCTAGATACATAAGTCACCTCTCCCCAGTAGTATCAGGCAGTACAAGTGGTCCTGCATGACCTCAGGGACTAGGCCAAAAGGATCCTTACAGGCTCCACCCTGTTCTGTGGAAATAGTCACTCTGGGATTGTGCCTCAACTGTGAAAAAAATGACACGTACCCTGCTATAAAGACCATATGGAGGGGCTGTGTATAACATGGAGAAAGATGAGGCCCAGTTGAGCCCAGCCTTGAAGACATTTTGGAGGGCACCAGGCATATCTTGAGCAAACCATTTGCTTGCTGAATAACACTGAGAAACTCTAGTTAAGAACCGCTTCATCAAATCCCACATAAATTCCTGACCCGCAGAATCATGGAAAAGAAAATAATTATAACACTAAACCATTAAGTGTTGAGGTAGATTGTTAGGCAGCAATAGCTATCTGAACAATAGAGTATGTGGTCAGGAAGAAAAATTTAATGAGCCCCTTAAGAAAAGATAAGACCCTCACAAGATCTAACCAAATAACTACTGTGTAAAATTAAACCTACTTCCAATATAAAGAGTAGACGTAGTTACATACAGATAAGTTGTCCGTGTTTGGATCTAGACTTTTCGATTGCTTATGGCAGTAGAAGAGAGGAGATAGCGCCACCAGTCTCTCCTCCCGTCTTTCTCCTGTAACACAGGGTGCTTCCAGTGTGGAGCAGTAACCACTGTTTCCCTGTGCAGGAGGCCCACTGAAACAGCAGAAAGAACACCTACTGCAATTATTCTTCCATTCCATACTTGAGATAGGACTTAGATGTCTAAAGTTCCTGGAAGCACACAATTCCATTTTCATGTTTATCAAGAGCCTATACTATGTGATCCTAAGTATCTTAGCATAGAAAATGTTAAGGGAAGACTCACTATTCATTACCATGTTTCTAATAATCTGCCAGCACTTAAATTCTCAATATAGAAAAAATAGCACTATCGTACCAGTGCCTAAGAGCTCAAAAACAGGCATATTTTATGATTTTCTAAGTCCTTTCCAAGATCGTTACCCAGCAGAATAATTCGTTTAGCTATTTTTTCTTACTTACTAGACATGGTGTACAAATATGCATTACTATAGTATGTAATATCATATGATTTAGAAAATGGTTTTCTGGAAGATATATAATAAGAAGAAAACATTGTTTAGTCTTTGGTATAATAAATAAAGACAATAGTACTTAGCAGTAGCCAATTTTTAAGGATAATCATTTACGTTAAGTGTTATGCTATTTAAATCTTGTAAATGTCAAATATGCCCTATAAAGTCGGTATTAGTATAATTTACATTTGCTATATTAGAAATCTGAAGGTTAAAAAGTTTTTAATATTCATTCAGGTTTAAGTAATACAGCCTACCTCTTTTATGTTCTTAAAATTCTTTATTATAGATTCTTCATAAGTAGGTAAGTCCCTGTTTCAAAAATGTATAATGATAACCTTTGGTCTTAAGGGTGAATTTTGTTTCCGTTTAGAACATAGTTTCAATCTTCAGACTATAAAAAGATAGGATATATTTTATGAGTTGTTTATTATTAGCACTGGAAAACTATGTAAATATTGATTTAGCATTAGATTATCACATATCAAATACAATTAATTACAAAAATTGATTATCAATCAGAAATAAAATATTTGACTCTCTGGAAAGCCTTTCATGGAACTATTATAGTCTTGAGATAAATCTGAGAAACAGAAATAGTGAAGTCTTAACAGATATCTGAACTCATTTCAGCAGCAGATGTGATTTGGCATGCAGCTCTTCACTTATTTTGCCTCTAGGGTTTTCATGGTATTGATGATGTGCCCGTTAAAAGGGGAAAATACTTGTAAATGAAAATATGGATCTCATTAAACATATATGAATATTCTAATTCCAACACCCAATATTTAGCGGATATGTGTGTTTGTGTGTGTGGCCAAAAGCCATAAATTTATTTAATGTGAAAACTGGTAAAGTTGGGTGTTTCCATTTTAAAGGGTGTTGAGCTAGCCTCTCTGCCTTCCAACTAAAATACGTCTGAAGTTCAGAGATTTGGAAAATGCCTATAATAATGCTTAAAAGTCGTGTAACTTATCTAAGGCCAGCATTTGGAAGGAGTTTATTGCTGCAAGGCTGATGAAACTAGACAGAGAAAAACCAGATGGGGGCCGACTGGTGCTTGTGCCTGTGGCTCAGCATCCCTTCCTGTTCAAAAGAATGAAAAGAACAGAAAAGAATATTTCATCTTCTTTCCATTCTCCTCTACAGGACTAGGGACAATAAGAAAAATGAGCTACATTTTCCTGCCCATTTCTGCCTTTCTGAATGTCCAAAGGAACGTTCCCATAGCATCTTTATAATCACATTGAAACTGTACCTGCCAGAACATAGCAGAACGGGGAAAAGAGGTGTTCCATGTGGTAGAAAGCTGCGCTAGCTTGGAAGCTGGACCTTCCTTAGTCCATTTCTTGTTGCTATAAAAATATCTGATGCTGGGTACTTTATAGTTAAAAGATGTTTATTCATTTCACAGTCGTTGTGGTCCAATGGTATGATACTGGCATTAGTTTTTGGCAAAGGCATCATGGAGGATAGCATCACATCGTAGGAAAGGAACCAAGACAGAATCAGCCAAGAAAGAAGACTTGCTTCAGAATAACACATTTTTATAGGAACTAATGCAATCACACAGCCACTAATTCAATCACGTATTAACTCCCTCAAGACAGCATTAATCCAGTTGTGAGAGTATGGTTCCATCCCCTCATCTCTTAAAAGTCCTTAGTACTCAGCTGGCCCTAAACATCCAGCATACAAGACCTCAGGGAACAAACATTTAAACTACAGTAACTATAGATAGTTATAAGCGTAAGTGCCTGGCAGCACTACATATGGGCGCTCCTTTTTGTCATGTGTCCATCACCTAGGCCTGCAGAGAACTCAGCATTGATGGAAGGAAGAGACATCTAGTGCTCTAGGTGCATCCCTATTATGTTAAGAATTGCAAAAATCTAATGAATATCATTAAGGATCACAGTAAATAGAGAAAATGGCCATATTTATGAAAAAAGACAAAAATAAGCAAGCTACTAATTGAAAGAGTTCCTAGGAAGGAATAGGAAAAAGGGTGGAGAAGGAACAGGAGAAGATTTCTCTGTAGTTTGAAAAATTTATATAAGGTGGAGAAAGAATGAAGATATCCAACAAGAATACTTGGAGGATTTGCTCTACGTGATAGTAAAACTTGTTGTAAAATAAGTAAATAAGTCCAGGACATGAGATGCAAAGGACATCTGAGAAAATCCCAGACCAGTGCCACATGTATATGGAAACTAGTCACATTACAGAGCTAACATTTCAGGTAGTTGGGGAAAACAAATGTTGATTCTATGGAGAAAAATAATGAAGACTGGATCCTTGTCTCATAGCATACATGAAAATCAATTCCAGATGAGTTAAAAACTTACATATAAAAGGCAAACTTTCAAAACCTTTCAAATAATCACAGGAGAGATAAATAAGCCAGAAAGTGAATCAAACATTAGCCCAAATAGCAATGCTAACATCACAAAAATTAGAAATTAAGACATAAAAGTAACTGAGCAAAAATACATACCAAAAAATTAAAAGCATATCAAGCGATACAAGAACCTGGAAGATATACACCTAACACTGTAGACTCACAAAATACTCACAATTGAGAGAAAATGAAGTAAAATGAGATCTAAAAATTGAAATTGAGGATTTCAGTATGTCCCTCTTAGAGTCAGATAAGGCATAGCAAAAATAGAAAAATATTAAAATATCAACACTCACATAGACATCTACTTGAATTTTAATATCCAATAGACATATCTCTTCAAATTATGAGTGTGCACAAAAACTAACTATACAGAACTTCACAATCTCAATAGATTAAAAAGTAATATGCTTGTTATATTCTCTGGACATTAGGAAAAAATACAAACAAATAACAAAATAATAAATTTAGAAGTTGCATATGCATAAAAGCTAAGTAACAATACTAAATCAAAGGATAAAACTAAGTAACTTAATACTAAATCAAAGGAAAAAATTTTAAAGGAGATTTTAAAACACTAGAAGGTCAAAGATAGTGAAAGCATTTCATCAAAAATTTTAGGCCATAAATGAAGTGGTATCCTAATAGGAAATTTATAACTTTAAAATCATACAACAGAAAATGTAAAATGTTGAAAAATGAATAATTAAGGAAATTGGGAGAAAAAGCAACAGAGCATATCCAAAGAAACTAGAATGGAAATTATAATAAAGATAAAAGAAGTAATTTAAAAACAGGACACAGAAAGAAAGTAGAAAATTTACAAAATTATAAACTAGTTTTTGAAAAATTTAATAAGATAGAACACAAACAAAAAATAATTAAATATCTTTTATGAATTCAGTGCAAAGTTAAGTTGGTAGTAGACAGAACCTTCTAGCCAATGTAATAAAACTGTTATAAAACAACCATGACTAAGTTTATGAAATCATGAAAAAAGTTTTGACATTTATGTCAAATGACAAAATGCATATGTCATCTATGCAGCATACGGAATTAAAGGAAGAAATGTAAGATCATTTCAATAGATCCTGCTACAGTAAAAGCTTATCACTAATTTTTTAAGTAACTCAGTAAACTAGAAAAAAGGGATAATTCCTAAATTTGTGAACATTTATATATCTGAAAAAAATAAACAGAGAAAAATGAAAAAATCTATAGATTCATTTCAAATCAAATCATGATTTTATAAAATGCTACCATCACTACCATTTAAACACAGGACCTAAAGTTAGTTGTTCCTAAGGTATATGCAAGGAAAAAAGAAATAAGAGGTGTATGCACTTTTTCCGGCAATGATTACCTAGATTGAAAACACAAAACAATCAACAAACATTTAAATTAATAAAGCATTTAAATAAAAAGAATGCAGCATAATTGGCAGATATAAAATCTGTACCAGCCATAATCAAACACATTGTAAGGTACATATTACACAGATAACACAACAAAAGATGATGCTACTCAAAGTAGCAGTTAAAACTGTCAAACATCTCTCATGATCCAACAGGGAAATACAAACCATTTTTGTTAATTAAAATGGGGGAATTAAATCTTTCAGAGGGTGTCAAAGGTCATAGAAGAATTAAGAAGAAAGTTAGGACAAAGAGTCAATCATTAATAGCGAAAAAACCTATTGTCACTCCTAAACATAAGAAAGTGTCAGGTGTCAGGGTCACCAGTAGGAGGCAGCACCTTCGTGCACTGTCCAGCCGGCGCTGTCATTGCAAAGAAGGTAGAGAGGAGCCACCGAGGCTCCTCCATCTTTCTTGCCCTCCAGGCTCCCGTGGGTGTTTTCAACTAAGCTGAGCCCAATTTCTCATCCCTATAGCACTGCTTGATAAATAAGATGCTGTTACACTGCTTGCCAGTTTAGAAAATTTGAAGGAACATAACAGACTTTAATGTGATTTAACTTAAGGCTACTTTTAGTAGAAATTTCACTGTTTCTCTTGATGAGAGTTGGAGCCACTTGAGTCATAAAATGAAAATGTCTCTGAATCTTTGGTGAGTCACTTTCTTATTTTATTTCATAAAAAAATTTCAAAGAAAATAATAAGAGAATAACAATAGTTAGTGCACTGTGTATCATTATCTTCAAAGTAGTAACTCAGAGTATGAGCCATAAACGAAAAATGTTTACAGAAAAAGGAACAGATAACACAAAAATTTCTTTTCTATAATCTAAGATAAATTCATAGTGTAAATAAAAAAATTAACATTAAAATATTTTTGAAGCAATAAAATATATAATTTGGAAACATATATGAACTTCTCTCTCTTTCCTATTCATCTCTCTTCCACTTTGCTCATTTGTATACTTATAATCTGTGTTTCAAATATAAGAGAAACCATATGATATTTGAGCTATCGTGTTTGCCTTATTTCACTTAACATGATGTACTCACGTTGTATCCATTTATCTATGAAAGCCTCAAGTTTATATTTCTTTATGGTAGCACAGAATTCCACTTGTATAAATGCATTTCCCTTATCCATTCATCTGTTGATAGACGTACACGCTTTCAAAATCTACTTATTATGAACTGTGCTTCTATAAACATGAACAGGCATGTGTCCCTGTAATATGGTGATCTTCACACTTTTGGGAAGATACCTATGCGGGAAGAGCTAGGTCAAGTGGAATTTCTATTTTTAGTTATTTGAGGAATCTCCACACTGACTTCTATAGTGGTTGTACTACTTTATATCATCACCAATAATTAGAAGAGGTCCTTTATCCCCACATCCTCACTATCATTTGTTATTAGCTTTTTTATAATAGCCTTTCTTTCTGGAGCAAGATGGTAAACTTTATTTATCCATTCATCTGTTGGTGGATATACAGGCTGTTTCCAGGATATAGCTATTGTCAGTTGTGCTGCTATAAATAAACATCAGTAGACATGTACCTCTGTAACATGATGATTTTGACTCTTTTGGAAATATACCTAAAGTAGCTAAATCAAATAGAATTTCTAATTTTAGTTCATTGAGAAATCTCCATACTGACTTTCATATTGGTTGTACTAGTTTGCATGCCCACCAAAAATAAAGGAGGGCTCCCCTTTCAGGAAAACCTTGCAATTTTGTTGTTACTTGGTTTTTTGATGATTGGAATTCTTTCTGGGATAAGTGTTGTTTTTATTTGCATTTCTCTGATGACCAGAAGTATTGAACATTTTTTCATATATTTATTGGCCATTTGCACTTCTTCTGAGAAGGATATATTCATTTCATTTCATTTTTGTCTGGATCTTTTATTTTGGGTGGCCTAATTTTTGAAAATTACTTATGTATTCTAAATATTAGTGCTCTTTCTGAGAAACATCTGGTAAATTTTTTCCCATTCATATATCTATGACTTCAAGTGTTTCACCCATTTTATCCTCCATTCAGTTCATTGTTTCTGTTTTAATATTTAGATCTTTGATCTGTTGATTTTTTTGGCACATAGTGAGAGTTATGGGTCCAGCTTTACTCTTCTGAATATAGATAGCCAGTTTTCCCAGCACCAATTGTAAAACAGGCCATCTTTCCTCCAGTGTATTTTTTTGGCCCCTTTGTCAAAGATCAAATAGCTGAATGTGTCTGAATTTTTCTATATCCTCTGTTCTGTTCTGCTGATCAACATACCTATTTTTGTGCTAATACAAAGCCATATTTATCACTGTTGCTTTGTAGTATAACTTGAATTGAGATATTGTGATACGTCCTGCTTGCTTTTGTTTCTCAGAACTTCTTTTGGTATTCTGGGTCTCTTCTGGGTCCATACGAATTATAGAATTGTTTTATGCAGTATTATGAAGACTGTTGTTTGGGACTGTATTGAATTTATATATATCAGTCTGCGGCCATTTTGAAAATCTCAGTTCTGCCTATCCACGAACAGGGTTAGCTCTCCATTTTTTGATGTCCTTTTCAATCTCCTTTTTCAGAGTACTGCAGTTTTGTTGCAGATTCTTTCTCTTCTTTAGTTAGGTTAATTTCTAGTTATTTAATTTTTCTTGATATCTTTGTGAATGGTATTGTTTTCCTAGTTTCTTATTGAGTTCATTATTAGTATATATGAATGACATTAATTTTTGTGTGATTTTATTTAACCTGCTACATTGCTAAAATTAATTATTGTTTCTAAGAGCTTTTTGGTCTTCTACATAGAGAATCATGTCATCTATAAGTAATGATAATGTAATTTCTTCCTTTACTATACATATTCCATTTATTTCTTTCTATGTTCTGGCTCATGTTTTGAGTACCATGTTAAAGATAAATGGTGATAATTAGCATCCTTATCTTATTTCTATTTTTAGAGAATAAGCTTTCAGTTTTTCCTATTTAATTTCATGCTGCCACTGGTTTGTCATAAGCAGCTTTTAGCAAACTCAGGGAACTTCCACAGCTACTTTCTTCAGTTTTTACCATAAAGGTTTGTTAGATTTTGTCAAAGGGATTTTCTGCATGTATTGATATGATCATGTGGTTTTTGGTTCTTGCTTCTGCTTATGTGGAGTATTACATTTATTGATTTGCAGATGTTGAATCATTCTTGTTGACCTTGAGGTAAAGCTAATTTGGTCAAGATGTATGATGCCTTTGATGATGTGTTGCATTCTATTTGTTAATATCTTATTGAGATTTCTGCCTGTATGCAAATTAAGGAGATTGGCATGGTTTTTTTGTTTATTTGTTTTGTTTTTAGTTTCTTTATTCTTTGTCTGGTTTTAGGATCACAGTGATGTTGGCTTTCAGAAATGAGTTTGGAAGTATTCTATCCCTTGTAATTTCATTGAAGACCTTGAGGTGTATTGATAATATAATGTCCTTGAAATTTTGGTAGAATTCAGCAGTGAATCCATCAGTTCCTATACTTTTTGTAGTTTGTTGGTTTTTCACTGCTGCCACAATTTTATTGCTCTTTAGTAGACTGTGTGGAATTTTTATGTTGCTTTGGTTTCATTCTGGCAGTTTGAATTAGTCTAGGAATCTATCCATTTCTTCAATATTTTCCAATTTGTTAGAATACAATTTTTCATCATAGCTACTATCTTCTGGATTTCCATGGTGTTCCAGATAGCCTTTTTCATTTCTAATTTCACTGATATGAGTCATGTCTCTATTTTGACAAGGTTGACTATGGGTTTATCTGGTTTTTTATTTATTTAAAGAACTGGGTATTTAATTCATTAATTCTTTGTAATTTTTTTAGTCTGTTTCGTTATTTTCTGCTCTGATTTTTATGATTTCGGAGTGGGCTTGGATTGTTGTTTCTCAAGTACATTGAGATTCCTTATTAGGTTATTCATTTGAGCTCACTTTTTTTCTAATGCAAGCCTTGTGTCTCAGTGACTTTTCTCTCCTTGCTGGAACAAAATACCCAACACCCAAAAGGAAGGAAGGAAAGGTTTATTTAACTCATTGTTTGTGGAGGTTTCAGTCCATAATTAGCTGGCTCCAAGGCAGGGTGGTGTGGCACAGGGGCTAATTCAAGCCAGGGACACAGGGGCTACTTTAAGACCGTAGTCAGCAAAGCAGCCAGAGCAAAGGAGGGTGGGACAGCAAGCTTTTCCTCCTCCCTTATGTTGTACACAGACCACCCCCGTTCCAGGGCTGGTGTAGCACACACAAATCTCCTTGCCCTCCTGTTGCACAGGATGAGGATATTTACAAACTAAGAATCCTGGCTCCCTGCTGAGTTTCTTACTTAACCTTCTAAACTTCTCAAGTTGACACAATGTACGAACCATAACACATCGATTGCAATAAATTTCCCTTGAAGGATTGTTTTCACCGTGTTCCATAGGTTTTGGTGTGTTCTGACATTGTCATTTGCTTCTAGAAATTGTTTAACTTCTTCGGTGACCCACTGAGTGTTCAGGAGTGCTAAGTTTCAAGGTGTGTCTAAATTTTATGTGGCTCCTTCTGTGATTGATTTCTCCTTTCATTGCACAATGGTCTGAGAGTAAACTTGTAGTGGTTTGGTTTCTTTTATATTTCTTTAAGCAGGCTTTGTGGTATAATACGTGATATATTTTGGAGAAAGTTCCAAGTGCTGCAGAGAAGAATGTGTATTCTGCTGCAATATAGTAGGACACTATAACTACTTATGAAGTCCATATGATCAAAGGCATAATTCAGATCTGATACTTCTTGATTATTTATTTAGTTGATCTATCTCTATGAAAGTGGAGTACTGAGGTCAACAACTGGGATTATGTTAGCATTTGTAAAATACTTTATGTTCTGCAATATTTGTTTCATTAAGATAGGTGTTACAATGTTCAGTGCAGTGTCCAGCATATTTTCCAGAGTTATCCTTTTATATTAGAGGATTCCCTTAACTAGTATATAATAAATTTGTCTCCTTTAATCAATTTTAGCTGGTATTTTTCTTTGTCTGAGGGTAAAATCACTACCCATGCTTGGTTTTGGGGTCCTGAAAGATGAAATATTGTTTTCCTTTGAGTTTTAGCCTATGAATTTCTTTTTGGGGTAAATGAGCTTCTTGAATGCAACAGACTGTTGAATTCTGTTTTTATATTCAGTTTGCCAATCTACATCTTTTTTTTTTTTTTTTTTTTTGGTACTGGGGATCGAACTCACAACTTCACGCTTGCCAGGCAGGCGCTTAAGCCACTGAGCTAAATACCCAGCCCCAATCTACATCTTTTAAATGGGGAATTGAGACCACTTACATTGAGTTATTATTGAGAAATACTCATTAATTCCTGTCAATGCACTCTTTCTCTTTTGAGGATTTCTTTGTCTTTCTTTTCCTTTTTTGTTTTGCTTATCTATTCAGCTTGCTTGTTGTATTCATTCCATCTGGATTTTTGGCTTTGTTGGTTTCACTATATCTATCTAGAATATTGTTCAGTATTTTCTAAAGTGCTAGTTTGGTATTCATAATCCTCTTGAGTTGTTATTTTTCATGGAATGTCCTTATTTCTCCACTGACTTTGAAGGAAAGTTTTTCAAGATAAATTAATCTGGGTTGAAAGCTGTTTGCTTTTAGGGTCCTGAAAGATGAAATATTGTTTTCCTTTGAGTTTTAGCCTATGAATTTAAAGGTTTCTGGCCTTTAAAAAGTTTGTGTTGAAAAGTCTGATGCAATTCTAATAGGTTTACTTTTATATATGATTTTTTTCCTTTTCTCTGACATCCTTTAAAATTCTGGATTGGGGGTAGCTGGAATCTTAATTATATATCATGGGAAGATTCTTTTTTCAACATAATTGGTTGGTGTTCTGTGAGTCCCACTTGCTTGTACACTGAGCTCTTTTCTCATATTTGGAAAATTTTCTATCATGATTTCTGTAAACAAATGTATTATTCCTTCTGTGCTATGTTCTAAATAGCCTTAGGCTTGTCTTCTTAGTATCATCTAGTAGCTGTTAAACACATTTTTCTTGCTCTATTATCTTTCTTTAGTCCTCTTGTAGTAATTCATTATAATTTATCATTTTGTTCTCAATTTCAGAAACCCTGTTATCACATTGGGTCATTTATGCAATTTATAGATGCTAAGCAATTTTTATAACTAGTATTTCTGTCTGATACCTTTTCATGAATTATGTATCTTTGGTAAATTTTTCATTCATACTTTGAACAGCATTGGTTAGTGCTCCTAATTTTTTATTTGTTATCCCCAAATCCACATAGGACATTTTCTTTGATAATTTGATACACTTTTAGGTCATATCCTTTTTGAACTCACCAAGTCTCATCAACTCTTCCTTAATCAATTTGAAAAGCTCCACTACTTGGTATTTGCCTTTCTTTCCATTGATGCCCACACAATCTACCTTGGGAGAGTTGGGAGAACTTGGAGGTCTTTCGTTGCCTTGTTTTCTCATGTTCCTTAATGTATGTATTTTGGGGGGGGGTTATTTGGGTTTTTTGTTTTGTTTTTCGTTACTTTTTCCCTTTTTTTGGTTTGAGGTCAAGTAGACAAGGAGATCTTGTAATCAATATGAAGATATTTTTAGCAAAACATTCCCTTCCTGTGATGCATTTGCTGCACTATTTGTCCAGAGGTGGAATTTATCCTTTCAGGTTTTAATTTAAGTGATTTGGACTCTGTCTCTGTGGCTGCAGTAAGTCTTTGCTCAGCACCTCTGACACAACTCCTCCTCCACTCAGTCATATTGAAACTCTTAACAATTAGTTTTTAAAGCATCACTGTGGCATCTTCATTACATGTTTAAAAATATAAAATGAGAGTCCTTGTTTTTGTCATTCACTTCATTTTCATTGCAGAGTATGATGTGTATGACAGTAGTGACTAGACAGAGCCCAAAGGCTTTCTTCTTACTTTGTGAAAGAAAATGCAATCTTAGGAGCTTTTGTTTATCACTCAGATGAAGTACTTTATCCAAGATTTGGCCCTATGATTGTTCATTATTTTTCTCCAGGAACAGAAATAATAATTTAATTTTTTTGAGACAGGGTCTCACAATGTAGTGTAGGATGGTCTTGAACTCACTGTGTAGCCCAGGCTGGCCTTGAACTTGAGCCAACCCTCCTGCCTCAACCTTCTAAGTGCTGGAATTACAGGCATGCAACACCATACCTGGCAAGATTTCAATTTTAATTCAGAGATTTCAAGTACCTCCTCCAACGGGCTATGCAAGTGACAGGGGAGAAGAAGTTAGGGTTATTTCCCATTATACTAGAAATGTGCTTTTTGTCTTGTTTCAAAAATAGTCTGTGAAACACTCTGAGAAGTCTTGGAACAAATGTCTGTGACAAGTCTCTATGGAAGATGAAGCATCTGTTGATGTTCCCAAGGAAAACAGCAACCTTATATGAGGAACTACCCCCACAACAGAACCTATAGATTTGGCCCTATTTGTATAATAAAGGTATTTTTACATTTATTCTATTTTTGATAAAGAATACTAATATATTATAAAATTATTTTTCATAAGTGAATCTCAAATGTATCTTTATGAATATTAGTTTCAGAAAGCTATTGTTGCAGTAAAAAAGAAAAAATTATCAAAAATAATTCTTTATCCACCATAACAAAGGGAGCATCTAAATTCTCTAAGGGAACATCTCTAAGGGAACATCTAAGATCAAGTTCATAGACTACTGTTGCCAAATAAAACTACAAATTGGGAAGATAAGTGTTTTCATCTGCTTTATTTACTTGCAAGGTCGTTGTAAAATGCTCAGAGAGAAAGCTGAGTCTTCTAAGCACCTTAATAATTTCTACTGAGTAAAAATTTTCATCATCATAGCATTTTAGCACAACGAATGGAAAGTAATGAAATTAAGCCAGAAAATATTGATTTCTGCTCTACAAATTCATAATGAAAAAGTAAAAGATGAACTAAATAAAGATAAGCATGCTTCTTAAAACATAGTGTTTGGAGAGGCAAAATTTGAACTTGATTTAAACTTATAGCAAGATTCTTCTACCACATCCTGCCGGCATTTGGATCTGGATAATTTTTTTGTTCTAGAGGTCTTTTCTGTCCACTGAAGGCTGTTGAATAGCCTCCCTGGCCCATCACCAATAAATACCAATGGTACCTCTCTAGTTAAAACCCCAAATATCTCTCTAGACATTGCCAAATATCCCTTAGGAGGTAAATGCTTCCAGTTGAGAAATTCTGTTTTACAGAAGAGACTATTTCTTCAGAAAAAGGGACAAGCAAATTCAAGGAATTAATCATGGAAGAATGGTAACTGATATAGCAGGATACACAACACAGTAATACATTCATAGAAGGGTAAAAACAAGAGCATAGTTTAAAGATTTTAGGAAAGATAGGAGGCAAGACAACTAGTCTCCATCTTTGGGAAAGGTGCATAAGTAAAAGTAAAGATTGTAATGGCACCCACTAGAGATCAAGTAGGAATTAACCAGGCATCAAATGTGTTGTATTTCTTAGGAGAACACTAGAAGTCTGTGTTTGAAGACAATCAGAAAAGTCATGTGACCTCTTCCTGGAATCCCCAGAGAATCAAAATGATTATGTGACTGTCTCCATGAAACTCAGACTCTAGGAATGACGGATTAAGGACTGATTTGGGTATTTATCCAAAATTTTGAAATTAACAAACCCTGAAAACAAAAAAAAATCAAAACAAGGGAATATTTCTGTACTGCTATCAAGAATATTAATTATAATATCTTAAGATAATTATAATAATTGAAAAAAACAAGCATTGATATGTAATTGCAGAGTAGAAAATAAAGGAGAAATTTTTCAATGAGCAAGAAGTACAAATTCTATAAAGCTCACAAAGAAAGAGATAAATGGAAGTCATAGTTTAAAAATACAATGCCAAAGCTAGAAATTTTCACCAGTTCCAGGTAGAAGAGTCCAGAGAAGTTGTTGGGAAATCAGAAAAGCAGCAAAACTATGGAAATAACACAGATGCTAAAGAATGAAAGAAAATGTTAGAAAAAGAAATGTTAAAAATACAGCAAGAAATCAGGAATAAAAGTGGTATTAATAAAAACATTGCCATTAAAATAAAAAAAATTTTAAGCTTTCAAATTGTTAACTATGTTGACTTTTAAAGCCAGAACTTTATAATATATCATCTATATCCAAAAATACTAAATTAAAATGTTCTATAAAATGCCCACAAAATAAGTTACTCAAACTTTAAATAGCTTAACAATTTTTCTTCAGATTTGGCTTCCTTTTCATTTCTCATTAAGAGGCAAAATTCTGCCAGTGTTGAAGTACGTAGTTATTTCTATTTTTGGTTAAATTCAAGTTTAAACATATTCTCATGATTTCTTCATCTTTCCACGTAAAGAATTTGGAAAACCTATTCAAATTTCCTGCAAATGACCTAGGATTTTATTCAAGAAAAAGAGTTAATCATTCGTTGGTTAATGACAGAATTTTCAAACATTTTTCTTACTCCTTTCATCAAACAAGACCTATAAAGCAGGGAAATATAGTTTTTAAATTACTTGTTTAAACTTAATTCTTTACATTTAAGTAAACTATTCTGTCTTTTAACTACTTTTTATGCAGCATTTCAAGGCTACATTTCAGGTGAGAGTTTTGTAAAACACAGAAAAAAAATTTCCTCTGAAACAAGGCAGACAGGGAGGAGCAAGCATCCGATGTCTGTTTGAACCCTGTTTATAGATATAGATGTTCATTTACTCTTTCTCACACTAAAAATGGTGTTTTCTATTTTATTTTCTATAGTTTACATTAGGAAAAAAACTTAAGTTACATATTCTCTTCCTCTTATTATGATTTTTTTCTTTTACCCTCTTAACAGATTCACACTCAAAGACATATTTTCCATTTTTTCTATTTTGGTAAATAACAATCATCTGCTAATAAAAAAATCATAGTGAATTAATTCAAACTATTGATGGAGCCAAAGTACAGATACAAAATCAAATTGCCTAAAGTGACTTACAGTATTAACTAAAGCTAAATGTATGCCTATGGCGTGGCCTAGAGACTTCACTTAGAGCTATGATTCAAGACTAGTGAGTGCCCATGTGCACCAAAAAGCATGTTTGACAATATTCACAGCAGCATTATCCAGAATACGCAAACAGTGGAAGAATGATATGCCCCTCTGCAAGAGAGAAAGTAACAATGGGATATTTTTCTGCAGTTAAAAAATTTATGAACAAGTTTGTCAATGTGGTAGGATACCATTAAATGTTTTAAATGGTAGTCCGATACGATAGCAGTGAATGAACCAATCATGAAATTGAGAAAACAATCACTAAAGGAATAAAATGAATGCTTAGGAACAAATACCACCAAAGAACAGAAGACACAAAGAATAAAAGCTATAAAACAAGACCCAAATAAATATAAAGACATCCCATGTTCACACATCAGAAAGTTTAACATTTATAAAATGGAAAAATTCCCCAAACTGATGTACAGGTTTAATGCAAACCCTATCAAAAACCCAGGTGCCTTAGTTAAAACCTGATCTCACAGTTCATGTAGAAATACAGGGGATTGAGAATAGCTTAAAAAGCCTTGCAAAAGAAGAAAGTTGAAAGACATTTGTCTCAATTTCAAAATTGTAAACAAATCTATAGTAATCAAGAGAGTGTGGTACTGGCACTTTAAAAAGACATAAAGAGCAATGAGATAAGAATTGAAATTCCAAATATAAATCTTCACATAAACCTTTGTATTTATTTTCAGTCAGTTGTTTTCCTAAGGATGCCAAGACAATGTAATAGAAAAATAATTGCCATACCGATAAATGTTGTATAGAAATTTTGATATCTACATGTGAAAGATAATTTGGGCCTCCTACACATCTTACATTATATATTAACTCAAAATATATAATGTACCCAATTATAATGACAGTAAGACAAACTGTAAAACTGATAGAGTGAGATGTTGAAGTAAGTCTTTACAACCTATGATTAAGCATTGATTAATTAGATATAACACCAAAAGCACACTGACAAATGAAAAGACAGGTAAATTTGATTAAAAATTTTATGTATTAATGATTCTATGAAGAAAAAGTGAAAGGAAAAAACACAGACAGAGATGAAAATTTTATAAATTACCTACAGATTAAGCATTCCTAATCCAAAATGCTCCAAAATGCAAAACATTTTCAGCACCAACATGATGCCACAAATGGAAAATTCCACATCTCACTTCATGTAATGAGTCATAGGCTAATCATAGGCACACTAATTATATTGCCTAAAATTACTCTCAGGTTACTTCGTGTTTGAATTTGAGTCTCATTTCCGACTTGTCTCAGAAGGTATATGCAAACATTTCAAACTTCCCCAAAATCTAAAACACTTCTAATCTCAAAAATTTCAAAAAAAGGAGACTCAACTTGTACCCCAAAGAGACCTTAATCCCAAATATAAAAAGAAATGTACAACTCAACAATGGAAAAATAATCCAACTTTTAAAATAGTTAAATGATTTGAATAAGTATCTACCCAAAAATATACAAATGTAGGAAATACTCAATATCATTAGTCATTAGGGAAATATAAATCAAAGCCAAAATGAAGTATTATTCAGTATCCACTTTGGTGGCTATAATAAAAGTCATGGACAATGGATGGTGTTGGTGAGGCTGTGGAGAAGTCAACAAGCTCAGAGCTCGCTTGTAGGAGTACACAGTGGAGCAAGTTCAGCTTGGCATTTCTTCAGAATGTTAAATGTAGATAATGACACAACAGTTTTACTCCTAGGTCTATAACATACAGAAATGAGAACATATATCTACAAAAAAATCTAAGAATATTCATGGTAACATTTTTTGTAATAGTTAAAAAGTAGAAATAACCCAAATGCCCATCAGCTGATGGATACATAAACAAACATGGTACATTCATAAAGTGAAACATTACTCACCAGTAAAAATGAATTAAATATGGACCCAGCCACAATAAGGATCAACCTTGAAAGCATTATGCTAAAGAAGCCGGTCCCCAAAACTACGTAATGTATACTAATATGCATGTGAAATGCCCAAGGTAGGCCAGTTCATGAAGCAAAAAGTAGAATATTGGTTGCCTGAGGAAAAGACAGGTTTGCAGTGGGGAAGGCAAATGAGAATTGGGAATAACTTATTTGTGTAAGATTCCTTTTAGGATGTTAAAAATGTTTTAAAGGAAGTTTTGGCAGTAATTACATAATTCTGAATGTAATAGGAACTATCAAGTTCTATAATTAATTATATCAATTTTGTGGTATGTAAAATACAGGTAATAAAGCTATGTTCTAAAAATTGAGCAGGAATAGTGCTACACATATAGATTAATTTCGAAGATATTATACTGAGCAAAAGAAGCCAAAACACAAAAATGTCAATTTAATTTGATTGACATGTTGTTTAAAAACTGATAAAACTAATCAACAAAAATATAACTCAGAATTCTGAATATTTTTAGTAGAATGAGTGGTGACCATCAAGGGGAACAAAGGAAACATTTAGGGTACTTGTTATATTCCGTATCTTAATTTGGATGGTTACTGTATAGGACTATACACATGAAAATTTCATTGATCTCTATAATTAATATTAGTTTACTTTATGCTCTTTATAATTTATGTGTTATAATTCACATGTTTTTAAAAATTTTATATGTTAGCATTTTCTTGGTGATCTAGATGTGAAAAATAGTAAGAATAGTATGTTGTTAAGACAAGATTTAGTGATTAAAAACTTTTCTTTCAAAGTTTATTTTTGTTCTTTCTTTGTTTTGAGACCAGGTCTCTCTGTAATTCAGGCTGACCTTGAATTTACTTAGTAGCCCAGAAAACTCACAGAAATCATCCTGCCTCAGCCTCCTAAGTGCTGGGATTACAGGCATGTGCCACCATGCCTGGCTGAAAAATCCTTATTCTAAATTGATTTTCCCAATTCCTGGCTAGAAGGTCTGGAGTAAGTTAATTAGCATGTATGATTCTCTCAGGATTAAAATGATGGTCACTGTATCTTACTGGAAATTTTCTTGGAAGAGAATACATATGAAAGTATTTTGTAAGTTGCAAATATTAGTGGGTTGGTTGTAAGCTCATGGAAAAATAAAAATTCTATTTTTCCAATAAACAGATATAGAGATTTTCTAAATTTATACTCTGCATAGTAACTTAATAAATTAGGTTAATATAGTTAGACCATAGGAAGTGTAAAAGAAGTTTTCAATTCCTAGTTCTATTTTTTTAAGGTGATTTCTGCTGTATTTCTCAACAAGGATTTTCTCAAAAGATTCATGGGAACATTTTTTAACATTTTATATTTGCTAACTCACTGATTATTTGTTATTTATAAAAATAAGTATTTTTATTAATGACTGCAGAAAACATGGAAAAATGTATGTTTAACCTGTGCTTACAAACAATAGGACTTTACTACATGTATTTCATATCTTGCAGTCTCTTTAGCTTCGCTCTGTTTTCTTCCTTATAATCTCACTCTGCTTCAGTCCTCACTCACTGTGACTTACTTTGTCAAAGAGTATGGAACTCAGAAATTTACCTAAAATCATCTTTAGTAAGAAATTTTATCATGAAAAAACAACAGCATTAACAAAACAGATTAATTAGTTCAGAATCCAATGTGCTAATCATAACAATTACAAAGTCACAAACACAGATAACAGTACAATAAGAAGTACCTCTAAGTAGGAACACTGGTTCCATATTCCAAATAATTCCAAGATGTTTTTATTTTGTTTGTTTTGTTTTGGTACACTTTATATTCCATTTAACACCGGAAATCTATTGACTGGAATGGAATCCTCAGAGGCATATACATTTGGTTCTGTTCCATTGACTTTTCTCACCCCAGCAGAAGGAACAGTGCTTCTCTCACTGTGAGTACTTAACTGAGGTCTGCTGAATTAATAAGGGATGCATATAAATGTAGTTTTCACCTTCTCAAGACCATGGCTATAGGTATACATGTTTGGTTTATGTGACAGTTAGATTTAAATTTTTTATAATTTTAAAAAGTATTTGAAATGTTGAAAAGTATCACACTTATATTGAGCAAAACTGCTTATTTATTTTTAAATGGAGTTTTTAAAAATAAAGATAATAAAACTAGTCTAAGGTGGAATGTTCTATGTAAAGCAAGATCTACAAATAACACATCCAATTATCCTTCCTTTACATACGTATAAAATACCATGAGTAATAAAAATACTTTCATAAAATAGGTCATTCCTTTAAATTAGCCAGTGATCTTGATATTTCAATTTCACATGAATTTAACATTTTATGGAAAATATGGTAATAGGGCCTGATATTTCTTTACTTTTAGTTTTATTAATACATGCTGTGATACATCATGAATACACTCATTGTGGGTACCTAGTTCATGCACACAACACACCTTACTTCTTTTTATGACCTCTTTCTCTCTTTCCTTCCCTCTCCTCCATTTTTTCGTTCTTTCCCACTTGCCAAAGATCTCTATCCCTATTTCCTATTGTCTACCTTTTATTTTGTTCTTTGATTTACTTACACTTTGTTTTCTCATATAAGAGAAACAATACAATTTTTATGCTTGTGTGTCCATGAGAAACCAATCCTAAAATTCATAGGGATCCAGAGAAGATCCAGAATATCAAAAATGTAGACATCACATTCCTGGGCTTCAAGTTATACTACAAAGCTACAGTGATAAAACAGCATGGTACTGGCACAAATAAAGACATGAAGGCCAATAGCATAGAACAGATTACACAGAAATAACCCCAGACACAGCCACCTGATCTTCAACAAAGCGGTCAAAAACACACACTGGAGGAAAGATAGGCCTTTTTGGCAAATTGTGCTAGGAAAACTGGCTATACATTTGTAGAAGGTTGAAACTGACCCATATCTCTCTTCATGTACTCCAATAAAACTCAAATGGCTCAAAGATCTAAATGGTAAAACAAATACTTAACCTGCTGGAAGATAACCTAGATGAAACTCTTAATGTCTTCGGCCTAGAAAGAAATTTTCTGAACAGATGCCAATTGTGCAATTGCAAAGAGCAAGAAACCAATGAGATTGTATCAAATTAAAAAACTTCTGTACAGCAAAGGAAACAAGAGTGAAGAGACAACCTATAGAGGGGAAGAAATATTTACAAGCTACACCTTGGACAGAAGATTAATATCTACAATATACGAAGAACTCAAAAAATCAGACATCATCCCAGAATTTAAAAAAAAAAAAATTGAGAAAAGGGCATCTTAAAAAGAAATACAAAGTTAGGGGAAACACAAACAAGAGGACAGTAATAAAAATACTGTAAATTACAAAGAAAAGAAGTGAGTAGTAATAAGTGTAGCATACCTGAATCCCGAGCTAGAATCAGAAAACCTTGAGACCCAAGTTAATTTACCATAACATCCTCGGACGGCTCAGAGATGACTCAGAGACTGGCAGTAGGACGGGGTGAAGATGTGTAAGAATGTTACTTGGTTAGGAGGTGCTGGAGTCTCCTAGAGGTGGTTTCTAGGTTTTCTGTCCTGAGCAAAGAATTGGTTAAGATAAGCACAAACAGTAGAAGCTTTTACACATATTAAAGACATGGAAAGAAACAGTCTTTGCAGAATGAGCTCAGACTAAGTAAAAGTGAGAAATTAAATACACTCTCAGGATGAGAAAACTACAGGGGATACAGCAAGGAGGAACTGTCCTTTCTGTACTTGCTCTTTATTTTCTTCTCCTTAGTCTGGTGCCAGGTCTCAAGGGTTTGGGAACTGTTCTGTGCTTGTGTCCTGGAACTTTTGGCCAGAACTTTTGTCAGGAGCAGGTGGCATCTACTTCCCCAGGCAGTCTGCCACACCCTATTCTCCCACCTCAAGAATAAATTAGTCTCAGAACCTTTCCACCATTCCATGCCACTGAGAGAAATCTCCTTTGCTCCAGCAAAAGACTATATTATCTGGAGAGAGTAAATGGAAAGTCTCTGTACTGGAAGCACCAAGGATGGTTTTGTGTATAATCTTTGAGTCAGAAATGGGGATTAAGTGGCCATGTGCATGTTGAAATGCCCAGCTTTCAGTACACTAGAAGCCAAACATTTGCTGCTAGGCTGAAGATTGGAAAACTCTTCTGGAATAATCTAAGAACACAGAAATAAAATACTGATGTTGGGTGTTCTGAGACACAACTAAGAAAACTATGCAATAATGCAACTAAACATCAATCATACTATCCTGCCAACAACTTGCAGTTAGTTTTTAATATTTAAAGAATCTGATTTTTGTATACTGAACTTATATTCTGTGACCTTCCCCAAATTAATTTAATAATTGTAATAGTAGCTGTTTGCAGACTTCTTAACATATCCTATATAATCATGTATGGCATATGTGAATACAGATACCTTTATTTCCTTTCTAGTCTTTATGTCTTTTATTTCCTTTATTACCTTCTTGCAAATAATGAAACTTGCAGGAAGATGGTGATTGTACATGGTAAGAGTCTGCATTTCTGCTTTGTTTCCAATCTCACAGAGTAATCTTTCAATATAAATACGATGTTAGCTATGGGTTTTTTATATATGGTCTTTACCAAGTTGAAGAAATTCCTAATTTGATAAAAAATGTTGTCATAAATGGATATTGATTTTTTCAAAAATTTTTCTACCTACGGAAATATTTTTAGTTTATTTTTGTTATTATAGTAAATCACATTGATTAACTTTCAACTGTTGAGTCAGCCTGGCATTCTTAGAACTTATTTGTTAGTATTTAATTAAAAATATTTGACTCTTTACTCATAGAGGTTAAGAATATGTACGCATGGCAGATATTTTGCCTTCTTGCACGTATGTATTTTTAATTGTTCTGTATCACTTTTCTATCAGGGTGATAATGAGTGAGTTGAATGGGGCTATACTTTATTTCTCAAATATTTTGTGTAAATTGGTATTATTTATTCTTTAAATGTTGAAAAGAGTATCAGTCCATTTGGGTCTGAGTTTTACAATCAGTCCTTTAGTTTCCTGCTCTTAAACATGGACATGTAGATACCCAAAGATTGCCCCCATCTGAACATTAAATTGAACTGTAAGCTTTTGAAAAAGATATGCTCCAGTAGCTGACATTTGGATTTGATTATCTGAGTGAAGAAGCATCATTTTTTTTTTTGAGAATTCCCTAGGTGATTCTGCTTATACCCAGAGCTAGGAGCCTTTGCTGTGGCATGACTGCTACAGATAAAAACAAAAGCAAAACAAAACAAACAAAAAACTCAACTAGAAATGAACAAACTAGGAGAAACACATTTTGCAAGGAAATAAAAATTCTAAAGATATCACCAGAGACATCAGAGATAATATCAAGACCATGAAACGAAGAACAAGATGCTGTGAACAAGAATAACCGGAGGCACAGAAACTACACACATGCATAGTTTTCAAAGACAAGAACCACATGGAGTTTAGGTTTCAGAATCAAAACTTAAGTAAATTTCTTTTATGTACAGATCATCCACATTTTACATGCTTTGTGACCTTGGACTACTTATTTAATTATTTGAGACTCTGTTGTCTCATCTGCAAGATGGAAATAACAATAGCATCTACCTTGTGGAGTTGCTGTGACTATCAAATGAAATGATGCCTACAGTTAGAAGAGTGCTCAGCATATACATTTACAGCATGTAGAGGCATTCCAGTTGGAATAGGAATAATGTCCTTGGAAGTATTAAACTGAATAAGCTATCTAACTCGTGAAATTACTATCCAAATTTCAAAAGCAAACAGTGTGTCAGTTAGTAAAGAAAGATGTAATGGGGAACAGAGAGCAAATTAAAATTAGTTTAATGTGGTGATTATTCACTTCTAAAATGTGCCCTGATTTACCAAAATTAGTTTGGAAGTGGCTCTCTCACATTTCCTGAGTATTTGGCACAAATTGCAATTTGCCAAGACACTCAGCATCTGTGCAGAAAATGGACAGAACAGATTAGCAGAGTAGTTCTGTGAGTGATCATTCACCGCATAATTTTTAACCTTATCTAGTTTCATTACTTAGGATTCCTAAATTCTGTGACATTTCCATTTTGGAGTAAAACAAGTACTAGTTAAATCTGCAATTCTCTGCATGTGCTGGAGATATTATTTCATCTTCTCAAGGCCAGATGAAGGATAATATAAAATATGCCCGGAAAGCCCACTGTTAGGTGCATACACCCTCACTGTTAGGTACATACACTCTTTTAATTTGCATCATCTTCATGATGATTCAGGGTAGACCAATCCAAAAATTGGTGTCTGAGATGAATATATACTTCTCAGATTAAGGAATACAAACAGCAAAAAATATATGGAAAAATCTTCAACATCACTGGTCATTTGAGAGATGTAAATTTAAAAAACACTGAGATTCCATCCCACCCCCAAAACAATGGTTATTATCAAGAAATCAACCGATAACAAATATTGGAGGGGCTGTGGGGAAAAAGGAACCTTTCTCCGTTCTTGATGGGAGTGTAGAGTGGTGCAATTATTGTGGAAACTAGTGTGGAGATTTCTCAAAAAACTAGGATTAGAGGTTACATTTGATCCAGGGATTCCCCTTCTGGGTATCTGCTCAGAAGAATTAAAAACATCATACCATATCTATATATATATGCACCCATGTTTGTAGCAGCATAATTTGTAATACCTAAATCCTGCAAACAACCCCCCCACACGCAAGATAGTTAAGATAGTTATACTACTAATTTTTCTTAATTCATTGAAGAGAAAGGTTTGTGCTAATATTGTTTGGACAATTAATTGCCTATATCTTGTACTCTGAATAACTAATTTAAAGATAACAATATACAATGTATTAATCATTGTTACTCTCCTGTTAACCTCGTTTTGAAATTTTGTGGGGTTTTTTTTCCCTCTTTAAAATAAAATTATAAAAAAGTGATTTGGGGTAGGACTAGCTATTGTTAAACGTGAAATTCTTCACTGCTCAAGTGGATTTTTTTGAGGTGAAGAGCTGTAAAGGTTGCTCAGGCTGACACTCTCACATGGTATGTTAGGCATTTTAACTGATTGTGTAGAAGATGCTGAAGAACCTACAAACAACTACTACCTACAGTCAACAAGTTAATTGGGGGTGGTAATAGTCTATGAGATCAATATGCTCACAAAAATCAGGTTTCTATACATTAAAATCTCACTGCAAATTATTGGTGAGATAGTATGGCTGTCTCATGCTTTGTTTTGTATGGCATATTTTGATAGCTATTTATTTTTAGATACTGCAGGATATCTGTAGTGTTCTTTAGTGCTTAAGATAATGCAGTTCAATGGGCAGAATCAATAAATCCACATGTATTACTTAACTGTTTTGTTGTGTAGACCTAAGGAAATATGTGAAAAGAGCATGGTGTCCAAGACTTCTTAGAAGTCAGATTTGGCACTGAATATCTGTAAACCCAGCTACTCAGGAGTCTGAGGCAAAAAAAAAAAAATCACAAATTTAAGCCCAGCCTGGGAAACTTTGAGAGACCTTGTCTCTAATAAATAAACACCAAAAAGGCTGCAGATATAATTCAAGGGTAGTGTGCCTCTGGTTTCAATTTCCAGTACTAGAAAAAAAATTATTTTGAGTAAGAGAATAGGAAGTTTCTTAAGTTTGAATTAATGGTAGAATGTACTTTTCTGGTTAATTGCTGTCTGTTTAAAAAATTTTATTAGCACATGTTTGCAGTGCATACGTAACAATGACGTTTTATCACAGGGAGTTGATACATATACAAAACACATTTTAATTCTTTCTTTTATCTCCCTCTCCCCCCTCAAGAATAATTATAATCCGTGAAGTGGAACCAAGTCTCACTGATAATAACATCTCACTTAAAATCTACTTCCTACTCAGGAGTATATGTATGTCTTTAGTCCCCACATAAGTTATTAGATAAGCTAGATCTCCATAAAGATAGGCTCAGAAAGAGCCTAAAAAACATATGTAACTTAGCTTTCAATAACTTGATTTGGAATTTTCAGGCTTATTAAAATGTGTACAAGAATTGCTTCTCGGCCTTTTGGCTAAGATCAAGTGTAAAATGTGTATACAAATCATTCTTTCTAGAAATTGTCAATAAAGGAAAGTATTAAAATTAAAAATATTCACAAGAAATGGCCCAATTTTCAGGCTCCACACACAACCTGGGAGAATATATAAAGCCTAGACATTGTTTGTTCCAAATATCTCTGCTGGTCATAAATAGAAGCACCCCTCATAAGGAGATCTACTCTTAAGGTCCCAGCTAGTTACATTTACAGCAAGTGGCATCCCATTAGTAGTTGCACCTTTGAATGCAAAAAATAACTCATGAGGGCATCACAACCAGGCAACTGGACAGGTGCATGCAAGCTCTTTCTTTTTATCTTTGTACTTTGGGAAAATCCAGCCTATTGAAGAAAAAAAAGACTATAAATTTAACAGTCACCTCAAATTAGATAAAAGGTTTTAAACTATTTCTTTTTAGAGATATTAGAATGAAAAATAAATGTATATTCTCACGGCAAGACCTAGAAAAATGTCTCTTTGATGATGCTTAGATTCCCCTCTGCATGGAGGGCGGCTTGTTTATGTTCAAATTCAAAACTGCCAGTTCATGGGCCTCCCTCAGATCCTTGTGGACCAAAGGCTAAAGAACTTTCTAGCATCAAAATTACCTAAAAACCAGCTAATATCCTACTGTTAGTTCTTCATATATATGTTCAAAAATGAATCCAAATATGTACAAATGTTGATGATTTTTTTCTCTTCTACTCTGATGCACCTTATTTTTTCTGTGTTTTAATTTTCTAAGACATCTTAAGAGAGAGTTCAATGAGATTAACTGATGAGATCATTGCACTACTTATAAAATATTGTCATTCGTGTTTCCTCCCAAGTAGGAAGTGAAGACCAACTTTACAATAATAACAACATACTTTACTTCTCTTGCGATGGTTTCTTCTTGGGGAAAAAGTAGATGATTCGACTATTGATAATATGAATAACAAATGTTCTTCCAGTTTTGAGGAAGAAAAATATTATTGTAAAACTTAGCATGTGATGCTTTAAATATTGGTTATTTGGTGAAAGGAATTCAAATCATCCTGTAAATTGAGTCTTAATAAGTGGTTCATTTAGACAATGGTTTCCTGTTTTGTTCTACAAAGAAAGTGGCAACTGCATGTCACCTAAGAATGGCCTTTAATCCAAGGATTCTTTATCACACTGGGTTACATTTTAATTCTTCCCCATTTGCCACTCATTGATTCTACTCACAAATGATAAATTAATTTCCAAAAAATGACTTTGCAAAGAAAGGAAGTACAAACATTTATTTTTAGTGAAGCGAGAAAGGCCATATTTATGTGCATAATAAGAAGTCAGCTAGCCTTAAAAAGTGCCAACTCCAATTGTACAATGAAAATGGACCCTGGTTCTGAAATCTCACTTGGAGGCTTTTAATAAGATTTCATCATTTTGCGCACTACTTTATTTATATGGGAGGGGTTAGTTTAATAAGCTCTTGCACCAGCTTCCTAACTTCCAGTGAAAATATTTCTCCAGAAACCAAACCCTCTAATCCTGAACATTTATGGGCTTGAAATATTAATTACAGTTTAGATTCTGCAAAACATGTAGCAAAGGCGGGAAGTATCAATGCCTGTTTATTCCTAAACTGTTTGGCTATAAGGTTTTTTGTTTGTTTGTTTGTTGTAATTGTTATTCCCTCTCTTTTAGCCCTAGCTAGCAGAAAACAGTGTTTAAGAGAATTGATACAATCTATTGGTCTTGAAGTCCTCTACAAACCATAACCATTAAGGGCCACATCTCATTGCATAAAATATTCTACTAGTTTAAGTTTTAAAAATTCATTAAGCCATATATGTGAAACAAATTCATTCAAATCTTACTTTAACTCATTAGAGATGATTTTATGTCAAATTGTTTTTGTGACATTGTTTTTAAGTGTTTATATTAAATATTTCTTTCATCAAAAATTTGATAAGAAATCTTTACCATAATCTATCAACTGTAATAATAAAGATCATTCTCTAAATTTCCATTGCTATACATGTGTAGTTCTTATATAATTTAATAATTTTTCATATGCCATGTGATTGTTATTTCTTATTTAGCAGAGTTTTCCATGCATTGCTATAGCCCTCAGACTTGTCAGGTTTGTAAGCAATAAAATATTTTACTGATGGATTACAATTTACTAATTTCTCAATGTTTAGAAATTTTCCTGATTTTTAAATTTTAAATAATATGATTATGTATTATATTAAGGCCGTAGCTCTACCAGAAAAAGTATCACAAACTGATATGGTTGAGAACAAACTTATTATCTCACAGTTCTGGAAGATGCCAGAGATGTAATGATGGGTAAAGCAGACATTAAAAATTAATATGTAACCACTCATGACAGTAAGTATTTCACTTGATCTTAGCCACTTGATCTTAGAGATTTCCCAGAAGCCCCAACACCAACTTTCCTTTTACATTTCTTTTATAGGTCGAGTGCTACGGCCAGCTCTAGTTGCAAAGAAAACTGGGAAAGAAAGTACCAGACTTCTAACCATTGTAGAAGAGCTCAGGAAGATCTTTTAAGTAACCCATGGAACACTATTTGTCACAGGTGTGTTAAAGTTAAGCAACATGATGACTCTACTATCTTAAATCTTAATTTCTTTGCCTTCCAACGTCTTTCTTGTATAAAAGATGGATAATGAGCTTTGCTTTTCATGGTTGCAGAGAGCATTGAATGAGATAAGGATATTAAATATGTTAATGACAAAATTTCTGGAATTCAGTATACTCAGAGCTATTTCCTTCCTCTGAATTGCTCTTTAAATTTGTCATCATCTTTGCATATAACTTTAACTTGTCCTTGCTTGTAGTAGGCATTTGTTCAGAAATGCAGAATGAGAGAACAAATGTTCCTGTTCTTCTGTAGCAAAAGGATTTGGTAGTTGATGCATACTTACAGGATTGACTGTTTAATTCTGCAAGGTGGCTAAGTACAGAAGTATCTTCAAAAACAAAATATGTGCAACAAAGCCCCCCTGAAAATAGTGAATGAAAAAACTCCAATCTTTTTTTTTAAATTTTTCCATTTTATTTATTTATTTTTTATTTTGAGACAGGGTCTCACTAAATCATTAAGTTGTCCAGGCTGACCTGGAATTTGCCATCCTCTTGCCTTGGTGCTCTTCTTTTTATTGGTAGAAACTACGACCAGAAGGAAAGCATACTGATCTTGCTCAGGTACATAAACTGTACCATGACCTCTAACACCACTGCCACCACCACCACCCCCAGTGCTCCTCCCCTGTTCCAAGTGATCATGCACCTAAGACCCAGGTAGCCCCATTCCTTTTGGAAGCAGGAGATGCCTCTGTAACTACATAGTGATATGCTTTAGGTAAGGCAGGGGCCTGTGGAGACTCACAGTCAGACACAAATGGGAACCCTCCAACCATGCTCAAAAAAGCCTTACCTCGCAACACTCTGAAGAAAAGGAAGGAACTACTTTTAGCTTTCAGACCTGCTTCCGACAGGGCAGAATGACGTCAGAACACATGTTTACGTAATTGTCTTTGTAATAAAATTTCTAATTGAGAATTATAAACTTCTGGCTTTTCTCAATATTCGTTGTTGTTGTCGTCGTTTTTGCGGGGGAGGTATGTTTGTTTGTTTTGTTTTGTACCAGGCATCGAACTTACAACTTCGCGCTCGTCAGGCAGGTGCTTATGCCACTGAACTAAATCCTTGGCCCCCATTTCTCAAAATTTTGACAAATTGCTAACCACCATTTTGTACCTCCAGTGAAGTTTACCTATAATTCAATAATCAAAATTTTAAAAATCTGTCTTTGTAAAGCATTCATTCATCCTAGTGATGGGGAAGCATGTACTTTTAAAAAGTAAATTGGCTCCACAAGAAGCAGTATAAACTCAAAATTCAATTCACTATTCATCTTTGCAAAAGAAAGATGATACAAGATCACTAAACATCAGGGCTGGAGATGTAGCTCAAAAATGAATGATGTCCTGGGTTTGATCCTTAGCACAGTAATAGTAATAATAATAATAGTAATAAAAATTTTAAAAGTGTGTTTATTCCAAGAATAAGTCTGAAAGTCTTTCTGGAAAACTTTCCAATCAGCATCCTTGAAACTAGTTAATATTTTGATACACATTTAATTTCAAATAAATGTTTTCCAGTGAAAAAGATACTGCTATTTTGAAATACAAAAATGCTGCAAGTATCATATGTTTTATGTGTGGGGTTTTCTGGAAAAAAGATATGTAATACATAGAGAAATATGTCTGTAGTGATTATGCAAGCAACAGAATAACAATATTCCTTCAAAAAAGCAGTAGTTGAAACCTATAGGATGTGATAGTCCACAGCATGTAAGTAGGTAGTTATCCAGGAAACAGCTGCTGGTATTGTGAAAAGAAGACATGGGGGTGCATAGCCTCTTCCCTCTGGTCGAAGACAGTCAGGGCTTCCCAGAGCCTAAGCAATGCCCATGACTAAAGCTGTACTTCCCCAAGTATGTAATGCCCATGCCAACTTCCAAAGACAGGGCACCTTCAGAATGAGAGGCCAAGATAAGGCTGCCAGCTTGCAAGGAACTGCCAAAGTGAACCTTGGCACATTTGCTGAGGAACTTGGCTCCCTGAGTACAAAACAACAGTGCCTATTTTTGTTCTCCCCTCTCCATAAGGACAGGGTACACTCGACCTCAAGTTAGGTAGATTATTTCCCCTTAATTTTGAAGGAGTTAGTGTAAATTTCTCATAGGTGGTACTGCTTAAGGAATAGAGAAATACACTGCCTACAAACAGAATTATACAAAGTTTAGAAATAAAGTTCAGATCAATATGGAGAACATTTTAGATCTTGACCAAAAACAACAACAACAACAAAAAAAACTATACATATATCCCTTATTTTGTTTATCTGATTCAGATGGATCCAGTGTAGTAATGAAATAAATTGCTTTCTCATTGACAATTCTGGTCACCAAAATATCCAGAGTATCCAAAATACTCAGTCTAGAACACCACGTCTTGCCCCTTGTCTTACAATCCTATCTCTTCATGTGAAAAAAAAAAAAAACTTTAAGAATTTTTTTCCTCCACCTAATAATACTTGAGTTAGAGCCACGTCTCTTTTTCCTTTTACCGTAAAACCCCCACCAACTCATCTACTAACTGGTGACTTCATCCTGCATCATTCTCTTACAATGGCTCCTTCAAAAGATGCCAATGATCTGCTCAGCCTGAATAATATTCAAGAAACATTGCATCCCATGGATAACCTCCTCTTTCTGGGGGTCCCTTCTTTCTTGGTTGAGGGGAGTATGTTGACTTACTTTTCTTCCAGCTACTTCAATGTGATCTTTTACAAAGAGTTGAGTTTCACATAGGTTTATTTACTCACATGTACTCCACAACTACTGAGTGTCACTTAAGTGGTTAGCCCTACCCTATGGTTCTGTCTTTAGTTCTATTTTCTCTCATCTGTATGAGTTACATCTTCCTCTAGGATTTCATCCAGCCTCAGGATATTAGTTATCAACTCTGTTCATTCTATCAATCTACCCCACCATTGTTTTGTTTTGTTTTGTTTTGTTTTGTTTTGTTTTGTTTTTAAGTCAAGTTCTCCCTGTGTATCTAAGGCTGGTTTGAACTTGTTAAATTACTCAGGCTGGCCTCAAATTCATGATCCTCTTATCTCGGCCTCCTGAATGCTGGGATTATAGGCCTGCAGCACTGTGGCTGGCCCCATTCCATATATATATATATATATCCTTATCATTTTTCTGGATTTTAAAAAAACTATCTAAATAATTTTTTTAACTCTGATGTGCAACAGAAACTATCTTTCTGTTCTTTCATTTCCTCCCTTCTGTCCATCTTTACCTCATATTTAATTTAAAATGTTTGTGCTTCAGAAAATATTCCCCAAATTTAGAAAATTAGAAAAAAAAAAAGGAAAATCACTGATTACATACAAAGTCAGCCATTTTACCTTCAGCTATAGGTTTTCAAGAAGTGAAATTTTTTTACTTTTATAGGTCAAATACATCCAATCCACTTAAATGATTCAAAAATATAACAAACTTAAATACCTTTTATAAGCCAACAAAATATGGATAAGAAACCTGACATAGATATTTCACCAGAAAGAAACACTAGATCAATCTCCTTTATAGAAATTGTATAAAAATACTAAGTATAAACAAATGTGGGGAAAAAAGTAAATGGAGGGTAAGAGTACAACTATGATTCAATATTAAGAATTTGACTTTAAAGAGTACATGATAGGAATACAATGATAAGAAAAATTCTAATTATAGATTCAAATAAGACCAAATAAAACCTTTTATAAAATTCAAATTATAGTCCTATCTTAAAACAACTACAAGCAAAATAAGAGTGGATGATTCTTTGTTGATATGATTCATCTTAGCATCATACTCCACAGTGAAAAATAAGAAAAATTTCTTTTGATATCAAGAACAAGAAAAGGAATTCTAGTGATATAAGAGAAAGAAGCCGCCAGCCTACTAGATGTCCAGTACAAATTCATGTTCTCTAAAATCAAAAAATGAATTTTAGGAGCAATGGAGATTAAGAACAAAATATATTTATTGAGAGAAAGAAAGCTGTCTGAGTGAGAGACAGAAGGGGTCCCAGGTGGGTTGCCAAGACTCTGTCTTTCTAAGGATTTTCACCGAGCAAAACCACAAAGTGAGGCAGGTCCAAGGTAAGGAAAACATGGGAACTCCCAAGGTGGGCATGAGGTAGGGCACAACTATGGCCAACCAATAAGATTAAACCAATAAGGTAAAATTGATTAAATCAGGGACAAATGGGGAAGCAAGTCACTTAGCAAGTGGGCATGCATAAAGACCAGTGACTCTTCCTGTACGGGCTAGGGAGGGTGACTCCTGGCTTCCTCAGAGTGATAGATACTGATTTAGAATATCAATCCCTGAAGTTTATCATTAGGAAATATGTGGGCACATTTGTTTTATCTTTTATCTTGAGGTCTGGCTCACATAGAGATGTCTGTCTCCCCCACAGCTGCATGGTATCTGGTCTTCTGCACTGGCTTCTTCAAGCGCCTAGCCCTGTCTGACTGCCTATAATATTTTTAACTCAGCTACCTGTAACACTAGTTTCCCATTATTCACAAAATACCAAACAATGTAATTAGACTAAGAAAGTATAAGATATCAGTGTAAGAAAGAAGGAAAACTTGTAGTCATTAACAGATGATACATCACTATGCATGAAAAATTAAAGATCAACATTTGAGGAGAATCTAGTAAGTTAGAATTTTTTAAGTATTTTTGCATAATCTTCACAAGATAGATCCATAGTTTTCTTTGGAAAAATGACTTATGGAATAGTGCTAATTAGTTTTGAAACTGAATTTTGGGAATTATTTCCCTTTTTAAAAAAGCATTTAAAAGGACTAGACTTATCTGGAAAGTTGAAAAATTCACATGTTAAACAAACAAAAACCGAAAAACCCATGACTGAAAGATTCCTGCAAGAACTCAGTAGGTAGGGTACAATTATACAAAAATCAATAGCTTTTATAACACAAACAATGGCTATGTAAAAAAATATAATGGATTTAAAGATACAGCATTATCTACCGTAGCAAAAACCTATGAATAAATTTCAAAAAGCCTGTGTAGAATATATACACACACCAAAAAAGAAAACAAGACATTAAGATTCTGCTGACGGCCATGATGTTAATTAATGAGGAAAGGTATACCTTGATATTGAATAGAAAATGTCAAAAATGTAATCTCAATCGAATTTCCAAATTTAAAGGCATCCTAATGTAAAACACTAAAATATCTGCAATTGAGAGAAGCTAGCCTTCAAAAAAACTAACTGAAAAATAAACATATAAGGATACTTATGAGAAACTTGAAAAAGAAAGGAATACTAAGATATTCCAAGACATTTTAAGGAACTTTTTGTCATAGTACTTAAAGTAGTATTATAGTGGTAGTGAACAGAAATAGCAAACAGAATCCAGAAAGAGGCCCAAATATATACAGGGATTTAGTCTATGGAAAAGAAGTCATTTTGAGTCAATGGATTATTTAATAAAAGGTGTCTGAAAAACAGAATAATAATTGAAAAACTTAGCAGGATTACTACTTAATTCCTTATAAAAAAGTTAACCCCAGACTAATAAAAGATTTAAATATTTTCAAATTAAAACTTTAAAATAACTAGAAGAAAATGAGTAGAAACCCAGAAACCACCTGGCTAAAGTTTGCTCCAGTTGATAAAACAATAAATCTTATAATTCTTATAAACAACATTAAATAAAGTCAACGGCCAATCAGGAAATGTAAAGGGGTACATGTGTGCACAGTAAATTAGACAAGCTGCTAATTCTAAACATACATTTTGACCAGCTGCTAATCATGTAGAAAAAAATAGTCTTTAATTATCATCTCTAATTATGAATGAAGTCGAATTTCTTCCCTTGCATTTATTGGTCATTTATATTTTTTTGCCTAATCTTACAAATATTTATATTCTTCTATTTTATATTATATACACCTGATACTGTGTAAAAGATCTTTGACTATTAACATTTAACCACTGGTCTCTTAGATGTACTGCATGCATTTCCTCCACTTTGTTGTTGCCTTTCTTTACTAGTTTCTAACATTATGGAACTTTAAAATTTTAGATAGCCATATCTCTTTTTTTACATCATCGAGATAATTTTTATGTCACTTCCTAAGTATTTATTAAAGGCATGAAAGTATTTATTATAAAGTATTTATTAAAGGTGTTTATTGAGCATGATGTTCAGGTCTTTCCCCAGCCCTGCCTCTACTTACCTTTCCAGATCAATCCTTCTTCACTCCAAGTGATTGACATAGGGATTCATGTACGAGCAGTTTATGAGGTCAAGGACACGAACTGAGTGAGGCTGTAGTCTTGACTGGAATCTAGCTTCGGTCTGATCCACAGGAGCTTTGCTACATGAGTTTTGCCACACAGTATGTGCCACACTGAGGCAAAGAGAGTTGCTCTGTCAAGGGCTATAGATGGGTGGCGAGCTTCCAAAGGCTTGAGTGACTCGACCCGCATGGCACTTCTAGTGGTTTTAACACCCATGACTTCTCTCTTGGGCTGGCTTTGCTCTCTCCTTGCACGCTCCTGGCTTTTCCAAACTTCTAGGTGCCCCACTGCATCTCCGCCTACACACTCACAGCTTCCCATATTGCCCTCTCAGGGGCACACTGCCTGGCCTCTCAGGCCTTCTTCTGAAATCAGAGTGGAAGCCTTTTAAACATCAGAACTTGTGCATTATCCATACACATAAAATTAGTGCCACGTGGATGCTGCCAAGGTCTGCTTCCAGCTAGAACAGTGTGGAAGACCACTATGAAGCGGCCCTGAGCAGGATTTAAAATTAATTCATTGGCTTTCTATGTTTACCTGTGAGTGTGTCCTAGGCCTAGGTCTCTTGCCTGATGATAGGAACTGATTCATAGTAAGTGAACCTCTGTGAATCACTGGTCCTGGCTGAGACCTGTAGTGGCCTGTGAGGCCAGAGATACCTCAAAGGGCAACATTAGGCCACAGTTGAGGACACCTTGGCTCCAGCATTAATTAAGTAAATAGAGACTGCAGCTGAAGGAATCTCACTCTTGCAGTCACACTCCTACCACAAATGTCATCATGGAGATAAGATGGTTCTCCTAAATTGGCATAATTTACTACTTGGAGAAGGCTTTGTAGTGACTCCCAAGGTCCTGCTCATTGCCCGTGCTTTCCTCAGTTTCCCCGCCCTATGTTTTGGACCTAATAAGTATGGGCAGTCCAGAGAAGTCTTTGTTTTAGCCCTCAGAGTCTCGAAGTCAACTAAAGGGCTTTGACCCTCTGGAGCCCTAAAATCATACCACTTGTCTCATTTATTTAAGCCTTTACCATACAGGCACTGGGGAGATTTGGGATCTAGGTCAGGACCCAATATAGCAGTAGCCAGGCTTTCCTGTCTCTTGGCTGTAGGGGCAAGTGCCTGCATCACTGAGCACTCTCAACCTGATTGTGAGGAACAGCTGCTCTATGTTGATGCCATTCTGAAACTTGGTGCAGCCACCACCATCTTGGAACCATCTGTGGCCTCTGCCACCATTCTGGAACATGGTGCTCTGCAGCTTTCTCAGCTGAGCAGTCTTTCACTTTTGCAGTTTTGAGGCCTGCCAGACCTTTTTCTGAAATTGGGGTGGAAGTCTTTTTAACCTCAGAACTCATGCATTCTCCATGCACCTAAAAACCAGCACCATGGGTATCACTATAATATGATGTCTTTGACTCTTTCAGGAATATACCTAGAACAGAAATAGATGGATGTCAGAAACAGGTCCCAGGTCTCTGCCCCAGAGGTCACCTATGGGGAACCAGCCCACTCTTCCCAGTTTTCTCCACCATTGCAGGGACACCATTTTCTACCACTGCAGGTGAACAAAGATGAATGATAAAGAGACACAGGCTTTAGTTTAGCATATGGGCAGTCAGGGGACCTTTTCTTCTAGAGCAGAGGAATCTCTAGCTTGTTTCCCTTTTACCTGGAACAAACAATGAAAGTAACACAAGGCTCATCTGCCTTACAAAACCATTTAATACAAGCATGGAACAATTCAGACTCAGCTGTATTGACTTTACCCTACAACCTGCAACTGCCATCAGCCCTGCGTGATGCTTTTCTCTTTTGCACTCACAGAGGAAGCCAGTTAAGCCTCCATTCACCTTTGGTTTCCCACACAATGGGCAAATGGAATTTCCATTTTAGGTTTTTCAAGAACCTTCATACTTATTTCCATAGTGGTTGTACTAGTTTACATTCCCACCAACAATGTAGAAAGATTCTTTTTCCCCCACTCCCTCACCAGTATTTCTTATTATTTAATTTCTTGATGATGGGGTAAAATGCAATCTCAGTGTTGCTTTAATTTGAAATTCTCTAATGACCAGTAACGTTGAGCATTTCTTCATGCATTTATTGGCCATTTTTAGTTTTTCTATGAAGTGTCTATTCATTTCACTTGCCCATTTTTGGATTGGCTATTTTATTTTATGGGTCCTAATTCTTTTGAGTGCTATATATATTGCAGATATTAGTCCTCTGAGAAATAGCTGAAAACTTTTCCCATTGTAGGTTGTCTTTTTACTGTTTTTTGTTTTCATTTTGTTTTTAATGTGATCCCATTTGTTGAATCTTGGTATTATTTCCAATGCAAGGCTCTATTCAGAAAGTCTATACCACTTCAGGAGTTTTAACTAATTAATATTCTAGCAAGTTAGGTGTTACTGTTTTAACAATGAATTCTTTGATCTATTTTCATTTTACTGTAATACATGGTGAGAGATATGGGTCTAAATCCAATCTTCTACATATACAAAGCCAGTTTTCCCAACACCATTTGCTAAAGAAACTATCTTTCCTCCATGGTATGTTTTTGGCACTTTTGTCAAAGATGAAATAGCACAAAGATGAATGTGCTTGGGATTGTTTCTGCATCCTCTAAATCCATTCTATTTATCCTCAAATCTGTTTTTATTAAGTTCCAGTACCATGCTGTTTTTATCACTGTAGATTTGTTATGTAACTTCAAGTCTGGTCTATAATGCCTCCCTTTTTACTCTTCTTACCCAGAATTATTTTTGTTATTATGGGTCTCTTATGAATACATATGAATTTCAGGATATTTTTCTCAAGTCCTGTGAAGAATGCTGTTGATATTTTCATTGGGATTTTGTTAAATTTGTACATTGATTTTGGAAGTATGGCTATTATCAGTGTATTGTTTCTGCCTATCCACGAGCAGAGACTATCTTCCCATTTTCTATTATTCTCTTTGAATTCCTTTCTCAATACTTTATTTCTCTTTTTAGATATCTTTGTAGAGAGATCTGTGTAGAAATCTTTCACTTCCTTGGTTAGGTCAGTTCCTAAGTATTTAATTTTTCTTCATGCTACTGTGAATGGCATTTTTTTTTCTAATTTGTTTGTAATGCGTTCATTTTAGAACACAGGGATGCCATTGATTTTTGTGTGTTGATTTGTTATTCTGCTACATTACTGAATTTGGTTATTAATTCTAGGAGTCTGTTGGTAGATTTTTTTGGTCTTTTATGTAGATGATCATGTCATCTCTAAATAATGATAATTTGATCCTTCCTTTCCTGTACATCTTTCTTCCTGTTTTTCTTTCTTCCTGTCTTTCTTTCTTCCTGTCTTTCTTTCTTTCTTTCTTTTGTCTAACTACTCTTGCTCATGTTTTGAGTATTATGTTGAAAAGAAGTGGTGATAGTGGGCATCTTTTTCTTGTTCCTGATTTGAGAGGGAAAGCTTTGAGTTCCTCATTTGGATGATATTGGCGGTAGGTTTTTCATAAATGTTTTTATCAGATTGAGATAAAGTCCTTCTATACCTCTGCAGTTTTCTTTTTATCATGAAAGGATGTAGGGCTTTGTCAGAGACTTTCTTTTACATCTATTGGGATAATCATGTGGTTTTTGTCCTTTCTTCTGTTTATGTGATACTGTTATAGGCAGCTGAGTTAGAAATATTATAGGCAGTCAGACATGGCTGAGCCCTCAAAGGAACCAGTGCAGAAGACCAGATATCTCGTAACCTTGGAGGAGACAAACACTTCCCACTGTGGGCCAGATCTCGGGACAAAAGGCAAAGCAAATACATCCACATCCTAACAATTGATATTCCAAGTAGTTTTCTGTCACCATGATGAAGTCAGGAGTCACCATTCCAATCCCCCATAGGAAGAGTCAGTGCTGTTAAGCATGCCCTTTTACTAGGTGACTCACTTCTCCATTTGTTCCTGAATTAATCAGTTTTACCTGAGCAAATAGTCTTATTGGTTAACCATAGTTCTGTCCTACCTTATGCCTACCTTGTGAGTTCCCAGGTTTTCCTCACCTTGGACCCATATAAAAGTCCCTAGAGAAAACAGTCTTTGGCAACCCATTCAGATCCCCTTCTGTCTCTCTCAAACAGAAGTTTTTTTTCTCTCAATAAATATATTCTGCTCTTAACCTCCATTGTTCCTAGAATTTATTCTTCAGTTTTAGAGAACACAAACTCATATGGGACATATAGTAGGTTGAGATTTTCATTCTCCTATATCATTAGGTTATATTTATCAATATGCGTATATTGAGCCACTCTTGCATCCCTTGGATGAAACCTACTTGGTCATGATTTATAATGTTTTTGATTATTCATTGCATTATGTTTATGAGTATCTTGCTGAGAATTTTTACATCTGTATTCATTAAAGAGATTTGTTTATAGTTCTTTTTTATGGTAAGATTATTGTCTGGTTTTTGAAATTAAGATAATCATAGCCTGTAAAAATGACTCTGGTAGCATGTCTTCCTTTTCAATTTCATTAAAGAATTTGAGGAGTATTTTATACAATTCAGCAATCAATTAATATGGGCTCAGGCTTTTCTTCATTGGTAGGTTTTCTTTCTGTCTCAACTTCTTTGCTTGTTATTGGATTATTCAGGGTTGTAGTATTTTGGTTTAGTTTTGGTAATTCCTGTTTATCTAGGACTCTATCCATTTCTTTTGA
>PVJX010000706.1:44605-219731 GCA_004027295.1 Dolichotis patagonum
TTTTTTTTTTTTTTTTTTTTTTTTTTTTTTTTTTTTTTTTTTTTTTTTTTTTTTTTTTTTTTTTTTTTTTTTTTTTTTTTTTTTTTTTTTTTTTTTTTTTTTTTTTTTTTTTTTTTTTTTTTTTTTTTTTTTTTTTTTTTTTTTTTTTTTTTTTTTTTTTTTTTTTTTTTGGTCTCAATTTCATTGATTTCTGCTCTGTTCCTTATAAGTTCTTTCCCTGTGCTAATTTTGAGTTTGGATTTTTCTTGTTTCTCCAGAACATTCAGGTGTATCTTTAGGTTATTTATTTGAGCTTGCTCTGTTTTTGTGATGTGGGCATTCACAGCTATACACTTCTCTCTTACAACTGCTTTCATAGTGTCCCAGTTGTTTTGGTATGTTGTACTGGCATTATCAGTTAGTTCTAGAAACTGTCATTTTTCTTCCCTAATTTCTATTGTCACTCTTTATTTAGTTAAGAGAATACTGTTTATTGTTTCCATCCATTTGTATATTTTGTTTTCAATTGTCATTGCTTTCCAGGTTCTTTGTGCTATGATATCATAACATCCATGGTACAGTATCAATTATTTTACATTTACTTAAGCTAGCTTTATTGGCTAGTATGTGGTCTGTTTTTGTTTTTGGTTTTGCTGCTTAAAATTATGTGTATTCTGCTGTTGAGTGGAATACTTTGTATGTATCTACTAAGTCCATTTATTTGAAGATTTTGTTCAACACTGATATTTCTGTGGGTTTTTTGCTTTTGTTTTTGTTTTTTGTCTACTTGATCTATTTGAATAGTGGGATAACAAGATTCTCTATTATACTTGTGTTTCTATTTCTCTGATCTTTTATATCCAGTAGTACTTGTTTTATAAAGTTGAGTTGCCATTGTTCAGTGCATATATGTTTATAATTGTTATGTCTTCCTGTTAGATTGTTCCTTTAATCAGTATGTAGTGATCTTTTTTTTTGCCTCTTTTGATCAGGTTTGGCTTGAAGTCCACATTGTCTGAATATGGGATATAGCAAGACCTGTTTTTGTTTTTTTGTTTTGTTTTGTTTTGTTTTGTTTTTTGGTGTGGGGAACTCCTGTTACATGGACTGTTGTTTTTGCCCTTTGATTTTTAATCCATGAGTTTATTTTTGGGTTAAATGTGTTTCTTGTATACAATATACTGTTGAATTTTGTTTCTTGATCATTTTGCCAGTCTGTGTCTTTTGATCGGGAAATTGAGACCATTCACATTGAGAGTTATTACTGACAGACACTGATACATTCCTATCATTGCCCTTTTTTTCCTGTTGCTGATTCTCTACTTTCCCTTCTATTTAACTGCTCATTCTACTTGGTTTAGTCATTCTATATTAGGCCTTTTGTCATTGTTAGGCCTCACTGTCTCTTAGATATCCTTGAGAAGTTTTTCAGTGCTGGTTTTGTAGTCATGAGTTTCTTTAGGTACTTTTTAGTGGGAAAATATCTTATTTCCCCATCAAGTTTTAAAGATAGTTTTGTAGCATCTATCAGCCTGTGTTGGAAATTTTTGAAATACTTCACTCCAAGTTTTGCAGACTTTAAGGTTTGCATTGAGAAGTCTTCTGTAATTCTAATGGGTTTATGCTTACAGGGACTCATTGTTATTTTCTAACTGCTTTTTAGATTCTTTTTTTGTTTTGGACTTCCAGGATTGTGACTGTGATGTGTTTCTTTTTCCAATTGTGGCTATTGAGGTTTTATATGCCTCACTTATCTGTATGTTAAATTCTGTTCCCTTATTTGGAAAGTCTTCTGATATGATTTCAGTAAAGAGATTTTTATGCCATTTGTGCTATCTTCTGATTTTTCACTAATCCAATTAATTTTGTCTTTTTTGCATTCTGTAAACAGTGATATAGAATCTTTCAGAGCTGTCAATGATATAAACAGCCCATTGAGGCACACATGCCATAGGTTCACCACCACTGCTTCAAGAGTTGTTGAATCCATATGTCGTGTTCTCTTGTTATTCTTAAGGTAACTGTCATTAAATGTTCATCAACAACTCTGTCTTCCAGTTCTGACACTGTCCTCACATTGGTCACTTCTGCTACCCATTTTTCCAATAGAACTTTTAATCTCTTGTATTGGGAGTCTTTGCATGGATTCTAATTCTTTTTTGTGTTGCTCATTCATGTTTGACTCTGCTAGTTTTTTATTGGTGTCTTCTGTAGACTCCCTGATCATTTTATTTGGCCCATAGTCTGTTTACTTGGTTTTTTCTGTGAGCTTGCCAAATACTTTATTGATCTGTTTTCTTATATCCTCTGGCATCATCCCAAATAACTCAACTGTGAGACTTTTAGTTTCCTCTTTTTCCATTCCCCATGCTTCAGCTTTGGAGGAGTTAGAAGTTTTGGGAAGCATTTTGCCAGCTTATCTTCATATGTTTTTATTTATTTTTGTTTTTTTGTTTGTATGGAGGCTTATGGGTTGATTATAGTAGGAGCTTTGCTTCTAATATGATGACCTCCTTATTTAATGTCTACTTTTCAGCAGTGTCCTCTGGGCATGCCTACAGTATTGGCCTTTACCTCTGTCCCAGGACACAGCCACTTCTGTTTACTTGGCATAGGTTGCAGTGTATTTGGTCCAGTATCTGGTTGTCCAGCTATGGGCCACAGTATTGTTAATGACCTCAAGGCATTCTAGATATTGACATCCAAAAAAATCAGTTAACAGTAATAGGTGTAGTACCTTGGTTATAGTAATAAAACCAGCATCAATGACAAACTAATTATTGACAAACCAGAAGGACCAATACCGTATGACATTTATCCATAAAAAGGGAACTGTAACTATAGCATGAACAATAAAACAAATCAAATATTGACCTATAGTAAATATATATCTACTAAATGGAGAAACTCTTTCTCTACTAAGAAAAGAACAGTATTCAACAGAAATAGTGTAAAGTTAACTAGATATTTAGAGATTCATAAATCTTAGTAGTTATCCTAATAAAGGTAGAAGTGCAGAACTGGATAAAGAAAAAAGTACAATTTTGAGCAGTAATCAATGAGATGAGAAGGCGGAGAGAAAAATGATAATAGATGTGTTACTGAGGAGTAAAAGGAAATTAATAGATGACATTTACAGGAAAGAAAAAATAAAAAAAATCAAAAAAAGAAAGAAAAAGAAAAAAGCCAAAAAATCAAAAGGGAAAAAAGAAAGGAAACTAAAAGATAAAAATGTCCAAAAAGAGGCAAAAAATTTCAAACTCCCCAAAATCCCAATGAGGAAAAGAGAGGGAGAAAAAAAATGGAATCAAGGAAATAGTTCCTCCATGTTCCTGAATGAATGCTAAGATCTGTAGTCTTGGGATACGCCCAGTCATGATTTTCTCTTCCTGGCTTTAGGATCTGTGGGTTTTTGATGTATCCTTCTTGCATCAGATGCCTCTCTGCCTGTTCACCCCAGAATAGTCACCATCCAGGCACAGGGGTATTCTTTCTCACCTTAGCAGATGGGAAAAATGATCAACCTTGTGGTCTCTGCTGGAGCCAGGCCATAGGGGCAAGTGTTCCTGTATACTGCTGGATTGATGTCAGCATTCACAGCGTCTAGGTGCTGCCTGTGGGCACAGGACCCAAGGCCTTCCCATCCTGACCTTACATTTCTCAAGAGGTCTATGTCTGGCCCCACTCCCTTTCAATAGTGGTTTCCTATGGTTGTCTCTCACGCAGTCACCTGGGGGAGGGTGACACTGGAATACCTGAAGTTGCTGACCAGATCCATACTTTCTCCCTGGTATGGGTGCTTTCTGGGCTTACCTTCTCTCCCTTAGCATTGTCCTTGTTCTGGATCAGGTCAATTGGTTAGTTCTTGCCTATGGTGCCCCATGCTCAGCCACTTGTGGGGCCAGGGGTGGGGAGTACTATAGCATTAGTGTGTGCTTTAATGTGGTTAAATGCCCCCTTTTTACTTTCTCCTATCTCAAGGTGGAAGCCATTCATTTTATTCTGCCATTTGTAGCAAATTAGGAACATCTGCTTCCCCAAGTCTGTCAATGCCTTTGGTATGAAAACAGCCTTAATCATCTTTTTTTTCTCTCTCTCAGTACCTAGTATGAAAGCCAATAAATGTTTGTTTGAATTAAGTTGAATCAAATATAATATGAAGAAATAGAAAAAGCAATTTTTTTCTATCTGTTCAATCTGGCAGGGAAATAAAAGGACCAGTTTCTTGTTTTCTAGTTTTCTTTTTATTCGCTTGTCTCCTTGTCTCTCTTTTGTGATTTTATCATTTTGTAATATACTATAGCATTTGCTAGTGTTCACTCCTGGCCATGGTGAGCAACTGACTTCAAATTAGTACTACTCACCACATAAAGAGCTCTACAACTAAATATACGTATGTATTTATTGTATTGAACAATAAGTAGCATAGACTTATGGTCCTAGAGTAACAAAGTAAACATTTTATCCACTTTGTTTAAGTTTTTAATGTCCTCGCAAATATCACATTTAAATTGACTACCTTCCATTGTAATTTAGTCATTTACATCTTTTAATGATAATGACTAAGAATTCTATAAATTCTTTATAAAAATTTTATATTTTGCTTTTAGTTTTGTTATCAATTTCCGTTATGTTCAGATCACTTCATGACTCAAAAAATGTGTGATCTAAAATATTTTTGGAAAACATTACATTTTCAAGAACTTCTTATAATAAACAGTTGAAATTGACTTTTGATATGGATACAAAACTTGAATATTGTATGTAAAAAGCAGACTCATTCATTTAAAAATTAATGCCATTAGTTCTAACATATTCAGTCTGTAGATGGGGATTTGGCAATTCAGAGGCTGTGCCTGAGTTTTACTTAGTTTAAAATTTTTCAATAATTTTTTCAAGGCCCGTAGGTTGAAATGCAGAACTCTTAATATGGCTTGCAAGACTCACTGTAATATTTTTTTCAGAACCGGAAATAGAACTCAGGACCTTGAGTTTGCCAGGCAGATGCCATGCCCCTGAGCTATACCCCGGACTCCAAGACTCTCTATAATTTGATACTTGCTTAAACATACAGCATCACTCCAGCTGTAGGAAACAATATATATCTGACAAAATTTTGTGTGTTCTTAATGTCGCTCATCGAATCTTTGAAGTATTCTGTTTCTAATATGTGAGGAAACACACCAGCACTCTCACACCCTATTTCACTGTCCCATTATCTCCTGCTTATCGTTTGAGTCTTGGACTAGATAAGACTTTCTCTCCTCCAGCTTCCCACGCACCCCTAGATCACTTAGCAGCCCCATTATTCATTTAGGTGCCTAAGGTACCTCTTCTCCTTAGACATCATGCTAAACTGCAGTGCCTATTTCCTGATTTGTAATTTAAAATTATACCTCTCCAATCCTGCATTACACTTTCTTCTTGCTCTATTGTTTTCTTGAAGCATTTATCATTTTCTAATATACTATAGCATTTACTAGTGTTCACTCCTGGCCATGGTGAGCAACTGACTTCAAATTAGTACTACTCACCACATAAAGAGCTCTACAACTAAATATACGTACGTATTTATTGTATTGAACAATAAGTAGCATAGACTTATGGTCCTAGAGTAACAAAATTTCCTAGGTGTTCCCACAATAGTGTCTTTCTGCCTGGAGGGAGAGGGTAGAGCCCAGGCAGAGCATGGTGTTCTAGCTGCACTAAGGAAGGAGAAGTTAGACTCCAGGCTACTGACATGACTGACAGGGCACTGAATGGGAGTGAGCAGCACAGACAAGGGACTTCCAAAAAGTTCCCAGGGGTTCCCTAGTCATTAACCACTAAGTTGACAATGCGAGGATGACTTGACAAACTCTATAACAAAAAAGTACCAGAGCACAGTGATCTGAGCAGAGATCCTAGAGGGCAAAGGACTAAGAGTCCCTGGAGTTCTGATCTGTCAGAGTCTGATGGAAAAATGTTCTCCAGAGTGTTCCACATGCCATCAGGGCTCTGAAAGGAGAGATGGAGTCACAGAAATAAAATTTTATGAGAATTAATGACTGAAATAATTCTAAGTTTGAAAGAAAAAACAAAGCTACCAACCCAAAAAGCTCAATTAGTGGCAAGGGGCCTTTCTTAAAACAGAAGACTACGTTCTAACACTTTGTAAACCAAGGCAGAGAGAATTCCCTCTAACTTCTCACCAGAAACAATGCAAGCCAGCAGACAATGCTGTGACATTTACAAAGTGCTGAGAGGAAAAAGCTGTCACCCATGGATTATCTATCTAGCAAAAATATCTTCCAAAAATGAAGGCAAACTAAAAATATTTCAAGATGAACAGATGCTGAGAGAATTTACCACCATCAGATTTGCTCTACAAGATATGTTAAATGAAGATCTTCAAGCCGTTGGAAATGAAGCCGAATGGAAAGTCAGATCTGCATAAAGAAATAAAAAGCACTGGAAATGGAAAAATACATGAGTAATCACTGACAGCAAGGTGAGGAAGGATGCACACAGAAGGGATCTGGCATGTCAAAGCAGGCCTGAGAGCAGTGGGAAAGGCATTTATTATCTGAAACTGGGAACCATGAGTTCATACTGATACAAATAAACCACTAAAGTTCAAAGTTTATAAGGAACTGGATATTTATTTAGTTCCAGAGCACATTCACCTAAAACACTTGTTAATTATAAAAGAGAAAATTAACTTCACATCAGAGAAGCCTGGAAAGTACCATCATGACCAAGTGACCCATGTCAACATCACCAATAATGGGACAGATGGAAGTTAGGGTATGTAAGACAGTAAGAAAAACAGAGCACCACCTCCACGGTAATCTTGCCAAATATGAATAATCTAAACCATATGAGCAAATATTAGAAAAATAATACAGAATCATTTTACAAAATAATTGGTCTTTAACTTTCACAAGTATCACATTCTAGGAAATCAAAAATAGCTTAAGAACTGTTCCAGACTGAAGAGACATGAGAACTAGTTTCAAAACACAGTACCAAGACACTTTTGCTCTTTATAGTAGATATTATTGAGCCAACTGACAGAGCTTGACTGAAATTTGAAAATCACGTGGCAATAACAAAACAATGTTAATTTCCTGGTTTTGATGATGTTGTGCATAATTGGGAGAGTGTCCTGATTTTTAGGAAATGTGCACCAGTGGAAAGTGTAACTGGATGAATACCCCAGTGAAAAGGCAGAGATTGCCAGACTAGATGAAAAGGGAAGCTGAGCTATGTGCTGTGAATCAGAAACATACTTTATGCTGTATGCTTTTAAAACTTTATATCTAAAAACTTCAATATCAAGTTCTCAGACGAGAAGGCACATGCCTGTTATCATAGCACTTGGGAGAGTGAGGCAGGAGAATCTCAAATTCAAGCCAGACTGGGTTCAAGACCAGCCTGGGCTACACAGTGAGATTGTCTCAAAAACAAAACAAAAGTGTTTTCTTTGTCTTCTTGTCCAGAAGAATGTAAATCCCTGTGAAGAAAATGACTTTTTTGATGTTCCCTTCCTCAGACTCCTGAGAACTGAGAAAAGCTTGGCATATGTTAGGTACTTTAAAAATATATATTTGTCAAATAAATAATTAATAACTTTTGCAGAGTATAAGCTCCTGGAGGGCCTTGCCTGTGTACCCTGCATCGCTATCTTCCCTCGCCTGGCAAAAAAATGTTGGCAGAATGAATAAAAACATTAAGTTACCTGCCACACCATTATGGAACAAGGCTAAATTAACATCAAACTTCTTGAAATTGTTAGATTTGAAAACAAATCAAAATTAAAGCATAATTTCTTAATAATTATATGGCTACTTGGCTATAGAAATATACATTTACTAAGTTACCTATTATCTACTCCCACCTCTATCAAGAAAAAAAGGAACTATAAATGGAAACATTTTACTGGGGCTTTTATTTCTACTGGAGTAGATATCCTGCGTATTGATTACCAGATGATCATGATAATAGCCATGGAACTTCATTATCACTAAAAATGCTGGGCCCAGCAAAAACCTCACTTACAGAGGTTTTGGGTTTCTTATAAGATATACTGATAACATGAATTAAAATATCTTCTTAAATATACCCTGCCCTGATTTTATTCTTGCTTGTATTTCCATGAATGAGGAAAAAAAGAATTTATTGTCTTACTGCAATCTGATACAGATATACAGATTAAATCAATTTAATTTTTCCACACATTTGTGTTTTTAAAAAAGAAATTAATCTGAATTTGTTTTTAATAAAATATTTACTAGCTCTTTTACAACTATGAAACCAGGCTTGAATATGACAAACCTGTACACATATTTATTAAAACATTAATATCATACTATAGAGATGAAGGATTTTTTTTTTTTACTTTTTGAACTGGCTTATTACGCAAACACTGAAAAGTGCACAAATTCTCAGTGGACAGCTGAATGAACTATTACAAGATAAACACACCAGTGTAGCCAGAACCTAAGTCAAGAAATAGAATATTATAGGGACCTGAAAAATCTTCTGTTTCAGCCCCTCAACCTCTGTGCCTTTCTTTCTCCCTATAGCTATTCCTTCTTCTGACTTCTAACATGATAAATAAATTTTGCCTGCCTTTAAATGCTTCTATGGTATACAATCTGTATAAGTTTTGCATATGATGTTATGTTTTTATTAACTTTCTATTCTAAATTCAAATTATTTGCATATGGAAAAATATAATCAAATATTACCCTTGGAGTGATTTTCTTTACATACAATGAAAATTTTAGCAAACTGTAATTCAACAAAAGTTACAAAGTCACTAAAGCAGCTGTTGAGAATGAGTTGCTTGATCAGATTTTCAATTGTAATAAAAGCTTTTGTGCTGGTATTCAGCTAAGTGATTCGCAATACATTGCTGAGAATTTTTCCTTTGTAATTCCTTCTACCTAAAAATTATGGTAGACACAGCAAATGATATTTTTTTCAAGGCTCTATGTATCTTGTTGCTCTTTGGTGTTAGACTTGAAGTGGGCTATTTGTAGAGCGAGCTATGCCTCTGTGTATCACTTGAGTAACATATACACTCTATTGGCCCTTTCCTTTCATTAGGCTGTCACTGATACTATAGAGTTTTACAGATTACAGGTTTTGCCAAAAGCTACAGTCGGCTCTCTTACCCGGTAATTGGATAGACAGATTTGGCTCAGCTCAGCAAGTCTGTACTTCTGTATGCAAAAGAAGCCCTGACTTGAAATACAGTGGCCTTGCCAGGTCAGGATAAACAGAGCTCCAGCAGGAAGTTTAGAAGATCAGCTTTATAAAAAAATTGCTTTCAGTCTCAGTTCAGTGACAACTTTATTAATTAAATTTCATAGCTGTAAGCTATACATGCACACTTCTGCATTGAAATGATCATCCAAAATACTGACTCTGTTTAAAATAACTTCTAAGTTTCAAATTATTGCCTTAATTACAAATGGATGTTTCTAATTTTCTACATACAGGTATGTACAAAACTTCAAGCTTTTCAGACCATGACTTTTCATTGTGATTGTTTTCTTCTTTTTTTATTTTAAAGAGAATAAAGCAAAGCAAAGCAAAACAATGCAAATAACAGGATTTCAGAAAAAGACAACAGGAAATCAATAGTGGCTATCATAATGTCTCTCATTTTCTTTGAAATAGTTGCCCATATCTTCACACACAATAAGTAAATACAAAACAAAATGGTATAAAAGCAGTCAAAACAAAAGAATGAGAGCCTTAAGGGCCCTCTTAACCAGGCACTAGGGAATCAATAATGGCTACCATAATGTCTACTGTTTTCTTCAAAATAGCTGTCCATACCTTCATATATATTGAAATCAAATAATTAAAAACAGACTAAAACCAATCAAAACTAAGAATAAAAGCATTATTGAACTTCAAAACTAAATGATAGGAAATCATCGGTGGCTACCATGATGTCTCATTTTCTTCAAAGTAGCTATTCATGCCATCTCACATAATAAAATCAATTCTTGTAAATGCTTTAGGTGAAGTTCTAGACATATATAAGCCTATACACATACATCTATCCTTTCTATATTAGAGGGAAAAACAAAACAAAATGTAAGAAAAACAAGAAACAAGAGTCAAATAAATAACTATAACAAAGAGCCCAAAACAATAATAATGTGATTGTTTTCAAGATATAACATTGCTATAAAAAGAAATTGATTACAGGAGCACTGAGAGCTGCTATTTGATTTCAAAAACTGTAAAATCCAAAGTTAATTTGTTCATAGTACACTTGCTCTATAATCAGGCAATTCTAAGCAATAAATTTATGTACAGTGTGGGTGAGTTTACAACACCATGAAAATCTCCACTTTTTCACATCATAAATTTGCTACTATACTGGCCCAAGTAGAGGGCTCTCTTAGGCTGTCTTAATTTTCAAAGTGGAAGAAAATTTCAAGTTGTAAAAATAAACTGTCACATAAAACTTTCCATTTCTAGCCCTGTGGGCAGTTGAAGGAGTGAAAATGTACCCGGATACCCCTTCCTTCCTTTGCTTTAGGTGGTTCCAGCCAGTGTTACTGATACTGAAATTTAAATACAATTGCTACCTTACCACACCAGCCAGTCTGTTAGAAGTTGCTTTCTGTTACTCTGTTGGCCCAAAAAAGAGGCTAGTGTCTCTCACAGAATCAAGCATTGTTAAAAACAGAAACCTGTTGAAAATGGAGAATTTTAAAACAGGTTTAAGGTGATTTAATCACCTCCCTCCTCCAATTCTTCCACCAGTCACTCCCCTCTCATCATCTCTAAAGGAAAGCTTGGAGAAGGAGAAACAGTTACTTGGTTCTTTGCAAAAGTGGGGAAGATACTTGTGAGCTTGCCTTTGCATCCCTCTCCATTGCAAATAGCATTTTAATTGTCAATTCTGGCTCTCCGGTTTTTGTTTGGTTTTGTATAAGTATTTTGACCTCTGAAAACCTCAATTTCATCACTGTAAAAAGGAAATAATGTCTCTTACCTCACAGGATTGTTGAAAGGATTAAGTGAAAAAACTGGGCTGTGGATATAGCTCAGCAGCACAAGTGCCTGCCTGTCAAGTGCAAGGTCCTGAGTTCAATTCCTGGTACAAAACAAAACAAAACACGGGCCGGGGATTTAGCTCAGTGGCTTAAGTGCCTGCCTGGCAAGCGTGAGGTCATGAGTTCGATCCCCAGTACCAAAAAAAAAAAAAAAAAAAAAAAAAAATACTGTCCGTGAAGCCCTTTAGCATTTAGTAAGCACTAATAAATATCACCTGTTGTAATACAACATATAGGAATCCAGAAGCATGTGGTCCAGCTGTTAGGAGCACTACAGTCCCATTTCCTCTTCTTGTGTGGATACATCTATGCTGTATGTCCTAGGCTTTCTCAGAGGGAGGAAGAGAAATGGGGTGCCTGAGTTCCAGCCAAGAGAAGGAAAACCAATAGTAGACCTGCCACTTTGAACTCAAATCTTTTAATAATTTGGTGCCCCTTGCACCTAGCTTTATTCCTCTTTTATCAAAATATTATAAGGCCCTAGGAGATAAAGGAGCCAAAAATAGGAGAAGCCTGTGTCCCAGAAAAACTACAGGATGGAGAATAGTCACCTCTACATCTCAGCCAAGAACAACTTTGGACTGTTCTATGTGTCATTATTTATTTGCGAACCTATTTGTTACTGCAGCCTACTTGCCTAATTAAAACAACTGGTTGGGAGCCAGGAACCATACTTAAGATACTGGAGGTCTCATGGGTCAGCAGGTCTCACAGTAAAACAAAGGAGAAATTCCAATGCATTAAAGCCTCTTACTCCTTCACATCTCTTTTGAGTTGCATTTTCTTTTAGCACTGTTCACTCTGCATAGCTCCCTGATATACAATCACCTCTTCTGTGTCCTGAACCTAATTTTCATTAAAACTTCCAAAACAGAGTGCTATTTTCTTGGGTGGAGGAGAGCTTTATTTAAATCCCTGAGGAAAATGAAAGAAAAATAAGGAACATAGTTTTCTAACTTTGAGAACTCCAATAGAAGTACTTATAGGCTGTAGTAAGCATGGAAGCCTTGCGGACACTGAGCAGGGATTCTTTCCTATTTGATTTGTAGACTTGAGTAGGGAAGATTGTTTGGCTTCCTTCTGGCTGACAGCAATCAACTTATATATAAAGCTCATTCAAAAACAAGCATTAGCTTTCCATTTGTAGGAGAATATACTTCTTGGTGCAATCCTTTCACTCCTCTTTAGCCTGCACACCCAGCATTTGCTCTTCATTTGGAAGATTAACCTAGTTTATTATATTATCTAGCTTAGAACTCATGAGTGAGTAAATGATAACTAGATGGCTTGAGCTCAAATAAATGATGTGTCCAAGCACTAGCAATAAGCGTCACTTATTTTCTGAGGCGCTATGACTCAGCCCTCATTCCTAAATAGGAAATTATTAATATAACAAAGGACAGTCTATAACAACATTACATTATATTAATGTAATATAACATTGCATCCCATGAGTGAATACATCTAAGGGCACTGCTAAAAATGACTTCATTATATTGTTAGGGATGGTGTACAGCTACCCAAGCTTTACCTAAAGTGTATAGCAATCCACAAAAGAACCCACTCTTCCTCTCCAGTTCCTTTATCAAAATTTCAGGCCTCCTTGACTATAAAACAGAAACTATCAATGACAAAATCTTCAGTTTGACTGTGCATTAATTCACAACCTAAAGAGTATCATACATTCAGCAATCATTACCTAAAAGTGAAGTGAAGGAACTAAAAGTATATAGTATTTCTATAAAGGGTACCTTTATAAATATAAAATATTTTAAAATAAAAGAGCAAGAAAACAGCAAATCCTCCTGTCTTTAATCCCTCAAAAAATAATGTTTTTAGCATTTTCCCAAATGTTGTGTGCACAATAAACTCAAATTGCCTCCAAACAAGTATATATCTCTGCCAGTGATTTAAAGTTGAGAGAGAACTCAGCTACTATCAGAAAAACACAAAGGAAATTTGAATATGTTAAATACTGTCCCAAACCAATGTGAAAGCCAAGAGGTTTTGTTACTTTCCTAGCAATGAAAAACTGAGATTATAACCCACTTAACTTGAAAGTATACTTTTAAAACGTTCCATTAATAGGCACAAACACCCTGAAATTTCATAATCAACAATATGTAAAGAAGCTATTATCTGAAGCATAAGCACTGCATAGTGCTAATTTAATTATGCATTGCAGGGAAACTGTGATTGTGTCTTTGCCAGTATTTTATTAGAATGTCAATTCAAACTGAATTCCATCCCCCTGGGAAAGATTAGCATGGATTTTAGTATGGATGTGTGAAAGTGTTGCTGTGCTCAGGCCAACTTTTAAAAGTTGTGTGCTAATGAGCGCGAAAATGGAAAAAGAAGTGTGAGATTCTCTGGTCCAAGAATCCTGCAGCCATTCTTTCCTTGCTTCCACTGTAATCCTCACTATATTTGCAAATGATATGAACTGAACACAAAGCCTGCTATCCATCAACAATATACTTTGAGCACCGTTAGAGGATCAAGGTAATTTAGGACAAGGAAATATATGCTGAGGCTTTTATTGCTCACCTTAAAACAGATGTGAATTAATAGCAAACTACATGAAAATTTATTTGAATGAAAATTTTTAATCTCCCCCACAATGGAACTTAGAGATAGAGTCACCTGTGGTAACACATGCATAAGAAACAGAGACACAAAAATAGGTTCCCTTAACCAACAAATTATTGGCAGAGCAAGGTTCCAGGACTCTTAAAAGCCAAGCCAGTGTCCTTCTTTTTATGTTATAATAGCTTCTAGACAGTACTCCAACATGCTTTCTATGTGTCTTTTTCTTTTTAACTTGCAATTAAGGGGAAAGGCTGGGTATATGATACAGGTGTTTCTTTGACCAAGTAACAGTAGAACTAACTGAAAGAAACAGGTAAAACTGGAAGAGATGTGTTGGTAAACATCACTCCAGGCAGGTAATACTTACAGATTACGGATTATGGGTCTGCAAATGGCCTCTGTGAAAATTCTGTGAACTGCTTTTGGTGTGGTCCTCCAGTTTCCCCAGTTTCCTTTAAGCCTTTTGTGTTTTCAGAAGTTATCACTGGCTGCTCAGTTAAAAATTAAAATCGTTTCAGGAAACCCAGCTCCCCTCCTGTGTGACTAATCAGAAATAAGGTGGCCTTTTGGTGATGCCTTCATCAAAGTTTACAGCAGACCCAACTATCCGTAAGCACAATGTGCGATTTGTACTCTCCCTTCACACTGATTCCAGCCCGAAGGAGGGCTTAGGGGCTGGGGAGAAGGTGGGATGAGGAACCTGTCTGCCTCCACGTGCCTCTCAGTCGAATTCAGTCCTCAGGCTCCTCCCTGGAGCACTGACAGAGGGGTAACTGGAGGTGAAAGCCTACCCTCCTCAGAGCCCAAAGACTTCTGTGTCCCTTCCTGCTCCAGCGCAGAGCAGTGTAGAGAGAGGGCCATGGTGATGTCGCAGACTGAGGGTGCAGGGAGTTCTTGGGGCTAGGAACCCGCCAACCAGCCGGGAAGGCTGAGCCACTGGTGAGGTCAGGCCTTCTGCAACTACTACATTGCCTAAACCGGCGTAGACGCCCTTGGTGCGAAGCAAAATTTGGAGACTTGGTTCTCCAAGCAGAGAGCAGCGTCTGTGTCAGCATGGCTGTTGTTCGGCCCTTCTGTAATACCTAACCCCCAGTTTCTGAGTTGCTTCCCCTTTTTCCTCTCTTGTGCTCTCTGTCGCTTGCGCGTGTGCCCCCGGGTCACTGTTTCCCCGAAACCCGCTCCAGGTCCCTCACTCTTTCTTCCCCCTAGTGCTGGGTTAGGGGTGGAGCGAGCTCTGCCTTTCCTCCTCCTCCATTCCCAGGCTCTGAGCTGTCCACGTTCTTCCTTGGTATCTTAGTACTCTTCACCAGCGCCCCCTACACACGCAGACACACACGCACACGCACACGCACACACGTACGCACACGCGCACACACAGGCACGCACGCACACACTCTCTTCTCCTCGTCCAGGGTCTCAGCTCCTGGAGACTCTCGCTCCACCACGGGGCGCCGACCGTGGGGCGCCCACCCTCCCGACCCGGCCTGGGCCCCGTCTCCCGCCCGCCGCCGTCCCGGGCCCGCCGCCCGCGGCCCGCCCTTCCTCCGCCTGGAAGCCAGGGTCACCCCGGGACAGGCGCCCTCCCTCCGCGCTCCCCGCAGTCCCGGCCCAGGCTTCTGGCGACAACGGAGCCGCTTGCCAGCTCCAGCCCTGAGCTCCCGCACAGAGCTGTGCCTCCCTGAGCCCCACAGCCAAACCCCAAACCTGCCCGGCGAGGAGGGCCGAGCCCCGGCCAGGATCGCCGCACCGTGCGCTTCCCAGCTTGCCTAACCACGGGCATGCACAGGGTCCACTGCTCCTAGCTGGGGTCGCACAGCTTGCCCCGGTTTTGCACCCCTGGTGTTTCCAGCCCCTAAGTTGGGCAGGGCCGCCCTGTCTCCAGACTTGCTCCCCCCTGGAGTCTCTGGCAGCCCCATTGCCCTCACAGCCCTGGCATCACTCCAAACAAACAGGTAGGGTGGGGCTGGTTGGCTCCCAGGCCCAGAACCCCCCCCCCACCATCACCACACAGACACACCTGCTTTTCAATGTATAGAAATTAAACATGATGAGCAACCTCATAAGCCCCCCACCAACTCCCTCCTGACAGAACTCCATTCATTCACCAGGACTTCTAACAGCAACATCAGTTTCGCCCAATTTAATGTTTTGTATAAATGGAATCACAGAGAATGCGCTTTCTTGTGTCTGTTTCTTAACTTCTTGTAATTGAGATTCATCCATATTTTTGCCTGCAACTGAAGGTTGTTGTTCTCCTTGCCATATAATATTTCTCTGTATTAATATACCACAGTTTGTGTGCCCATGCTGTTTTGGTGAATATTGTAGTGGCTTCCAGTTTGTGGATGTTGCAAAAGTGATGGAGTGAACATTCAAAAAGTGTTTTGGCAAACGCTTTTGCATTTCTGTGGATAAATACCCAGGTACAGAATGCTTTTGCCATGGGAAGGCATACACTCAAACTTGGTAGGTATGGCCAACAAGAGTTCCAAACGCTCACCAGAAATGTATGACAATCTTGGTGGCTCCGAGACCAAGAATTTATTGAGGACCTACTGTGTGTTGGAGATAGAACTGTGCACAGTTTAGCAAGTTACTCTACTCGAGTTCTATCAGGAGAGGTAAACAATAAACTTACCAACAAGCCACTGGTGGTAAGTGCTGGAAAAATGAAGGCTCTTACAATGGACTTGTCAGAGGCCACTACAAGTATGTGACAAGGGGTTACACCTCAGTAACAAGCAGGGACTTTCGGTGAACACTAGCCAGAGCCATGAGGTTGCTCCAACATTCATCTGTTTATGTTTTCATGTTTGTTTTGTTTGGTCTTCCTGTTTATCAGGCTCTCTAGACTTGGAAAGAACTAGGTTGCCAATTTCAAGTTCTTCAAGTTCACTGTGAGGTTGCAGGTGGGAAAGTCCAGGGAAAGCCCCAGGCTAGAACACCATCTCTCCTAGTCTCTGAACTCCAAGACACTCATCCTGGGATATTTCCAACTTCAGTTGTATAATTAAGTTTCATTATGCTTTATGCCTGCACTCTATGTTCTGCCAAGTACTTTACCACTTGAAAAAATATTTCTGACTTCCAGTCATTGATGAGGTAGGCTGGTGTGAGATATGCAGGGAGTCCCTACAAAGAGATCAGACTGCAGGAAAAACAGGAATCCAGGCCAGAGGACAAGTCAGTGAATTTGAAGGGGGTTGTGGACAGTTCACACCCCTCTCTCCAGGCACTGCACTGGGGACTTCTCCACTGCACAGTATCCCTTTAACTCCACAGCAAACCCTTGCCTTGGGGTAGGCTGCATTATTAGCTCTGCTTAATACACAGGAAAATAGGCTCAGGCAGGTTACCTATCTCATCTAAAGTCACATTGGGAGTAATTATGGGAATTTAGACACCAACTCAGAAATTGTCTAACTTTGAAATCTGCTGTCTCATTTTAGGGTTCCTGGGGACAAAGCCTGTGATTAAGATTCACACTGAAACTGTGTGTGTGGTGTGTTTTCAGGACAATGTGAAGGAAACAGCTTGACATAGGCAGAAAAGGGGAGCAGCAATGTGATCCCACTTGGAGACTGGCTTTGGTCTACATTTTGAGGGCCTTGAAGTATATCACAGTCAGTCTCGGTTTGAAGCAGAAGAGGAGGCTTTTGAGTCAATGGTGGGCCAATCCTGGCAGTTCTCCAGACGGGGACTCAGCAGCCAGCATGTCAGGGGCAAGGGATGGGTGTAGCATTGTTACAGTTTGAGTCTGGATGTCCCCTCTGCCCCAGTGCTTCATGCAGTCATGGGAGAAGGCTTCTAGAATTTGTGATTAATTCATGGTCCAATGCTGGGGTTATGGGTGTGAGTGCTACACCCATCCTAGGGTGGCCAACATACAGTATAAAGGACAAAGAATCTTCTCTCCCCACTCTCTCTTTTTGCTCTTATTGTCTTTGCTGTTTTCATCTACCACACCACCTTGCCTTGGAACCAGCTGATTATGGGCCAAAACCTCTACATACTGGGAGGGAAATAAACCTTTCCTTTCTTCACTTTGGGTGTTGGGCATTTTGTCTCAGCAAAGAGAGAAGAGTAACCAATACAACTATACCATCTACTATACCCATTCAGTTTAGTGCGCCTCACTTTTCTGGGATATCCAAAATGCCTAACATATCAATGCCCCCAAAACACAGCAGTTGGCCTACCTCCTATGACCTTCACATTTCTAGGGTTCTTTACATAACAGATAGTATCATCTAATGGGCTTGTGAAAACTCAGATTGCTGGGCTCCCCTTCCAGAGCAGATAGTGCAGTAGGTCTGGGTGGGATCTGACGGTTTGCAATTCTAATAACCAGGTGTCACCAGGTTGCTTAACTGAAGCCCATCATTTGAGATCCCTTGCCCTGGAGCATCATTTCAGAGTCTTATATCTATTTCCTGTGACACTTAAACTGGGTTAGTACGTCCTGTGCCTAACTTTAACTAGTATTTCCAGGCAGAATATCCCCAGATATTACTTCACTAATAGAATTACAAAAGCCTCTGGCAGATCACTGAAATGCACAAGTCTTTACCGCATCTTTGACTCAAAGATTCAATCAGAGAAAACGGGGAACTAAACATAGAATAGAGGCAAAATACTGAATTAGTATGAATTTTGTTTTCAAGCCCCAAACGGTTTTCCTGCCTCATATGAATCCTCCTTCCAACTCCCACAAAAGGGCCCAGAATATTATATGCTGAAGCTGGCTCATGCCTGTTCTCAAGAGCTCAGTTGAACCAAACTCTTCCCCTGGCACTGAAATCTGCCAAAGTGAGAGTACTTACACAGTGAAAATCAGAAAATGCTGAAAAGCAGAGCTCTTTTTTCTCAGAGAGCTAGTTACTGAACTTTTACATCTCCTCTTAGAAGCTGTTTGAAAAATATTTAAGCTCACATCAATGTGTAATTTATTAATATTAAATACAAATGAATATTTCTGCATGCTAGACACATAGCTGCTGTGTCCAACACTCTGCTGTGTTCTTTTCTTTTATTCTCAAAATAATGCACTGAGGCATTTTTGTCTGGAGACTAGAAAGGAGAAAACAGACTCTCAGAAGCTAGTTGACTTGCCCAAGTGCATACAACTAGCAAATAGCAGTACCTGCTTTCCAGCCTATATCTACTAACCGCGTCTCAGTTCTTTCTGCTACTATCTTTCTACTTTTTGCAGTTCAAGAAAACAAGTTTTAACCCAAAGAATGATTCTTCAATGCAGCAGTTCATAAATATTTTAGTCTCAGGATGGCTGCACACTCTCAAAAGTACTGAAGACACCAAACAGCTTTGGTATGGTGGATTATGTATCTACTTTAAATGGTGGATACATCAAAAGCAATAATGGTATTATAGTAGAAACAGAAATGTTTAAGATGTTTTTACTAGACCATTTAAAAATAAGGATGACAAACAATTACACCAGCCATTCCCAACCTTTGTGGCACCTGGGCAGTTTCATGGACAATTCTGGCACAGATAGGGGTGAACCAATTGGAATTGGATCAGCATGATTCAAAGGAGTGCACAACCAAATCTCTCAAAGGCAGAGTTCAAAGTAGGGTTCATGTTCTTGTGAGAATCTAATGCCTTGCTGATCTGAATGTAGGCAGAGCTCAGATGGTAACTCAAGGGATGGAGACCTTCTGTAAATACAAATGAAAAACTTTCCTTGCTTACCTTCATTGGTACAAGTCTATGATCCATGGGTAGAGAAACCTTGAATTACATGGTAAAGTAAGGAACACATTTTTATTAGGGATAACTATAATTTCAAAAACAATAAAAGTAGTCAAAAGAGTTTTATACTTTTGCAAATTTTGTTACTGTCCAGTTTAATAGTAAGACAGCTGGAATCTTAAAAATGCTTCTTCAAGTGTTTGCCGTGTGCTCTTTGGGTTGAAATGTATGAAGAAAATACTGCTTCATCCAGATTAGATTAGGGAGCATTTCATGGACCCCCCAAAATGATCTTTGAGACCCCCCAAAAGGCTTTGAATCACTCTGAAGACTGCTAATCTAATTATTACATTTCAAATTTGACATAAGGATGGAAAGGCAATGGGTTTTGAACTTTTAGTCCACTCAATCTTTTAAGTAAGTCTATTTTAGAATTTGGTTAATTCTATGAGCTCATGATTATTCTAAGATAAATATAAAATATATTCTTTGGCCATCAACATTTCTCTATATCTGTCCCTCTTTCCCTTTTCTCCTTTCTCCTTTGTTTCATCTTTTAAACCTTAGTCTCTGCCAGCTCACCGATTTTCCAGAATCTAACAGTGAGTTTTGCAGGACCACCTATTCATCCAGCAAATATTTATTAAACACCTCTCCTGTCCCCCACCAGGCAGCAGGCCAGGCAAGGGCATATAGTGCATGCAAACAACTTACAGTAACTACCTCCTTGGGGCTTACAACTTCACGGGAGAGACAGTGTGCTAAATCCAAATGTAGAAAAGTAGGGGTGCTGTAAGAATCCATAGGAGATGCTTTACAGAGAGGCAAGTTGTTCCTGAGGGAGAGATGAGAGGAAACCTGAAGATCCTGAGTAGAATTGGGATGGAAAATGAGGACCCTAGATATTGGCTATGAGAAATAGCATGAAATGAGACCAGAGAAATGAGGTCTATCAGATATGTCAATAATTTGGGTCTTTCATAAAAGAAAAAAATACATTTTAGATGAAAAGGGGTATGCACTGGCAAGGCGATTCAGATGGTTTAAGAATACAGCAATCTTCCCTGATCCATAGAAAATGCATTTTGAGACACCTCTCCCAGCCCCAGTAGATGTCTGATACCTCAGAACATACTGAATGTATACTACTCTGGGCTTTTCCTAGTCATACATACCTATGATACAATTTAATTCATAAATCAAGCACAGTAAGAGATTTAAAAGATTAGTCACAAAATAACAACATAGTATAAACAATATAATATAATAAAATGGCCAACATCACTACTTTTGGTTGTGGGCCCATTATTAAGTAAAATGCGGATAACACGAACACAAACACTACAGTGCTGTGATAGTCCATCTAATAAGAGAGGCAGCTAATGAGCAACTAGTGGGAAGGTGCCATATACAGTGTGGCTACTCTGGGCAAAGGATGATTCGTGTCCAAGGCAGAAGGGGGTGGGGCAGCAGGGGATTTCATTATGCTCTTCAGAATGACTACAAATTAACATTTATAAGTTGTGTATTTCTCCAGTTTTCTATGTACTATTCTCAAATTATGGTTGACCATGAGTCACTGAAGTGGTGGAAAGCAAAACTGCAGGTAGGTGAGCAGAGGAAATTACTATAATCTGGGCAAAACAAGGCAAGAACTTTAGTTCCAATGGGTGAAGAGAGACAAAGGCACAGATTTAAGAGAAATCAGGAGACCCATCCAATAGGACTCAAAGTTGTGTGGGACTGAGAGATAAAAGAGTACCAGGGATGCCTCTCGGATTGCCCAGGCATGTACTGAACATCTCTGGTAGTAAGTCAGCGTTGCAGGCTCTGGTACAACACACTGGGAATTAGGATTGGGTCTGAGTAGGAATAATAGAAAAATAAAAACTAAACATTCCTTAAATGACAGAGATATTCCTTTTTTGTGTATCTTCTCTCATTCAAATGTCTAGAAATCTGATGTACAAGATTCTCCTCCATGAAATGCCTTCTTTAGTTGCTCTGGGAGCAATTTCTCTTCCTGAGATCCCCAAATATGACTGTTCTAGTTCTGGCCATTTTACAAATATTCTAGCCCGCAGGGAAAGGATAAGAATGAAAAATAAGGGACAACGCATACGGAAATATCCCAGAGGCAATCACTCAGTACTTCTGCCTATAATGTAATCAGCGGACCTTAGAGAAGTTGCAAGGAATGTTGGGAAATGAAATTTTCATTTTTGGGCAACCATATGTCTGGATAGAAATTTTGTTACCATGGAAGGAGATAAAGAAGATATTCAGAGGCAATCCAGTTTCTCCAAATACAGAAGTATACTCAGGTGTTTCGTTTTGGAGAATTATAACAGTTGATATCAAGGGTTTCCATCTTGGGACTCTTAGTTTTCTTCATCTGTCAAAGTGGAGGATTCCCACCAAGGGACCCTATAATTTCCTTCAGTTCCAGATGAGGTATTGATTATATTTGATTTGTTACTGAAGACACGAAACATTTTTTTCCAGTACCAGAAATCGAACTCAGGACCTCACGTTTGCCAGGCAGGCACTGAGCCACTGAGCTAAATTCCTGGCCCCACAAAGCATTTTAATGATTTTCTTTGCAAATGTTAGAATGACTGAAACCAGTAAAAAGCCACATTCTTTCTGCTTCTTATATATTTGATGTTTTTGTCTCATAGAAAATAAAATATTAGTATAGCAGAAAAAAAGTTAAGTTTTTATGGTTGTTTGTATTAACAAGGTGGTGTGAAAAAATGCTAGAATGATGGCTTTGAAGGAAACAGAAAACAAACTTCTTAAATTAAAATTGTTGACTCTCAGTTGTAAACATTTTTGGTGGTAGAACAATCAAAAATTATTCATCACTATGATCACCACTCCAAGTCTATCTGGGGTCAAGGGACAGGTTGCCCTTTGGCTGTGATAGTGTATATTTCTCAGTGTTGTCTGGGATAACTACAGTGTTTTAATTTAATTTAAGTGATGATATAAGAAATAATCCATAACAATACTGATTACCCAGAGAAAAGAACTTGAATTTATAATTTTCTGGGGTTACAGTATACAGTACATAATTTATGCAAGTTATCTAATCCTGACTTTTATCACTATCTTTCTTTTAAATCCAGCTTTCCTTAAGGCAAAAAAAGATCAAATAGTAACTTTGATTCTAATTCTAATTCTCTATTTAATTAATTGAATTAGCACTAGGGTTCAGTGATAGTTTTCATTTCATTTACTATGTAAAACTTCCCTGATTTGATTTACTGCATTTTAATAGTTCAACAGCCTGAAGATATGAAACACAATCTATTTTCCATTAGTGGTTAGTTAATTCTTTTAAAGACCTCTTAAATATTAAGACTATTAAAGAGACAACATTGAATATGTCTTATAAAATCACCATTTAAATCACTGAGTATATTCTTGTTAATAATTTAACAAACCTAGTAAATAAACTTCTATAGAAATATCTTTTCTCCTGCAGTACGGGTAACAGGTATCTTAAATTTACCTTTCTTCATTGCTTTTTTTTCGCATTGGGAATCCAACTCAAGACCTCACACTTGCCAGACAGATGCTTATGCTGCTGAACTATATTCCCAGCTCTGCTTCACTTTTTAAGCTATAAAGTTCACACACAGAACTTTTAGTATGCACTTGTGTTTAAGTATGTGTGGGCATAAATAAGTATAGATACAAATATTTTCACCTATTTTCCTACAAGGGATTACTTGCCATGCAAGAAAATATGGTTTATTATCAATTTGTATGACTTTTGAATATAAACTCACTTAGATCATTAAGGCTCTGGGTAACTTCATAAATGCAGCAACCAATGACACCACGAAGTATAATTTGTCAAGTTTTAAGATAGAAGCTAAACTTGCTTGTTCAGATTTGTGCATAGATAAGAAACTTGATTCACTCTAGTTTTATAGTTGCTCAGAGATTTAAATATTGTAGAATGATTGTCTATCACAGCTCATAATGCACTTAAATTTAGAGCCCCAAATAACCCCACCCAGCAGTCGGCACGTTTCTGGAGGCCTTCAGACTGAAAAACCACAGCTGTGTTTATATGATAATTTAAAAGCCCTATTACATATGCAAGCAACTGGGTTCCATGGCTCAATCAAAATTCATTCATTTTACTTAAAAAGAAAAAACCCAAAGAAATAAAATCGGAGAACCACATTATGGCCAGTCCTTAAAAATCATAAAAATCAGGAGATTGAAAATTATAGCTCTACAAAACTCACAAATCTTTTCCATTTCCCATAGATAAAGTTCACAACAAAAATTCCAGATATGTGTAGTTAAGGTGTGCTATTCAACTCAGCAAACATTTATTAAGGCAAGAAAGCCTGTTCCTATAATAAGAGCAACTGAAACACAAATAAGGCAGGGTTCTTACCTTTAGGATCTAAAAGTTTAATGGAAGATATTTAAAATCAAATACCTCATGTATACGTTTGCATGCACATATGCATCACATATGCATATACTGTAGGAAGTACATCAGTAACAGGGCTATATTTGCTTTCAGATATCAATTAAATTGTTCAGTACTTTCCTGTGGGAATGTTGTAGGGTTGTGCAGTATTACCTATGATTCACATACCAAAATTTCCAACGTTCTCATTTTTACCTAGTTCTACAGTAATCCAAGCCAAAGTATGGTGGTTGACCACTACAAATTGCTAAGTTCTGAAAAACTGCGTGAAAATGAAATATTTTTGTCATAATGCTTAATTGTTGGATGAAAGGTAAATTTAAAAATCATATTCTAATTTAGGTATTTTCTAGACCTGGGCATTTTCCATATTTTTGTTGTGCAATATATGTGCATAGTGCGAAGGAAATGGAGCAGCTTATCATAAAAAATCACTTTGCTCTGAAATATTAAGACTTCTTTAAAAAAATGGTACTATAAAGAAGAACTTTTATGATTATACTGGAACATAACACAGTCTGTTTCCAACTTACTCGTAGGTTGCATTTCAGATGTTATGTTGATTGGAATGAAAAAAGTTTTACTGGAAATAATCTCTTATAAACTGGATTTTTAAGAAAGCACAAGGAGCAATTCACTTACACTCTCTTATACACCCCCTTTTTCCTTTCCTTTTGAGTGCTTCCTGAGAGGGAGATCAGTAGTGCTTGATCTTTCCAACTCTGTAGGCAGGGACTTCACCTCTCAACTCCAGTTACTGGAAACCAGGACTCCTGAGGTGACGGAAAAGGGATTGAAAAGTTGGATTCAGAGCATATGACAACAAAGCTGTAAGGGATGAAAAGATGAGTAAAAGGCGAGAGACCTTTTGCTTTCTTTTCTAGACAGCTGCAGAGAACAGATGTTATTATGGAGATTAATAAAAAGAAAAAGATACCAAGCAGAGTGGCTCCATCTATGCATTTCTGTCTTGCAATAAGAGATACAGAGACAGAGATTGTTACATAGATTACAATTCGGGACTTACTAGTTGAAGTAGCATGATGTAGAGAAGGTACTTAAACCCCTCTGGTCCTCAGTTTCCCTAGTAGAAAAAAAAGAGATAACACTAAATTGATAGGATGTGTAAAGGACAATCTATGTGAGATAATCTGTGTAAAGTGATCAGTAAAATGTTCAGAATCAAAGGAGCTCTCAATGATTTTAGCTGGCATTATTTTTATAGCACAACATCGAAGGATTCAGGGACAGGGCGATAAGTATATTCAATTTGAGGTCAATTCTAGTTTAACTAAATTTGTAACCTTGAATGGATCAAGTTTAATCTCCTCAAGTCTCCTCAGGTGAAATGGGAGTGTGTATGTCTAGTTAAACTAGTGCTTCTGAAATTTCCATATGCAAAGAACCCCTTGGAAATCTTGTTAAAATAGTGTCTGATTCAGCAGCTTGAGGTGGGGCCTGAGATTCTGCACCACTAGCAAACACCCAGAATGAGGTTGGTGCTGCTGGTCTGGGCACCACACTTCGATCTGTAGTGATGCAGATACCTTAGAACGTCTCCTGATGCTTTGGAACTATGGTTTATAATTATGGTAAGGGTCCATTTTTATATAAAATTAGTGGAAAAATGATTCAAGTTCACATGAGAGAAAAATTATTCTCAAAATATCCTGAGGATTTTGTTTCTAGAACTCTGACATATTTGGAAGAGAAGGTCAGGATGTGACTAAGGTCAGATAGTCGGCTGCTTTAGGCACTGGACAAAAGAGAATGCTTCATATCAGGTCCTAAGGGCAAGGATAATTTTATGAAGTGGAAGTAAAATTTAAATTAGGAGGTTTAGTTTTCCTTTATTCTAGAAGGCAGTATGCCATGATAGTGAAAAAAAGGGTGTATGCACACATGTGTGTGTATCTACATGTGGGTGGATGTGTATATTAACTAGATTCAGTTATGCCAACTCTGTAAATGACTTGCAAGTTATTTAATTTTCCTCAATTTAAGTATCTCACCTAATACCTGGAATGAGCATATTTTGTTTCTAATGAGCGTTCTAATGAAAATTAAGCAATACAATGGCACAATGCCTGCAGTACTTAGAATAAGGCCTAAGTGCATGGTGACGTGCTCAGATAAGGTTATCTGTTAAAATCATAGTCATCATCACAATTATTATGTTAGGAAAGTAGGAAGATGGAATAAGTTCAATTTTATTTCAGCTTTTCAAATTTCAGTGTGCACAGAATCAACTAGAAGGCTTATTGCTGCACAAATTACTGGATCCCACCCAAGACTCTTACATTTCTAATAGGTCCACAGGTGATACAAAAACAGGATTGAGGATCACATGTTGACCATCACTGATCTCCAGTTACTTCCTGAAAGGAATGTCTGGAAAATTCACTGATTTTCCAAACAAGGGAAATTAGGTAATATTTCATACAAGGGAACTGACCTCATATGGGACAAATTCTCATTATAATCCATTTTTGGTGAAAGTATTTAAAAACATGTCATTTTTATTCTTATCTCAGTGAAAAGGGGCTCTTAAATATTTTCAACTTTTTTAAAAAACTGAAGTCATATAGTAGTTTATCTTGAATTCAGAAGGGATAAGGAAGTGGGAACTTTTTTTTTTTTTGAAGTAGGAACTTTTGACTTTTCAATTGACCTGAACTATATTTCTAGAATTTCTTTTTCTAAGTAAGTACCACGGATTCCCTAAAAGTGATGGTGGTAAAACTTAGATGGTAGCACTGGCTGCTTAGGAATAAGTATGAGGTAAACTTTACTACCTTTATGGTCGTGACTGCTAGATTTGTAAGCAGCAAAAATGGTGTAGGTGTAGACTGTCCTAGAAAGGCCCACCAGGCAATACCAAGTTGTGTTGAATTCATTGATTCAACGTTCCTAGGCAGAAGTTTCTTGTGTGTACTGTCCTCAGCCTTGACTTACGCTTCCTTAATTGTACAACATATTGCTGTTATTGCAGAAACATTTGATGGATATATTAAAGAGTTAGAAAGCCAAGACGGTGAGACAGGGTAGGCTTCAAAGCTCCCTGTACTGCAGACCTCTTGTGATTCTTTAGTCCTTCTTATATCCTGGTCACCTGCTATGACATGGTGGCACAATATCCAGTGTCAGTAGGTGACTGGCTTGGGGCTTGGGATCTTTCCTGCAAAGATGACAGATTAATTCCCAATGACACACTCTTTGCTGCCCTCCTGCTTCCACAAGAATCTTCTTTCGATATGTTCTTAAATTGTTATTCAGCTCTACAAAGGTATGTGAGACCAAGTAAGAAAACTTGGCAAGAAATATAAACACAGCAAGAGTAAGCAGACCAATGGAAACCACAAAAGACCACTTGTGGGGTTTTTTTAGGGTCTCAGGGAGTGACATCTCTCAGGGTTATATCTCAGAAGAATAGAGGTATTCATCTCACTCCGGAAGGAATGGTTATCATCAAGAAATCAACCAATAACAAATGTTGATGGGGCTGTGGGGAGAAAGGAATCCTTCTTTGGTGGGTGTGTAGACTGGTTCAACCACTGTGAAAATCAGTGTGGAGATTCCTCAAAAAACTAGATTTGAAGGTCTCATTTGATCCAGCTATTTCTCTCCTGGGTATTTGCCTAAAATAATTGAAAACACCATACCACAGCAATATATGTGCATCCATGTTCATAGCAGCACAATTTATAATGGCTAAATCTTGGAAACAATCAAAATACCCATCAACTATGTAATGGATAAAAAATATGATTTTTTTTACAGAATGGAGTACTACTCAGTTATAAAGAAGGATAAACTAGAGGCTTTTATAGGTAAATGGATGCAATTTAGAACCATACTCATAAGAGAAATAAATCAGACTTGCATGTGTAAACATTGTATTGTCTCTCTAGTATAAAAAATGTAATGAGTAAATAGAATCCAAAATGTATGATAGATATTATGAAAGTGAAAGGGAAAGGAGAAGAAACTGTTCAAAAGGAAAGAACAACTGAGATGGACGAAAAGAGCAAAGAAATTATGGGATTATACATACAGGATATATACTTATATTACTAATCTCTATTAGTTCATCAAAAAAAGTTTTCGCTTTCATTGTTTGATCATTTTCATGCCTATATCTTGTAATCTGAGCAACTACTTCAAAGATAACAATATGCAATATATTAAACATTGTTAATCTCTTATTACGTTGTTTTGAAATTCCGTATCATCATTTTTGTTCTTTTTTGTTATTGTTGTTTATTTTTTGAAAATGTTCATCTTTAGCCTCCATAGCTGTTCTGTTATAGTAAAGTTTAACTGGGCTAGGAATATAATGATGGAGTGTTTGCCTAGCACTCATGAGGCCCTGGGTTTGAATCCCAATGCAAAGAAAAAAAATTATTCAACTGTCATTTACATTTCAGAGCAAATTGTGTTTTTCTTGTCAAGATGACTTACAAAAAGATTGCTACAAACAAATGGTAAGTGAAACAGCACAGTGCTATATATTCTACTTGAGCATATTTCTTTATTTCAGTTAAATATACAATTAAATATTGTTACAAGCTCGCTGTTAAGCCTACTGCTCTGTATGCATATATGTATGCATGTCTTAGAAGTCCTAATATTTCATTTCTATTGTTATAGGTGTAACTCCTGATGACAGATGGGAAAATGTTTTAAATAGAAAGGAATTCAGAGGAAACTAAGTAATAAGTCTCTTTTTCCTTCACTTCTTTGTTCCACATCTTCTTTCCCTCAGTGACAGCCTATTAGTGAGGAGCTTCTTAACAATGTATCAGTTTTATTTGAAAGACTATCTGATTTACACTTGTTTCCCATGGCTAGTGGGTCTCTTTAGTCAGGACTATGCTACGGACAGATCGGTTTTCCATTTGTCATTCCTAATGACCTGTTACTGTTCTACTGACAGAGTCTTTTATTTCTGGTGTAAACATTTTGCTAACTAGTCATAGGTCATGTAGGCACACTATCAACTCCCTGCTAATTTATCATCATTGGGCAGCTAACTTCCATGGTGTAAGCTAGGTCCTTCTTCTCATGATTTTATGGTATTGGCAGTAGCAGTAAGTATACCTTATTTTGTCTCATCAACAACCGGAGAAAAGGAACCTTTTTAAAATCCTTTCAACCTGATTAAATTATTTAATTGTCACTGTATTCTTAAAAAGATGAACAGTTTTATGTTGCAATGTTTACACTGAGTGATGGAGTGCCATGTGTGGGTGCCATAGGAGGAAGCATAAAATCTCAATACATTGAGTCTGTGTTCTGAGATATGTACAAAGGGGAACAAAGTTATATTATTATAAGGTATTCAGATATATTCTAGAGTTATTGTGCATTTCCTAGGTTATTAGTTTCTTTTGCTCCATTTTGGGGAGGTACTAATTGTCAGTGATGCAAAATTAATGAATGCCCATTTTCGAAAAAAATTGCAGCAATATTTGTAAGAAATCATTTTATATTTGGTAAATTCATAGCTATTCAGTGGGCATTTTGGTAGCAATATAATTAATACTTGAAATGCCATGCTTCAAAAATTTTATTTTTTCTCAATTTTAAGGAAAACATTAAGGTCCTAATTAATTACATTGTCTCATGATAGAACAAGATAAAATAAGATAGGTTAATAGTAAGCTTGATTTTTTTTCTGTACTCTGCGTAAGATACTAAAACATGCCAGTAAGCAGTTTCCTAATCTAGAAAGCCTTAAAGCAGCAACAGCAAACTTGATATTCTCTGATATCTGAAGGTAAGAACAGTTTTCAGCTGGAGATAATTTTGCCCCCTAGGGGACAGCTGGCAAAATCTGGAGACTTTTTTTGCCTCCAAAAGGGTTGGATGTGTGTTCTACTGGCATCTAGTGGGTAGAGGCCAGGGACACTGCTCCACTTTCTCTAATACTAACACAGCTCCTCACAGCAAGGAATTACCCAGCCCAGAATGTCGGTAGTGCTGTGTCTGACAAACCTGGGCCAAGAACCTTGTTCTGAACATAAACACCAGAGGAGACAATTGAACTTTATGTTCTGAATCATGATCCCCTTCAAAGGTGAAAACATACCAACTTCAATAGAGGAACTCAACCTAGGATATGCGAACACAGGTAATGTTTATTCTACATCTCATTGAGATATATTACATGAATCATTCCAACACAGTGATCCCTGACCACTGGTTCGTTAGTTCCTATAAATTATTTTATTTGTTATTCCTAATTTTAACATACTATAAAATCAAGATGTGGCATCACCAGACCCCATGAAATTCATTCTTCCATTTCCTAATAGTTCATAAGCTGATGGTTAAGTGTGGTGTTTAACTTGTGAAAGTTTATACTATTCTTCTGGTTTTTTTAAAAATTATGTTTATGAAGCACAGCCTTTAAAACAGGGTGTAATTTAAAGCAGATGTTCTCCTAAACTATTTTTTATTTGAATCCAGCAATGTGATAAAAGGAAAATAACTGAGAAGCATGAATAGGGCTTCAAGATAAAACATTTTACCTTTTTAAAAAAATAATGTATTTGTTTTCTTCTTTTTCAGTACACATTCTGATGCATTCTCTTGTGATTTAATTCCACATTAGCTGTTGCTTTAGTCTATCCTTCCTGATTAATTTCTGGCTTCTCTGTTCCATGTGATAGGATCTTTTTATGCTCATCCCTCAATTCTTAGATGAAATGTAAGTTTCTCAAGGAGGTCTCCAGGGACTATCCAATCTAAATTAAATGCTTTCGCCCATTGTCCTCTCTTATGCTTTGTTTACTTTTTCATTATATCTTAGTTTATATATTGATGTGTCTATGTATATATCTATCTGAATATACTTCAAAAGAAAGGCCTTTCTCGGACTGCTAAGCAGGAATGCAATTGCTTATATAGGCTTCTAGAGTGTAAGCACTAGGAATTATGCAGTCCAACCTCTTGTATTTATTTATGTGGGTGGGCGGACCAGGAAAGAAGTGACTAGGCCAAGGGTATACACATTATTATGGGCTCAGATAACATTAGCTGTAAATTCAACATTTGGAATTTCTGAATGATTTGATTTTCTCCTGTGTTGGGAAAAAATATTCCAGGGATTGTGAAACTGGATGTTGGATGAAGGTATTCCAACTTAGAGTTTAGCAGCAATTAGGAAACGCTATAGGGAAATATTCTGGAGACTTTTCTAAGAACTGAATCACTTCCTCTAGAAGGCCAGAGTTTAAGGCTAAAACTCATAGACAAAGGAGTCTGTCTGCAAGTCCGACTTTAGCCATATTTTTGGATTTGTGCTCACCTTTGCCAAAGGTAGGAATATCTCTCCTTTTTCAAAGAATTTACAACTTGTTGGATGACGTGTAGGTATCACAGAGAGAATGAGTTTGACTCTCTTGCTTACTGTTTTCACTCTAAGTCTGAAATAGCCTTTCAGGTAGTTGGTTTTATGAGATGGCCTTGAACTCACTATGTAACCCAGCCTGGCCTCAAACTCATGGTGATCTTTCTGAGCGCTGAAATTACAGGTGTGTGCCACCACTCTAGGCCATAAAAAAGTACCTTTCAAGGTAAGTTTTCACCTTTGCCATTTTTCTAAGTTTTCTAATACCATAAATTACTTTCATCCCAAAGTATTAATGGCAGATCACCTTCATTAATCACTTATTGCATGCCAGTCATCATGCACCATATTATCTATAAATTGTTATAGATTCCTCACACTAGACCTATCACGTAAGTACAATTATTTTCTCCATTTTTACAGTTGAAGAAACTAAGCAACATGCCTGAATCGTATGATTAGAAAGGACACAAATTTAGAAATGAAACTTCTAATTAGCACATTATCTGTATAAACTACAGTGGTGAGTTTTGCTCTTTGTCTGCATAATGGCAACTCAGATCTTTCTTATACTAACTTTGGATTTGACTTGCTCCACATGTATCATTTATATGCTCCATAGTTTTTTGTAGGATCTCTATGACTAATATTTTACACAATTCTGTGAAACTGAAGACAAGGTGAGTTTTATTTTGAAAGAGAGCTATGATATGCAAATATAGGAGACTTCAAAAAGACCTATATTGACCATGTATTAGTCAGCTTTTTTATCATAAGATATAGTATCCAACATCCATAATTTAAAGGAAGGGAGGTTTAATTTGTTCAAAATTGCCCTCTATGATTGGCTGGTTCGAAGGCAGAGACGTCATGGAGGAAGGGCGTGACAGAGGAAAGTTCCTCAACTCATGGCAGCTGTAACCAGAGAGAAACAAAGAGAACCAGAGAGAACCAGAGAAAAGCGTGAACCAGGAAGGAAGACATAGCCTCCAAAGACCACAGGCCCCATCTCCTAACAGTACATTCAGCCATGAATTCATCAATGGACCAATCCATTGATGAATACAAGCACTCAAGATGCAATCACAACCCAAAAGCGCCCTCTCCCTACCTCTAAACACGTAAGGGGACATTTTAAATCAAAGCAATAAGAGTCCACGCCTGGTTCCCCAAATGTTCATGTCCATCTGATTATGTAAAATGTATTTAGTCCATCTCATTATGTAAAATGCATTTAGTCCATTTCTAAGAGTCTCTAAAATCATCATTTTCAGTAGTGCCAAAAAGTCCAAGTCCCAAGTCTCCTCTGAGACTTACAGCAGTGTTAGCTGTGAGCTCCCATAAAACTCAAAAGAAAGTTAAACACTCTCAACATACAATGGGGTAGGGTAAATATTTCCATTCCAAAAGAGAGAAATAAATATGGGAATAGAAAAGAATCAGACCAAACCAAGTCCAAAACCCAGTAGGGCAAACATTAAATCTTTAGCTCCGTGTTCTGCAGCCAGGCCATCTAGTGGTGAGATAGGCACTCAAGGGCTAAGGACCCTGGCCGTCCCCCTCTGAAGGTTGTGCTGGTTTCGTCCACATGGGCTCTCTCTTGTGCTGGCCCACTCACTCTACAGCTTTCCTCAGCAGGTGCTCCATGTTCTTGGCATTTCTATCTTTCTAGCGTATATAATGTATCTTTGGCTTCATTCCTACAGATTCATGTACAGTCTTCTCAGTGGTTCTTTGCCAGGCTTCCAGATCTTCCTCTGAAATCTGGGTGGAGGCTTCTCTTAAGCCACAACACTTGCATTCTGCATTCCAATAAAGTCAGCATCACATAAAAAAATGCCAAGGTTGGCTTCCAGGTTAAGCTGGAGCTGGGCTGCCTTGCACTGTGGTTGCACTAGTCTCTGAGGGCCAGGATGATTGAGTACAGTGAAATTAATCCTGGGAAACTAATTCCCTAGCAGACTTTTCTTGAGCAGGTATCCCAGGAAATCTCTTTCCAAATGAAAGGTTTATAGTTTTTGCACCTTTTAACCTCTGATGGGTGGAGTCTTGCTGATTTCTGAAATGTAACAAATAGTTACCATACATGAAAATAGATTTCAACAAGACCTAAATTGCCCTCAAATTCAAAATTTCATTTAACAGACAAGCAAATATGAATTTATGACTTTCATTTCAGATATGACTCATTCAAAGATTCTAAGGATCTGAAAATAGTCCATAACTATAAGCATCATATTGTATTATGTCTGTTATTGTATCTAGATGCATTAGAGTTTATTCCACAAAAATGAGTAAGAGTTGCTTTATTCCCTTCCTAAACAGAAGGATATTTTCACTGAATTTTTAAAATCACATTTCTATTTTTGATGTTACATTAGCCCATTTTCTGTTGCTATCACATCTGAGGCTGGATAATTTATAATAAAAGAGATTTATTTAGCTCACAGGATTGGAGGAGGAATGTCGAAGATTGAGGAGGAGTCCCTTTGGTTCAGACACCAGTGAGGGCTTTCCTGGCTGTATCACATCATGGAAAACAGCATTGTGGTGGGAGTACATGAGAGAGGGAGAGATCACATGGGCAGATAGAAAACCAGAGAGTAGGAAGGAGTCAGTCTTGCTTTTTTATAACAAAGTCCTCTTGGGAGACCTAACCAGGATCCCAGGAGAACTAGAATTGATTCTGAAGGGAGTATCCCCAATGACCTAAGTAACCCCCATTAGTCTGGACCTCTTAAAGTTTCCATCACCTTTAGATACCATTACACTAGGGACTAAGCTTCCAAGGAGAAGCCACATTCAAACCAAAGCAGATAGATTTAAACTTAACTCAAAAAATATATAAATAAAAAGAACTACACTTAATTAATATGTTTTGGGAAGAGGTGTCTTAAACTACTAGATTTTTTCTGTCATTGCCAAAAACATTAACAATATAGTGTACTTTAACATGGCCACAGTGGACATTATCATCACAATGCAATTTTCAGTTACTTAGTTCATCTTAAATCTATCTTTTAAACAGCTGGAAATTAAAATTTAATTGGAAATGTTTCGGTATTCTTATTTTCCTTTCCCCTATTCACCTTTTACTTGATGCATTTTAATTATTCAGGATTTTTCCTTTTGCATAGGCTTTTAAGGATGTGGGTTAGTTCATAAGAGATGATTTGCAGCTGCCAGTAAAAGTTGTAATTAATTGCTACATAAAGAAATAGCCATTTTGAATATTATTTTAAGACTTTTTCACACTTGTAATGCTGCATATTGACTCATTCAAGTTAAACTTCATGTGACTTTGGATATTTTATTTGTGATTAGTGTAATGAACTGAAGTCAGCAAATGCTAATTGATCATCTTCCAGTTGTTTAAAATTGTGCTAGCACCTCAGAGTGTGCTTTGATAGAATAATTCAGAGTTGATGAATGACCAGAAATTCCACCCTTAAGCATATGCCCAAAACATATGAGTACATGTATCCACAAAAATAATTGTTCAAGCATGTTCATAGGTTTTTTTTTTTGTAATTTCCCAAGCAGGACACATCAAATGTCCATTAATTGGAGAATAAATCAACAAATTATGGCTATTTATATAATGGAATTAGAATTTTAGAACTTTCTAATCCACACAATGTAGATTTACCTTAAAACATTACACTCAGTGAAAGAAACCAGATATCAGAAAGAACGTTCTGTATGATTCCATTTATACAGAGTTCAAGATCTGGCAAAACTAAATCAATGATGAGAGAAGTCAAAATAGTGGTTACCTCTGGCAAATAAGGGCAGTTATTGGCAGAAAAAATACAGAGAAAGTTTCTGCATTGCTAGGAATTTTTAAAAATTTTGCTGATGATGATAATTACACCAGTACATAAAAAGGTAAATCATCTAATTGAATACTTAGATTTAACCTATTTTGCTGTATGTAACCACAAATCAGTTAAAAACTTTTCACTCTGAACTTACAGCCTTTTAGTACATTTCATTCTGGACCTTTATCTGTGTTGACGCATATAGGTCTATTTCATTATTTTAACCGTATCTATTTAAAGAAAAGATGATTTTTGCTGTGATGAAGTTTGGCTTGGCTGATGGGTTTATTAATACTGCTGCAACTGCAATGAATAAACGTTCATATTTCAGTGACTTAATACAAAAGAAGTTGATTACTCAATCACTGTAATAGTTCAATTTGAGTACACAGTTTTCCTCCACATGGTGCTTAAGGGACCCAGACTCCTTCTAGCTTGCAGTTCCTGTCTAGGAGCCTCAGACTCTTCTACGTCCAGCTGGAAAACAAGGAAAGAGAATGTGATTCAGGAATTTTCTAGCCAGTGGCATGCATGGTTATTTTTAGTTCTCTTCTAACTGTCTCAGGGAACAGCAGCCTCTACAGCAAGGAGCTAGGAAGATATCTCATGACTCCTAGAATGTCTTAGCTACTTTTCATTCATCGCTGAGACAAAATACCTGATGCCCAAAGTTGGGAAAGGAAAGGTTTATTTCTTACAGCTTTTGGAGGTTTCAGTCCATACTCAGTTGGCTCCAAGGCAGGGTGATATTGCAGGGCCGCAGTTCATGGCGGCTGCAAAGAGCAAGCAAAAACCGGCAAAAGAGAGAGACACCCCTTCTTCCTGCCATTACATCACATCCTGGCTCCACCCCCTAGGAGGGTGTAGCGCTGACACCATCAGTCCAAGCACTAAAAATAAACCAGTCACAAATATACAATGCAAATACATGAGGCCTGGGGGCCACCGACATAAACCATGACATAGAACATACTCATTTTTTTCCTGGCCTCAGGTGTCAGCCCCATGACTTCCTCTCTTGCATGTAAATTATATAATGAGCTAGTTAAAAGTACAACCTCTAGCTGATACAGAGACTCACACCTATAATCCCAGTATGCTGGGAGGTTGAGGCAGAAAGACCACAAGTTTGAGCACAGATTGGGCAATTTAATGACTCAGCAACACCCTGCAAAACAAAACAAGTATATCTTTTGCCACAAGTATTGGGATTGAACTTGAGCAGATTATTTGATCTTCCCCATCTGAAAAAGGAGTACATAAAATATTGTTTCACAATATTTCTGGACAAACTTTAAAAAGTGCATATAGTATTTAGGACAGTATCTGGAACGCAATGCATATTTAGTAAATGTTAGATGTATTACATATTCATTTCTATACACAACCTTACCTACACCCCAACATGCTCTAGGCTTTAACCATCAAGAAGAGTCAAACTTAAACCAACTTCACGGGTATGTGATCTATACTGATATATAGTGCATGAAGTCCAGAAGGGCCTGGTGCTTTGATACTAGTACACTGTTATTACCACTGTGTTATCACCATTGAAATCTCTACTTTTCGTTGAACTTGTGTTTTGTAGGGGAGGTCTGAGGGGCCAGTGCAACATGTGAACAAACATATGCATGGCCACCACTCTTTTACAACTCCACTTACATACAGGATTCTTGATGAACATGAAATTCCACAGGACCCACAGTGTGTGGGACTTCAGTAAACTGAAAACAAATACAAGATAAGAATGTTTCATCTACAGCTGAGGAAGCAAGGGCATGGACAACCCCAAGAGGCCAAACTTTCCATTCCAATCAGAACTTGCTTTAAACATAGAAGGCAATGACTTAGCGACCTTTCTGTGTGCTTTCTTCCTTGTGTTACTTTCCCATGTTAGCTAACCACCTACTCTGAAAAGGATGGCATAGGAAAGGGGAAGCTGGGGCATCCCACAGTTCCTTTTACTTTCAGTCCTTCCTAACAAAAATGTTCCGAAGGTGGCGGTAGAAGGATGGACACAGATCAATACATATGTGCAACTTGGTGACTCTGGGAGACCCTGTCTCAAAGTTTATAAAGGGGAGAAGGGGATTGAGGATCTAGCTCCATTTAAGGCCCTGGATTTAATTTCAAGTACCAAAAAAAAGTGATATAAAAAGTTTTGTTCTATGCTTCCACTGTTCTAGTAACTACAAAGCACATGGACATACAAGAGCTACAAAATACAAATTGTATATTTTGTATATGAGTTAAATGCTGTTGCATATGCATTTAAAATGGACTTTGCACTATACAAAGATGGATGGTAAAATCTGTACAAATAATTTAAAACACTGTTTCATTTATTAGGATGGCCTTACATAGCAAATTAAAAAATGCCACAACAATAACAAAAGAAAGTAGAAGAAAGTTAATAGTTTTTCACTTTCCATCTTCTGTGGCACTTTTTTCCTGCTTTTTGGAATAAAGGTAGAGCCAGCTGTAACCTTTCCTTTCTCTGATTCTTCCAAAAGTTCCATCCAAGCTACCTTCTACTGGAAGTCTACCTGATCCTCCCTTCTTGGGCTATGTCAGCTTCCGTTCCATACACATCTCATGTAGCCTTACCATGTCTCAGCTGGCTTTCCATGTCTTTGGGTTCTGCATCTAGAAACCAAACCAATCATAGGTCAAAATAGTTGAAGAAAAAAGTTACTTCTGTACTGAGCACGAGACTTTCTTACCTTATCATAAATTTCTTAACAATACAGTAGACTAACCATTTACATTATATTAGCTATTATAAGTAATCTAGAGATGAGTTAAATTATGCAGGAAGATATGTGTAGGTTACATGTAAATGCAATACATTTTTATATATGGGACTTGCTCATCTGGAGATTTGGGTAACTGCAGAGGGGTCCTGCAACCAGTGCCTTGCGTATATCAGAAGATGACTGTTTTACATCTTTCTTTCTGTATTATCATTCATCAATTAGTTAATTTTGAGTCTGTTATCTCCATTAACAATCTATCTTTTTTGAAAGACTGAGGTAGATTTTACATTCTTATCCATCTACCTTGGACCAGTATCACTGGGACCATCATAACAAAAATAAATTCCAGGAACTAACAGTGAACAAGGAGAATTAGAAGCTCCAGGGCTGTTCATTTGGCTACACAGCCTGCTTAAGAAGTAGTTATTTAATGAGTGAATGAATACCAATGGTTCCACTCTCCAGAATGGTGCTTTCTTTCATCTCTCACTTTCTTGTAAAATCTAGTTACTCTTTGAGGGATAGGTTCAAGCGCCACCTCTCAATGAGTTATTACACTTTTTCCCTCTCCTCACACCCCCATCTCTTAACTCTCTGACCTCAAGTCCCTTACCATTAATTACTTTTGACATCTAGTAAATTCTTACTTGAATTTTATTACTCTGATTAGACTCTGGTAATATTGAAAGCATATTAGAGCAGGAAAAAGGTTAAGCAAATAAAGCATCTACCTCAGGAACAAAATTTAAGGGATTATCAAAATAACAGTTAATTGAAAGGAAAGTTTAATGCAATATTATAAAAATCAAAATCAATGCAATAATCATCCATGATGAACAGCATGTCAAAACGTTAAATAAAGACATGTTCAGACCTTTATTCCAGTACCACTGGCTTCACTTTAGCCTGAACCTAGTCTGACTATGCCCTGTGTTTCACATATTTTACCCCAATAGCTGCTAGATGGATGAATGCAAACGGATTGTATCAGTTTGAAATTTACAGATCACGGTCATGAAGATGGTATGGTGTAAAACAACTATGAGCCCTGAAAATAGCTGGGCATACCTTCTCAAGCCAGCCAGCCTGGCATACAGGACCGTGTGCTCTCAGGTTTGAATAATATGCTCTTCCTTTGGTCAGTCTCATATTCCCTCCCATCATTTCCCCTGGATAAAACCAGACAAATCCATGTCATGTCCTGTCACTAACAGTTTCCTTTCCTGCAGCCTTAAAGTGTATCCTCCAAGTGCCTGTTCACGTGGAATTTTGCTAGTGCATGTTGTTTCAATAATATTGAATTACAATTATTTCATAACACAGTTACAACTGTAGTCTCATAAATTGTTTGAATAATGCCTGGTGACTGACTTAATGCTTTGACATTTTATTTCAGAAGTTTCCAGGAAAAATTAGACCAGAAAGACGAAGCCCTTTGAACAAAGAGAAGCAGCAGTTTTGCTTATACTTCATTTTCTGTGTGTGTCTTTCTCAAGAAAAACAATTAGAAAAAAATAGCTCCAAGGTATTCTCAGAAAGAAAAAAAGTCAAAATTTCCATCAAGTTTTGAGGTCCATCATTCACCTCATTAAGGGAGCTTCTCACCACCACATCTTCCCTTATCACAAAGTTGTTCACAAGACTGCTAGGTCCCTTTGAAGACCAAAGGCACCCCTTCCCTGTACACTGTCCCTGCCTATCTGTAGCAGGCCAGGCTTTTCCCTCCCCCGGCAGTGGTTCACCTACAGTTAACCACCAGGGGGCTTCCTGTGTGGAACAGTTGTGTAGACTCCACAGCCTTCCTCCAAACCAACCAAAACATCTAAGGGCAGCTTTGGAGCAAAGCCCAGGAACTTCCCCACAAAGAACAACCATCCACTATAGACGCTGGAAAGTCCTATGGTGGAACCTTACTCACAGTGAAGACTAAAGCACAAATGTCTGTCTAGAGACAGAAGGGAAATGTAGTCTGTAGAATCTGAAGGGAGAGGCCCCTTTCTTTTCTCTGACAGTTTTGGGATCTGCAACTTAATTTTCATTCTTGAAGCGTGCTGAAGCCTGGTTCATCCAGATGCACGGAACTGCTTCCAAATTCTTGACATTGTGCCTCCTAGTGCTGCCCGCAAGGATGAGGCCTCTACCCTGAATGTGGACCACTCAAAAGAAGGAGGAATAAAGCACATCACCAGCTAGAAATCTAAAGATCTAATAAATAATCGATACATTGTTCAGGCAACAGAATATACAAATCATCCTAGTTCTGTTGCTACATGAATGTGCATATTGCATTATGAAATAAAATCATTTTAACTGTTTTTAAGAAATAATTATTCTCATCGTCGAAGTAGTTATGATGCAAACAACTATGGCTGCATGTAACTCTCTGGGTGTGGGATACTTTTCCAAGTACTACAGCTCAGAATGCGAGTTGCCTGCTTTAGTTTCTCACAAGCTGAACCCTTGGCTTTCAGGACTCAGAGTAAGTGAGGTTTTAGAGCTGTATATTTGCCAGGACAGAACTTTTCAAGGTTATAAAATATTTTGCTTGTAGATTCCCAGGGCAAAGAGAAAATAATGGTGCGTTCTTTTAAAAGAGACCTGTGGAGTGTCTCAGCCCAGCAAACACCTCCTCCAGGATGGGCAAAATGGGGTGGGAAGAGTGAGTGCATGTACCCTGATGGGCAAGCAAGGCATTTTCCAAACTCCATTCCCGGGGCAGTGGTGGTGTGGCAAGACTACCGCCAGACAGCCGCGCCCGCGGGAGGCCTCGGAGGAGCCAGAGCGCCTCGTCGTCCCGACTCGCGCCACAAGTGGTTTAGGGGTGGAAGGAGGAGCGTGGTGGCACGGGCTGCACCAGTCTGGCCGGCGGCTGAGGAGGCCGAACTCCTGCAAGCCCCCCCCTCCCCCGCCATCCCCTCGTCACTCATCCCTCATTCCTTCCTCTTGTCCAACTAGAGCAATGACGACCAAACGCAGACCTCCACGCACTTGCAGGCGGGTGGGTGCACGCGCGGCCACCAGACTCAGGGCAACGTCACCACCCCTGGAAGGGCTCTCCCGGCCGCAGGCACGCCGGGCACCGGGAGGAGGGAGCGCCCGCACCTGGGGAGGCAGGTGCGGAGGCGGCGGCCCGGGGGCGCCGAGTGTGTCGGTCGCGGGTCGGGGGTCAGCGGGTCGGGCTCGGAAGGCGCGTCGGGGCGCGGCCCCGGAGCCCGGCTGGTGGCTTCTGCACCGGCCGTCCCGGGCGGCGGCAGCGGCGGGGTGAGCGGCCAGGAGGCCATTTGCTCGCTGCGCCCCTGGCGGAGCTGGGTTTGCCTGCTCCTGGTCGCTGCCGCCGCGGCCGCCGCGGACTCGGACTGCCGAGAGGCTGGAGGGGAAACCAGGTCACCGGTTCGCACAGCCGGCGCGGGACCGGCGCCCCGGGCCCGGAGTAAGCAGCGCGCGGGGAGCGGGCCGGCACGCGGGGGGCCCGAGAGGCGGGGATTCGCTGCCCGGCTGCACTCGCTTCCTGCGCCTATAAAAGTGGAGTGGCCCGGAGGCTGGCGCGGCCCGGGCTGCGGCTGCGTCTCTTCGCTGGTGGAGTTGACATTTCTGAGGACTTGCGCGACGCCCCGTCGCCGGCGCTCCCCGGGACCCCGCCGCCGGGAGGAGGGGGCGGAGGAGGGTGGAGACTGCGGGGCTTGGCCAAGGAAGGCGCACAGCCTCGGGCGGGCGGCCGTGACGCGGCGGGGATTAACTTTGCATGAATAATGTGAGTGCGCTCGGAGCGGAGACCTTCTGTTCCCGGGCTCGGGGCGAGCGCCCGCAGGCTACCTTCCGGGCGAGGTCGCGCGACCCAGCGGGCTCCGGGGCTCTGGTAATTGGGCTGGAGCTCTGCGCGGAGGGAGCCAGGGGGAGGGGCGGAGGAGGGGGCGGCAGTGCCACCGTCCTGAGGGTGGGCAGGACAGGGACAGGGCTTCGCGACAGCACGCCGCGGTGCGGGCGGCGGAGCTCCGCGCGGGAGCGCGGGCGGGCGGGCGGGCGAGCGTGGGCGTCCGCGGTGGCGGCCGCCTCACTACCTGCCTCCGCGGGGTGTCTGCGCCCGGGGTCGGAGAGGAGGTGCCCTCTGCGTCGGGACCCCGCGCGGCCGCAGGCAGGGAGCGCAGCTTGGTTAGTGGGGAGTTGAGTGACCTCACTTGTGGGTGCAGCGGCTGTGTTCCTCAAACCCCAAGCGCAGTTGTTGACAGGATCCTTGTGAAATGGAGTTTGGCATCCTCAGCGCGGAGCCAAGTGGAAGTTTCCATGATGAGGAAGTTGTGTGACACGGGGCTTCGGAAAAGGTTGGCAGGCGCGGGGTGGGGGCAGTTTAAAGGGACTGTGGGTCTCCTTGCACCGCTTTCTGTCCTACCCCGGAACTGGAGGGCTTGGAAAGAAGAATTAGCCTGAATGTTGTTGGCTTGCGCTGTGCCCGGTGCCTGGCGACTCGGCTTCTCTCCGCCTCCTCGGGAAATCTGTGGCTATTTGGCTGCCTCCAGAGTCGCGCTCTCCTTTGCTTTGCTTCTCGTGACGCTGCATCTTTCTCTGGGTCGCCTCGAGTTGCTTGTGGTTCCAGTTGTGCCAGCTGTGTTCCCTCCACTTCTCTGAAAGGGCTCACTTGGAGTTTTGATTCCTAGGGGCTTTCACCCTTCTTAGCTCCGCTTGTCATTTTGAAGGATTCCCCAGTGAGCATTGTGGATTATTATTGGCGCTAATTTTTGATTTGTTTTTTTAAAGGTGGGGCGTGTTTGTGGGGGTGATGGTTGTTTTGTTTTCATTTTAAGTCTAAATGTGTAATTTTCTTCAAATGGCAAATTTAGGAGCATAACAATTCATGAAGTGATCAAAAAGGTTTTTCCCTGAACAGCCAAATTCAGACTCTCCGTCCTTCTGTCTCCCCACACATTTAAAATTTGTGAAAATTCAAATAATATGCCTAATCCGTACCTACATTGTAAATAAAATCTTCCTCTTACCATGTTATTGATCTTAAGAAGTAGATCGTCTGAGTCCCTATGAGCTTATATATTGGCAAGATCTTTTATTGACATCCTTTGAAGTCAAAGACATTAAGCATTTCTTGTACAGTGTATTAATAAGCGAACAGCAATTTTAATAAGTGTATTAGATAATGTAGATCTGTTGAGCAATATCTTTATATTTTTTGCCTTTTTTTGCCTTGGTTTAGTGTGCTGTAATAATACACTGCATGTACTTATTGCAAAGGAATAAAAATTGCATTTTAGTGAATGTGCTCCGTGATTTATTCTGAATATTTGTGGTGAGTGATCTGCTTCCTAATTCACTTCTGCCTAATCATTTGCAATTCTGAAAGAAATAATAAGCTAAGAAACTTTAATGAGAAAGGTGTTTCAATGCAGAGTATTTTGAACAGTGGATGATTTGGGGATATTTTCATGTCAGTTGACTTTTAATGGACCCTTAAAAGATATTCAGTAGTATTGTATTTAGGATATTTTACATGAAGGGATTGAACAACCTTTTATTATTTGTGCACCTTAAACAGATCCCCAACCCACTGGAAACTTCTTTTTAATTAATTTTAAAGGTTTATCCTATGTTGGAAGTGGAAACATTTGATAGTAAATAGAATTTGGCTTTATTTTATGAGTGAAAAGTAAATGATGTCGAACATAGCTACAGAATTGTTTTGGATTTTTTTATGAAGCAATTCCTGTTGGCACTGGAATATTGTTATATAAAGTAACTGACATTGCAAAAAGAATAAATATTCCATTTTTCTCCTTTTTAGTGTCTTCTTAGTAAATTCTCCTATTATTAGAAGTGAATTAAGACAACTTCCTTTTATTCTAGCATCTTTGGGGGACAGTGATTTCTGAAAATCTTAATAGCCAAAGTTGAAGATTCCTTTCCTTCCCTGGGTTTTGCAGTGGTTTGAAGGATGGGGTGGTGTGTGGAGCCACAAATAAGACTGCATATTCCTTTTCTTTGAGTAAGCTCATGTTTTTGATGGAAATCAGAGTAAAAGTGACTGGTTTCTTTAGCTCATTCTAATGTAAGATTATACCTCCCCTTCTTAGAAAGCCCTTCCCTGACCGCTTAAGCGAAGGCAGTTCCTTATGTCTTTTCAGAATTGTCACACTGGATTTTTTGTTTCCTTCTTTTTCCTTTGTAGTCATACTTGCAGTCTAAATTTTATTTGGTACTTGTTAACCACCCGTCCTCTCCCTCTAGAATGTGAAGTCTATGAGAACAAGGGTCTTGACTGCCTCATTTGCTCTTGATTTCCCAGCGTCTAGAAGAGTACTTGGCATACAGTAGGTACTGGTGAAATATTTGTTGGACAAGTTAATGACTGTGCTCAAACATTCTGTTCCCCAATGCCTGACTAAGCATTCCCCGTAGGTGCCATTTGGGTATGCCAGAATCCATCATGTGTGTGCATACTATGAACATACACCATGGGTGTATGGTTCAGTCTTCATGTGAGTGCCTCTCTCTGCTTCTCCCTCTGGCAACAGCTGGCCCCTCCTTTTGTATAGCACCATTGTAGAGTTATTTCTACAAGCTTCTCCAGGGGCAGTTGTCTTGAGTACAGGGAAATCCTCAGCAGTGGAGTTTATCTTACATGCTACCTTGATTCCCTGAAGATGTTGACATTCAACTCTGTAAATTTAAGCAAATTTTTATGTGTTCCAGAGGCATTGTTAGTACTGAGAGAAATTCCAGAGACCATACATCACTGGGTGATAGCAATGACTTTTCACACTGAAGGTCTTGGCAGTCCTCTGGTTTTGGCAGCCCAGAAGTGATCAAGGGACATGGTGGTATAGTTTAGGCAGCAAAAATGATGATTGGGGCAGGGGAAAATGGGACTGGCAGAATCCAACGCAAGATAGCAATAGTCCTTGTTGATAGATTTAGAAGTAACCTGTTAGTTATGTTTTAAATTAAGTCAATCAACTCCTTCCCATTCCTCCTTCTTGTCCTTTCATAAACATTCTGTACCATACAATTGTGGGAAATACTGCATTATTTGGGTTTTCAAGGGGCCAGAGTGTAATGCCCAAAAGGTCATCTTCAAATGAATTATTCATGAAAACTCTTACCAACTGGGAATGAAAGGAAATTACAACTGATAATTATGGCAATTTGTTTTGTTTATGGAGAATCAACTTTCAGAAATGTGTCTGAGTAAATGCGTAGTAAAAATCCCTCAAAATAATGAGGCTATTAAAACAGGACAGGAAGAAAGATCATCATGTAGATGGAGAAAGAGAATTAAACTAAAATCCTAAGTGCTTACTGCTTCAAGTATTTAATTTAGCTATTAGCTTTGTAGTAGCCAAGTTAATAGAAAAGGCGAAAAAAGATCTGGAGGTGGCATGTAGGAAAGTTGTCATTGTAGGTGAGATAACATATGTAGAGAGCTTGCATGGTGCCTAGAAACTAATATTTATTCATATAAAATACAAAATCATGCCATGGACAGTGCTTCAACCTCAGTTCTACAGAAAGTGAAGTAAAGTTCTTTATCTGGTCATGTCTTTTACTAGCCTTCGAAAGGAAAAAGAAATGAAGAAGGCATATTAAGAAAAGAAACCCAGGATGAGTTTATCTCTGGATACCTGAGTTACTACTGTGGCTCAGAAGCAAAGATTAGGATAATGATCCACTATACAAAAATGGAGCTCAAAAAACCTAGAGGAGTGAATGGCTAATATGTCTGTTACATTAACTTTGTCAAATATCCAGTGTCTCAACCAGGCTTTTGACTGGGGAAATCTAAGAAAACTAGACAACCAGGTACTAACTTGAAAATGACCCCAGAGCCGTAAATGTCCCTGAACAAGTGCTTGCAATGCTTTGGCTTTAGTCTGTGTAGCTGTGATCTTGCAGGACAGTCTGTTTCCATTTCTGCCCTGACCTCCAGGTTGTTATGAAGGATTGCATGTGGGTTAACTCATCCTTGACACCCCAGTGCCAGAGGTTGGAACATGAGCGCAGGTGAGACTCTTGTTGGAAGAACTGACAGCAGGGAAAGGAAGAAAGTGCTTTTCTTTTCCCTCTGTGCCGGTACTGAGTGCCATCTGTAAACTTGGTTTTGGTCAAAGTGTATGTGCACTGCCTGGATTGCATCATGAGTCCTGATCCTGCTGACTGTTTGGCTAGAAGGGCTTGTGCTAGTGTCATATTTGGTTGAGCAACATATGAAAGTTAACTCCTTGCTTTAAGGTCATTTTGATGCTTTGACTTGATTTCTCATTCACTCTACAGATATTTGTGTACCTACCATGTGTACCTACCTATTGGTCACTTTGTAATTCAGTGTACAGCCAGGGACATATGAGACAATGTGCATAGATTAAAGTAAGACTGTGAAATACTCCACTATGATGCAAGGGATATGCCTGTTGGAGTTTCTGAAATAGAGTCATTTTATTTCTGAGAGGTAGTTGTTGTATGGCTTCTGTAGACCAAGTGTAGTATAAATTCCAGTAGGATTAGTAGGATAGTATTAGTATCCAGTAGGATAGTATAGATTCCAGTATCTAAGTTGAATATGTTTAGGCTAGTGAGTTAGTTGTTTTGTTTTGTTTTGTTTTGTTTTTGTTTTTTCTTACTGGGCATATAACCCAGGGGCACTCTACCATTGAGCTACATCCCCAGCTTGCTTTTTATCTTGCAATGGGGTATCACTAAATTGCATGGACTGGCCTTGAACTTGCCATTCTCCTGCCTCAGTCTCCAGAGTAGATGGGATCATAGGCGTGCACCACTGCACCCAATTTAGGCTGATGAGCTTCTGATTAGGAATGTTTATTGTGTACTTTAAATTCCCAGACCTATTAGTGAATTATTAACACTTAAACAAGTGGGGGTGGGGAAGCAGATATCCAGGTCACTGAATCACAAGTAACATACTTCTATATTGTCCTCTCCGGAAGCTGGCCAAGTGACAGAGTGGTATTCTACATTCAATGCCAATGTTTCTTAGTTCCTACTGTTCCAGTTTCAGGGAACTTTGAAGACTTTCTCTGCTGGCAGCTTTTTTTGTGCAGTACTATTTTTATTGAGTGAGGAACTAATCTGTCTTTGCATTCAGGTATCTTTTCCAAATAGCAAGTGAGGAGGCCTCAGTTGGGATCATACTCTTAGCTTCTTTATTAACAATCAGACCCCTCCAACAAGGTACTCCCTGGGAAATGTTTTCCAATGAACACAGATGTCCTCCATAAAAATGATCATGTCTTTTACCTCAGATATACTAAGATTGACAGTATATGGATCCACTCTAAACAACCCAAAATAACTGCACTTGAATCTTTGGCGGAAAAATACAAACTTGAATTGCCCGCTGATCAGTGCCTCCCCCAAATTAAATGGTGTTTAGTAGATATGTTCTAGGGACAGAAAACTGAAAGTCAAATTCATGGCCCAATTCACCATTGAGGAAACTTCTAGTTTATGTATTAGAGTGGTAGTATCGTCTTGACTTATGTTTCACTCTAATTTTTATTTTTCTTAATCCTGCTTTTTTAAAAAGTTGCTCACAGATTGCTCTTTATCATAGACATACAAAAATATGTGCATGAATGTATATATTTTACAAGTGGACTAGAGATGAAGCGCATATGATAATTAGGAAAGGATTTATTTAAATAAGTTACTTGTTCAAGTTCCTAGTTCTACAATAGAGCCTTCAGGGAATCATGGTTGTCTTCTATGATGAAGAATATATAGATTTATCAAAAAGTCCTGTAGTGTTAAGCTCATTGAAGCAAAAACATGGGCAAAGGAATGCAGATTGAAGCCGGTCTGTCCTCTTTCATTAGGAATACACTTACTTAGCCTTTGAGGCATAGGAGGGTTTGCCTTGAGGAGAATTAAGAAGTTAGACCTGGTTTTCATGTCATAATGTATGATGAATGCCTTATAGTAAAGTATGACTTATGTCATAGTGTATGACATTTGGGAACCATTCTGTATTCTAACTCTTGTGACATTTATTATTTGTCTCTCTTAGAATTCTGTTTTCCAATGTTGCAGTAATGTCTACACAGAACAGTGACTCAAACAATAATGATTGACGATAACAATCATAATATTCCTGGGCTTTGACATCTTTTTTCACATTTCCCTCTTATATGCATAAATTTCTGATCAACCTATATGTTCATACATATAGAAGCTGTCTCTGTGAAAAGTGTATATCATGTTCTCACATACAGTGACAAAGACACCGCTTGTCTCGGGCTTCCAAACCATGGTGATGAATGTTAGTCACTATAATGTCCCAAGCCACAAATCCTGTTATCATATTCAGTTTCTTCTCTTATAACTGAATGTGTTCACAGAGCCTCATCTTATTTCATTGTTTGCTTATTTTACTCTATTCTCAGTTATGCTTGGGAAATCTTGAATTTATAATTTATGCAAAACCTTCAGACTCCATTTTTATACTGAAGTATATTATGAATGTCTAAGAAGGGAGACATCAATAGCAAAAATTATTTGATCACCATCCTATGTCTTCAGAGAGAGAGAGAAAGAGGGAGAGAGAGGGAGAGAGAGAGAGAAGAAAAAGGAGGAGGAGGAGGAGGGGGAGGAAAAGGGAGTAGAAAAAACCTTTGTATCTAAAGTTTGATATAAGAGGATATGAGGAACAATTCATTGAGGAGCATTTAACTTTGTACCACATTTTATAATTGATAATTTGAAGGAGTGGTAGCTGGCCTCATTGTGGAACCCTTTTGCCTTCCCATTAAGAAGAAAACCAGCAGTTTCTGTGCAGCAAATGCCATTGAATTGTTTTGATTTAACAGTGCTGTAATCATAACATATCTTTCTCTAACTTTATTTCTAATATTTAGACTGTTAATTTATGTAAGCCAAGGATAGTTTATTTTTGTGATTGTTTCTGTTTGTAGATTTCATTGTAACTTCTGCTGAACTTTTGATATCTAAAGATCTAGAATAATGTCATAGTCGTGTCTGAATTATATATACAACAGGTTAAAGCATAGCATTGTATACTCTTGTATTATTTTTCTTTTAAGAAAGGAACCAGGGGAACTTTACACAGAAAATCTTTTTTTAAAAAGTTATAACTTATGTGATGGATGAATCTATCAATTTATCCTGTAGCGTTTTACTTATAAGGGATTTCAGAATCATCTTTTTGAGGCATTGTAGAAAAAAATCCTATACATTTTACTTGGTAATTTGATCACACACTGTGTAGTTTCATAAACATAAGGCAAACAGTGTGCTCTGAAAAGTGCTCTGTGTACATTCTTTTACAATTAATTAGTAATATTTGTTCTGATTTCTCCTCATCAAAATTTCTACAAAAGCCAAACCATAGTATAATTATTTTTTTCTCCTGGGGCCTGTCTATCTATTTCCCTCTCTGTCTATTCATGTATTCATTCATCCATCCATCCTAAATACACTGGGAATCTGTTAGGTTCTAGGTACTATGGTAGGTGTCAAGACACAATAGCAAACATTTAAAAATGCTTGCTAAATTCTCAAGAGTTTCCTGGGACAAGTCATTCAGTATAGAGTAATATTTCTCAACAGCAGGAACTACATATTAGCATTTTGGGCCAGATAATTCCTCTGTATCTCTGCATTATTGGCATTTTAGGCCACATAAATCTTTGCTGTGGAGAACTGTCCTTTATATTGTAGGATGTTTAGCAGTGTCATTGGTTTCTACCCACTAGATGCCAGTAGTGCTAGTTTTGAGAATCAAAATTGTCTCCAGACTGGGAGGCAAAACCATTCCCACCTTGAACCAATAAGATAGAAGTTAAGAACCAGGATCAAGTAGTGGAAATTATGATTATGAGGACTTTACTGGACACATAAGGAAGATGGACTGGACTTGATAGCATAAAGGCAGTGATGAGTGTTTAACAAATCCCATTAAAAAAAAGAGATCTCTGTGATAACTCTTGAATGAAAGAGAGTTTGGAGATAGCACCCAGATAGAGACCCAGAGCAATGGATGGCTGCTGGAGCTGAAGTAGTCACATGTTGTCATGTCTTTGGGAACACATTTCCCTTTCTTCAACATGCGGCTTTTTCCCCCCTAATTTGATTACAATAATGAATATTTTTAGCAGGCTGGTACAGTATTTGGGGGGATTTCAAATTTAATTTAAAAACAGATTAAATGATGTATTCCCTTAAAAATGTTTTCAGATGATGCTTAAAGACCATCTCTCAGCCTATTCATACTGTATGGGTTTCTCTGCTACTGTATGTGCATGCCTACAATACTCATGTCTGGCAAAAAATACTACATGACCGTGTTGAAATTACACTGACATGGTTGTGTTCAGTCTACTATTTAGCATTAAATGTTGATTCTTCTTACTAATTGGAATTTTGTTTCTTTAATGAGCAAGATTAGAGGTGGATGGAGAATATGAATGAATGAATGAATGAATGAACAGATGGCACTGTGGAAATACCACCTGATTGAGAATAAACGTATTTCAAACAATGTCTATCTTGGTCTGTCCAAACTTTAATTTCCTCAGTCATGAATTGGTAATTATAGATACATTAGATAACCACAGTTATTTTTACCTCAGGAGTTGACAAACATTTTTTGAAGCAGACCATATAGTAAATATTTTCAACTTTTTAAGGCATATGATTTTTGTTGAAACTTCAGGTCTGCCATTGTAGTGAGAATGCAACCATAAACAATAGGTAAATTAATAGAAATAGCAGTGTACAAATCAAGTGTTACTTATAAATATAAGTGGTAGGGTATAACTTGCTGTCCCTGATATCTCAACACTGCCCCATGAAAATATAATGTGAACCACACAGCCTCTGAAAGGAGTCCTGAAATTTACCTGTGAAGAGATAAAAAGCAGCCAGTGAGTTTAATTCCAATGCTATATTTTACCAAGTATAGTCAAATACTATTAATATGTAATCAATGTAAAATATTAAGACATTGTACATTTTAGTTCCCTTTTTGAAAAAACATATTAATTAATAGAGGTGTTAGGGAGCAGAGACCAGAGCTGACTTTGGTATGCGGACAGAGGTATTGAAGCCATTTTCCTGGAATAATTTTTAAGAACTTTCAGAGTGTTGAAATGATTCATCACAAGATACCTTGACTAAAAATATCAGATATCCTAGTGTTTATTCTAGTATTTATGCTATAATTGCTTTCTCAAGAGAGGTCCCTCTCTGTTAGTGAGAAAAGATGTTTGGTTGCTTTCTAGCCAGGCTATAGAAATGATTCCCATTAAGAAAATATAAGAGAAACATGAATAATAAACATTAGGTAAATGATAAGTAAAGAAGCCCTTTTCTCCTAACTATGCATATCTTACCCTGCTGAAAACCCTATCACCTAATTTTTATTAAAATGTCTTACTCTAAAAAGTAAGGAGTGCTGGGATATAGTTCAGTGGTAGAGCACTTACAAAAAATGTACAAAACCCTGGGTTCATTCCCCAAGATAATGAAAAAAGAAACAAAAAGGAAGGAAACACAAAGGGCACATTTATTTTAGATTATTACATAATTAATGATAAGTATGTTGAGCATATGTAATAGCATGTCTTTATAGTAAAGCTCAGGCTATCAGCCAGGTATAGTGGTGCATGCCTGGAATCCCAACACTCAGGAGGCTGAGACAGGAGGATCATTGCAAGTTTGAGACCAGCCTAGATTATAAAGTGAGCTCAAGCCAGCCTGAACTGCATAGCAAGATCTTGTCTCAGAAAGACAAAAAAAAAAAAAAAAAAAAAAAAAGAGTTTAGTCTATCTTCTTCATAGGTCTCTTTTTGTAAAATAGTTTGAATATTTTTGAAAATTTAAATTTACAATATTAAGTATAGATCCAGCTAATTCTTGATATTCCAAATTAGGGGAGAAATAATGCTGGCAGTGCACAGTGTGTTTCTGGTTCATAACTAGAGTTTCTGAGTCTCAGAGTTTCCCACAGTACAGCCTCCAGTAGAGTCTTACTTTAATATCCTTTCACAAAGCATGGAGGAAAAAACCCCATTCCCTTATAGGCCTGGTGTATTGTGGGAGGGAGAAAGCTGGGAGAAGGGTATAGATTTTGGATTATTGCTACTCAAGACACTGGAGAGAGAGGGGCTAGGGTGTAGGGTACGTATAAGGAAGGTGATATCCATAGTCATTGAAAAGCAGATTGAGTCGAATACTTGACTTAGCCTTTTGACCTTAGCTATGATCTCTCTTATGTTATTTGACTTCTTTGAACTTCAGTCAATGAATCTATGCAATGGAAAAATATGATATGCAAATTTTAGAACTCTTAGAGCATAAGAGAAAATAGTGCCCTAGGATTTTAGTCTCAGAACCATTTGGATATTGAAATGTCTCCTACAAAAAAGAATATTAGTAATTTTTTTACAGTATAATGTATGCTATGATGAATGAGTGTAAATACAGTTGTCCCCCAATATCCTTGGTTTGGGGGGAAGCAATTCCAGAACATTCTGGAAGCTACAGATACAAGTGCTTTGTATAAAATGGCATAAGTCTGGAGATGAAGCTCAGTAGTAAAGCACTTGCTTAGCATGTGCAGTGTGCATGGCTCTGCGATTCAGTCCTCAACATGAAAAACAAAGCAAAATAAGATACAACAAAATAACATTTCCACGTAATTTCAAGAGTTCCCAAAATCCTGCTCTGATTAATTAGAATTAGAACAAAAATTCTGATTGTGATTTGCTGACACATGCCATTTCAGTGACAGTGTCCCTCACCCCTTAGGTAATATTATATGTTTAGTCATTATATATATATATATATATATATATATATACACACACATATATAATACATATGTCATATAATACGTATATACATATATAATACATGTATATGTATTTTTTTAATTTCACTGTTCAGTGTCCAGGGTTCATATTTATCAGTGAGATTTTTTGTTCTACTAGATTTTAAGTGCCAAGAGGGCAGGGGCTATGTTAAAGAGGTTCAGTACTGTCTAGCAGGCAGGGCTGGCAGGTAGGCGCTGAGTAATGCTTTCCTGATGTTTTGGCCAGCCACATGTAGGCTGTTTTCATATAATTAGGATGAATCTAATTTTAAAATGAACAACTGAGTGTCCTCAGATGAACCAGAATATACACTTACAAGGCCCTCCTGTCCTGCATTATAAATAAGGGAATAGGTTGTCCTGCAGAAGAGCTCAGCTGTTCTTTTCTCTTAGGAAAAAAAAATCCACTCATATCAGAACTAAGATAGAAGATTTTCTCTTCTCACTAGGTCAGCAAGATTTCAGGGCCCAAAGTGGATGTTCTTCATAAAGAGGAAACCCAGCAAAACTCCACACGCAGATGGTTTCTAAGGAGACCTCCTTATGGATGGCTTACTGTTGGATAGACCCCAGTGTGGCAGCCCCACTTCTAACCTGCGTGACAGTAAGGACGAGATCAAGTTTTTGCCTGGACAATATTCTGAGACAAATGTCAAGTGACTTAGCTTTTAAAATTTCCTTTTTGTGAAGTGAGGAGCCTCTTGGACACAGCCATTGTGGCAGTGTTCACAGCTCCAAGCTTTCTGTGGCCTTGTTTTTTTGTTTTGTTTTGTTTTTTAAAGATGTTTAGTGGCTTAGGATTCCCATAACATGGAAGATGAGTGATTAGACATCATCCTGAGGGGGTGTTACAATTCATTTCTTTTCATTGTTTTAGCGTTTAAAATAATTATGTGTGGTGTAATCCCCGTTGTTAATTCATTAAAGTTTCACTGAACCATAGCAACCATTGCTCTTCATCTTTGCTTCTCCCCAACTCTATAATAAGATCCAGTTTGAGTCAAGTATTGTTCCTTCTTAGAGTTCTTGTACAAATTTGACTGTAGGGGCATTGGTGACTAATTAAGGATTGTGCTTGTATTCCCAAGTGACTTTATCCCTGCCATCCTGGAAGGGGGGAAAAAAGCGTGGTTTGCTTAGTCTCTCAGTGGAAGAGAATGGAATGTACCTAAAGTTGTATTTCTGATGGTCTGGAAGAAGTGGGACAAGAGCCTGGGGGCTCAGAAGGTATCTCATGTGCAGGAAGGACACTGACATGGAAAACTCAGTGAGTTGCTAGCAATCCTGGAGCCCTCCTAAGGAAAAGGTACTGTGGGCCCTTTCTGACAGAAAAGCCACCTATGAAGCAAGTGCTGCCAGCCCAATATCCTTCTAAAAGACTTGCCTGTCAGTCTAGGTGCCCCAGAACCAAGCCCTGCAGTGAAACTTCAAGTGCAAGTTATTTTTAGAAGGAGGTGAAGAAAACACTAATAGGAGAGTGGGAAAGTGAGCCAGAGAAGGTACTACAGCCAACAACGCAGGCATGATCAAACCGGTTCTCACTGTGGGACCTGGAACCCAGTTACACTGAGAATTCTGGGAGGCAGCTTAGGACATGTGCTCATGGTTGACCAGTGAGCGGCAAGGGAGGCGCTGTATACTCACCAAAACCTGTCAGGGACTGGGTGAGGATTGCCTCCAGAGGCAGCCGATTCCCTGGCATCCGGGAGCTACAACTTGATAGCCCACAGTAAAGCCTCCAGGTAAAGAAGGCAGCTGCTGGCAGTCAGAAGACAGGCGGTGGGCACTGATGCAGTCAAGGCAGCAGCAACATCTCCTCTGCTTCAGACATTCCTGTCTTTGGCTTTACCATGCCCGGCAGTGTGTACGTCCCATGCCCACACACAGATTGCTAGTGTCCTGTGAGTTTTGTTGAGTGCTCACAAGATAAAAATTACATTTACCTGGAACAGTGTAGCTGACCAGACCAGCATTTGGTTGAAGACCTGCGCTGGAGGGAGCCGTTGAAATAGTATCTCCCACAGCCTTCTTTAGCCCCACCATGTCCCTCCCACAGTCTCTAAGACCTTACTTTTCACGGGAGTAGCCAACTGGTCTTGGTAAGTGAATTTGGTCACCTGATGGCATCTGTTCTTTGCCTCTTTCATGCCCTTTTATTCTCTTGAAGTAAGATTTCTCAATGCTGGCACTGTTAACATGGAGCTGATAGTTTTTTGTTATGTAAGTTGCTCTGTATATCCTAGGAAGTTTAATAGCACCCTTGGGCTTTACTCATCTGGATACTTTTAGCACTGACCCCTTTCCAGCTTCATTTATGACAATCAGCAATAGACAGCAAAAGACATTGCCAAAGTCATCCCCACTAAAAGCCACTGCTTTAAACCTTATTTTCAAATATCAGTCCCTCTTTCCCCAAAATTTCTTATCAGTTATAATTGCCAGTTGTTATGATCCTAGTCGTCATGGGGTGGGAGGAACCCCACATGGAAATCAAGAAGTTTCTCTTTCTGTCTCTCCCAGCCCATCTTCTCCTTTCTCTTGACTACCCTCATCTGTATTATTGAAATCGGAAAAAGCCACTTTTCATTTCTATATTTTTTTAAGAAGTCTTTATTTAGCTCAGAAAAGGAAATGCCATCTGGAAAACCAGCTAATAAATTGTATGCTAAGACTTAACATTTATTATTAAAATTATGTTCATCAATTCATTCTTTTTTGATCATTTATCTGACACCAAATACATGCCAATTACATGCCTGAGGATAATGGTGAGACACATATTCCTCTTCCCTCCAGTTATGTACGTGAAATGGTGACATAAAAGACAGCTTCGAAACTAAGTACATTTTTACTTCATCAATCCATGACATATATATATATACTCTTTTATATATGTATGTCCCAAGTCATGATTTCAAAATAGCATTTTGACTGGAGTTACCAATTTTTTAAAAAAAGCTTGAAAACCACATTTCTGGAGGAAAGAACGAAACCCAGCATGGTATTATGAACAGTTGCCATTCGTGCCCCAACATTTCTTAGCCTAAGAATTCTGATTATATAGGTCAGAAGTACGAAAACCAAGCTTTGAATTAGAGGACTGCCTTCTGTCACATGAGTGCCATCCACCCTGACAGGCAAGTTTCACAGTTTAACAAGTCCCGTAAATGAAGTGTTCATAAATATTTCACACTCTTGTTTGTTGGCATCCTCCTTTGCTGGTTTTATGTAACCTGTTCCTGCTTTGCGGAATGTGCCACTTGTCTACATTTGGGGGCAGTCTATCCCGAAGTGGCTCCCAAGCTTTCGAAAATAGGGTTTCATTGTTTGTACTGCTTTGGGCAGGGGTAGGTTGTAGAGAAACAAATTAGGGTCAAAGTCATGGAGGGGAAGATTCTTGGAGTGCAGGAGTCACTGTCATACTGAAGCATCCACTTTCCTTTCTTTGCTTCTCAGTGTGCTGTGTGTCCTGTGGACTGGCTCATAGGGGCAAACCTCTTGCCTTGGCAGCATTCATTGTAAGGCAGGGGCGTATCCTGTGCAGTACCTTGCTATCTCTTTGGACTGAATTCAATCCCCTCATTCCTTAGTGCGCTATCCATAGATCAGTAGCATCCTCCCCACCCCGAGCTCGGTAAAAATGCAGAATCCAGGACCCTAGCTCACACCTGCTGACCAGAATCTGCATTTAGCAAGATTCACATTGTACCTGAGAGCTCTAGAGTGGATTTGTTCTCCTGTTGCTTCTCTACTTCTAATTAAGTTGAAAAAGAAAAAGTGCACCCACTGTAAAGAGGTTACTGTGGTAAACTTATTTGTTGACTGATCCCTGTAGAACTAAGTTTATAACTTCTCAAATTTTGTTATCTACATGCTAAGTCACAATCAATAAGTTTTAAGTAAAAAAACACAGGGTATTAAGAATTAGAGTATATCACATGTTTTTGAAACATTTGTTTCATTTAAAAAGCTGGGAGCCTGTGTGCACACACACATATATATATATGTACTCTTTTATATATGTATGTCCCAAGTCATGATTTCAAAATAGCATTTTGACTGGAGTTACCATTTTTTTTAAAAGCTTGAAAACTACAATTACAGAGACCTAATATCTCTCTTTACATAGCTCTGCCACCTTTCAAATGCATCTGGTGAAGTATGTTCACTTGACCTGAGATAATGAGATTGTATAGTTTCCAACTCAGATTCCTGAAGCTGTCTGAATAGCAAAAAAAAAGATAAACTTGAGATAAAAATTTTGTCTCAATTGCAAAATAAGATAAGGATATTAATTTTTCCATTTCAGAAAATAAGACTCTATCAAAGAGTATATCAAGTTCCCAAAAGATACTTTTAAAGAAACATTCATTTTATTTTTTGTATTTTATTATATTGTATAATATTATATTATATTATATTATATTATATTATATTATATTATATTATATTATATTGTATTTTAGTACCAGAAATCTAAATCAGGACCTTGCGCTTGTGCTATATTCTCATTTAAAGAAGAAAATAACTGCAGACTGACAAAAGGATGTACCTTAACTTAGAATAATTCTGAGCCCAAAGAGGCCCTGAGATTATAGGAAACAAAACTACCCCAAAAGTGCTGGCCATCTTCAGAAGCATACATGCTACAAACTAAAACTTAGTCATTTATACTTCTTTAACACTCAATTTTGCTTTTTTTAAAAAAAATTTTGAGACAAGGTTTTGCTATCTAGTTCAGATTGGCCTTGACCTCACCATGCAGCCCAGGCTGGCCTTAAACGTCTAGCAGTCCTGCCTCAGTCTCCCGAGTGCTGGGATTATAGGTATGCGTGCACCATCACACCTGGCTAACTTTGCAATGTTTGAAAATATAAAAACGTTAAATTTATTGTTTCAAAAATCTCAAATCTACTACTTGAAATTCACAAGTCTAAATGAGCACAAGAGAAATTTAGGTAAAGGGCCCCTCAGACCTGTCCTGTCCTTTTGCAAGTCTCTAACAGCAGCCCTTTTGAAGACATGAGCCCCTGTGGAAGGAAAGAGAAAGGAATTGCTCAGCAAGCTCTGGATCTTAGGGAAGGCCAGGGGAGCCTGGCACCCAGGAGAGTTAGGTTTCACCACATGTGGGAAAGAACTAGTCCACGGAGTGAAACCAAGGCGCTTTGTGCAGGAGGGTGCTAATGCCGGGCTGAGATACAGTTCCAGGGAAGTCTTTCAGTCCTGTGGACAGGATCTGTGCCAGACAGTGAGCTGTCTTTGAAACTGCCTTTGCCCGAGGAGGGTGCAGCTGGCCAGCCTAGCTCCTTGTAACTTCGCTGCAGTTCTGTGGGCATCTGTCAGGGTCTTACTGGCCTGCCTGCTCATCTCAGATGTTCATAAACAGACTGTTGACTCAAGTGGATCCTCAGAAAGACAGGAGTGTATTATTTAAAGCCATATATATATATATAGATATATCTCTATATATCTATATCTATATCTATATCTATATCTATATCTATATCTATATCTAGCCAGGGATTGAACTTATAACCTCATGCTTGCCAGGCAGGTGCTTGTGCCACTGGGCTAAACTCCCAGCCCATAAACCAACATTATATTAAATATGTTCTAAAGTATACTTTGAAGGAACAATAAATGTTTTCTTGATTATTTTTTGGTATAATCAGTATGTCCATTTATAGACTATTTGCTTTATTAAAATGTTTTTAGCAAAAATTTTCTGTATTCTTTTAGAATGCTGTGTTTGAGGTGAAATTTTGAAATACTTTATGTGGTATAAAATATGAGGTAGCTAGTGTTCCCCATCAAATATAAATGTTAAAGTGTATGGTTTTGTTCATTATTGAGAAACTGTTTCTTTATTTGAAGACTAATCATTTAATGCCATCATCCTGACCCTTTGAGTTTTTTATATGCATACAAATGATATGTTGTTTCAATATATGGAATGTAAGAAATTCTAGCATATCCTGTATAATTTCAAAACCAGTACAAAGAAGAATATTGTAGATATCATACTTGTAATAAATTACATTTATTGATTCCTAAATGAAATAAATTACCATTCCTCAATATTGTGCTTAATTTTTTTCATAAACCATGTTTCTAATTTTATAAAATAAAACATTGATTTGAATAATATTCAATTGAAGCTACTTGTATTTTTTCCATAATATATTTTAGTAAATTTTTGTTTATTTGAAAATAAATTTTTAAATTTCATATTTCAGGCTTTGGCTTCTTGTTGCATTATGATTACAGGTATATAAAGTGGATTGTTGCCCTCAATACTAATGAGAATATGACCAGTTTCGAGGCCCCTGCTAAGCACAGCATTTCATTTTTAGAACATTGGCTATAGAAAACTGCACATTAGTGTAGTGGTTTTTCTTTGTGATTTACCATATATGTAATGTTCCTTTAGTTAAAAAGTATAGTTTATTGTATTAAAGTTATTCTTCTATCTTCAGTACAGTGAGCAGATTTCATATATACTTTTTCAAATTAGCAAGAAAAGCAGACATTTCAGCATGCAGCCATCTGATGGAAGTCCATGCAGTTGAATTACTCTATGGGTCTATAAATGTTTGAGATGTCAACTTCTCTCTATGCTTTCACATCCACAGTTATCTATACACAGTGTGTGTGGTCTGCAGCAGACTTCTAAAACATCAAGAAAAATTAGAGTTCAGTTTTGGATTATGGGGTTCTTCTTGTAAGCATCCAGTATTTGAGTTACTATAGCTGTATTGTTTTGCTTTGCTTTATTTTTCTTTGCATAAGAAACCTGAACCAAAATAACAGCCATTAATCCTACAAATTCTGGTAGGCCTGTCACAAAGCCTAGGATGGCAAATAATTTTGTGCCAATTCCAGTAGGCTTTGGTAATTGTTAGGGCTGATATATTCGAGAAATGTTATAGATTAGCTCTCTGGGATTTTGAAGAGTGCTGTGACTGATTAGTAATATTCACTATGGATGACAAGCAAAAGAGTGATAGACTGAGTGTCATGTGTTTTCTTACCCTGTGTCCATATCTAAGGATGATTAAATTTTTGGTATTGCCCCATTCTGTTGCCTTTGCTATCATGCCTTATGCTCTTGGGAGAGTTACTGTACATGCTCTCATTTTTTTTCTAATACTAAATGTTATAATAAAGAAAACACATAAGAATGATTCCTGATTTCAAGATTTAGTGTAATCACATAAAGCAACGCATACAGTGAACCTTTTGTTTCTTTTGGCCTATTGAGTCCTGAGACTATGTATAAATGCATCATTAATTGTACTTTTAAAATTGAAATGTCAAAATAGTTGGAACTCATTTAAGAATATGCTAGATTCTCAAAATAAAATTGAGCTATTAACTATCACATTTCAAAGTGCCTAACTTGTATTTATTTCTGAAATTTATAATTTTGACATCATGATCTATCCTTAGTTACAGTTCTCTAAGAAAGTTTTGGTCAGCACCTTGGCATCAAGAATGGGAAGGAAATGGTTTGTATGTGAGAGGATAAGGCCAATGGAGAACCATAAACAAGTTCTTGATGGGTCTACAAAGTAAGGAAAAAAATTAGAAAAGTGGGATCACCAGTACAAAACTGCTGTCTGAAGGTATCCAGAGCCTGTGTGTCTGATTTCACCAAGAATTAGGTCTTCTGTCAATCAGTTTATTAGACTCCTTTGAAATCTGCTAGTAAGAAGCCCAGAGAAATGTTCTCTTCCATTATTAACCAACTGTCTGTCAAATTTGGAAGGTCCTAATTACTTGCATTACACTAAGTGACTACAAGGTCCTCAGAAATTAAGAATGTGAAGAAAGAAATCTTTTGTATGGTTGGTTTTGGCATTCTTTCCATACAGAGATGAATCACCTTCTTCAACAAGTCCAGGATTTGATTTTGCCAAGACTGGCAGAGAGAGTAGGAGGAGACAATTGGCTTTGTGTTAAGGCCCCTTGCAGAGTTGGCATTCCTTTTTAGGGACCTGTAGTCTCCAGGATGAAATAAATTGCTACCACATATGTCTGTAAACTTAGGAGATTCTTACAGAAAGTACCAAGTACTAGATCCCCATATATGTTTCAAGATGATACCACTCAGGTGGATGGATGTATGGGGTTTTTCATCAGTAATTGATTTTACTCTTCTATGAAATGAAGGGTAAGTTAAGAGGACTCAGAGATCTTCTCAGCATCTTTACGTGGCTTGCTGTGTATAGTCACAGGAATAGCAATATAACTTAGCAGGCACAGTCTGAACTTTGGTGGATAGACTGGAATATAAGTATGAGTAACCCAACTAACCAGATGAGATGACCTGGGTAAAAGTTGCTTATTAATGCCTTTGAGTTTCAATATTCAGTTCTATGGAAAAATTTTTTTAATTACCTACAGTCTAGGAATATGAAGAGTAGGAAAATATGAAAAAAAAAAAGGAACTGATCTTACAACTGCCTTTGCCCTATATTCTGAGAATCTGACTGGCTTTCAGGGAATTTCCCCTCTCTAGGGGAGAAGGAGTAAGAAAGGAGAAGGGAAAAGACAAAGAGAAGCTTAGGAGGAAATTAAGGACACCATAGCTTCTCTACTCATAGTGATATCAATTTTAGCTTTTTAAAGCAAAACAAGATTTTCGTGGTGTCCTCTTATACAAGATGGAGAACGTAGCCTGATAATAGGAAGTTGAGCAACCATATGAGATATTTTTGTGCATTAACAACAGACTAGAAGTGGAGATCTGACAAAACCCACCAGCTTTCTCCCTCAATTCTGCCTGTCGACCTTGTGAGAGATATCATGAGAATGTGGATGACATTTATCAAATGATCAGGAATCCTAAAGCTGGATGGAAGATCCAAATGTCCACCTATGGAGAGTGGATTGACAGATTTTGAGGCACTGACATAGTGGTTCCAGATCAAGAACACCTGATGGAGGGTCTGAAACCACAATATTGCAATTGATACATGTTGGAGGCCCAAATTCTAAGACTATTAATCATCAATTTAATCTAATAAACAATGTGAGCACCTCAACCACTGTTGTAGTTTTAGGTTCCATGAAAGATGTATTTCTGAAACTTGAGCTGCATCACCTGGAGAGCTTGTTAAAATACTAGTTACTGGGCCACATCCCCAGGGTATCTGATTCAGTAAACTTGAAGGGGGGGGATTTATATCTCCAACAGTTTCCAAGTGGTACTGATGCTATAATTCTGCTATAATTAATAAGAGGTCTAATTGACTAAGGAGGCTGAAGCAGGAGAATTGTTGCAAACTTGCTTTAGAAAGCACTGCATTAGAAGAGCAATCTCTCTTAAAGCTATGGAGGCAATCAATTTACTATAATCTACTGAAAAACTGTGGGAATTTTGTGTCTCACTCTTTCAGTCAAAAGTCCAAAATGACAGACAATATTTTGTAACCCTGGTAATATTACAGACCACTGGGGAAAGGGGGAAAGGGGGAGAAAAGAAAATCTTCAAAGACATAGTAATACTTTTAAACATTTGAGAGATTGACATATTGAAGCATCCAAAATAAGGGTGTCTGCATTAGATACCAACCAACCTGGCCTTGATTCACAGTTCTACCTTTCTTTTATATATTTAATAAACCCTTCTATGATTTTCACTAAGCACCAGGCACTGTTCCAAATACTTTACATATGTTCATTCATTAATCCTCCTTCCAACCTTAGAAAGTAGATCTAGAGAGGTTGAACTGCTCCTAAGGTCACATAGCTAGTTTGTGTTGGAACTGGGGTTTGAGTCAGGCAGTCATTTGAAGTTCAAGTTCTTAAGCACTTCACAATATTGCCTCTGGACTATTGGCTGCTCTCTGATAATTGTCTATAAGCCCTTAGTAACCTTCCCAAAGTTTCTGTGACTCAGTCTCTTTCCCTTAAAAATAGGGGCAACCCTTTAATCATAGGTCACCCTGAAGAGTTAAAGAGAACATATTTAAGGCATCTACCCACTGTCAGGTTTTTAGGCTTCTGTGATAGTCAAGCAAAACCAAGGATAGTAGACAAAGTTAGTGTGAGACCTGTGACCCAAGGGATCAGAGCTTACCCATACATGATGAGATCCAAGGACATGCCAGGGCTTTGGGCTTGGGAGTGTTTCTTGGAATCTAGATGACTTCCTGTGGAGACAATCATAGATGACATCTACACCATGAGGGGGAGGCTGAACTCACGTTCTGATTTTAAAATTCTACTTTATGTTTAACATTGGTCTCATTCATTCTAATTGTCTTTATCAGATTGATACATTTGTATTCATGTGCCCACTTGAAGTTTGTTCTGAAGATTCTAAAAGATCCTGCCTGTCACAATTAAGACAGGTATAAAAATAAGTTACCCCCACCTTTCCCTTCTTTACTCATACCTCAGTCTACCTGTTCATAGTGTGGTTCCCTTTAAATAAATAAATAAGATGTGTTCTTTTTTTGGCTATTTCTTGCCTGATTTTTCTTATACCTTGGTTTTCCTTAGTAACAATTTTTACTCTTGTATGTATCAGACCCCATCATATTGTGAGGCGATAGTAACATTTTCATGGATTTTCATTTTACTCTAAAAAGTAGGTTGAATACTTCCCTAATTTGCATATTTATAATAAGAAGAACATCTAGAACACCCAAAGGCCTGTGAGAGGAAAGACCTGCCAAGGATTCCCTCATTTGTTGCCAACTTGCACAGCCCAAGGTGTGTTCCTGTTCACGCCAAAGGCCCATGACAGTGGCGTTTACTTGAGGTGCTTTTCCCAGCTCCTGTGTGACTCCTGCATGGAAAAGTAGCTCTCTTAACTGAGAAAAGCCATCAGAAATAATAATTTATGGATCTGTTAACCTTATTAGGTGCTAGAAACTGTGCCCTACACCAAGGGGCCCAAGATGGGTCCTGCTGGTTCTGGAGAAAGACAGATGTCTAATAAGATGATCACAAAGGCAGAAGGATTTGTCACAAGGTGCACAGAAACCTTGGGTCAGTGAGACCTCTCAGTCTGTGCCTGTTTGAGAGATCATGGGAAACATCCTAATGAAAATGATGTTTAATTTTGAAGAATAAGTAATCAGACTGGCAAAGGTACATGCACATGTTTGTGTGTGTCTGTATTTGTAAGCGTGCTAGACTGGGGGCCTCTAGACATAGTATGAAGGATAATATAAATAGAAATTGGTTAAACATGTACATACTAAATGTAGAGACTCCCAAACCTTACTCTGCACTGAGTTTCCACAACCCTATGAGTCAAGTCTTCACTTTCTAGATAATAGTTTTAAAAGGTCTTCCAAGGAAAATATGAGCACCCCAAGAAGTTAGACAAAGATACCGAATTAGGGATCACTTGAATTTTACCCATTTATATTGCTCTGTAAAGTAAAAGGGTAAACTGGAGAAAATTTCCCATAGAAAGGAAAATTTAAACATGGAAATGGCAAATAGGCAATCAAAGCAAAAAAAAAAAAAGAAAAGAAAGAAAAAAAACAACTAAGGTCAGAGCAGCCAAATATCATAAGAGAAATGTTGAAAAAAGAAAGCAGAAAAACAAAAGAATAAAGAAAGCAGAAAGAAGTGGACAGAGGACCTTATTAACAAATGAATTCAAATGGATGCTCATATGTGTTAATCAAAAAAGGAAAAGTAGCTGTTTCCATAGTGGAGAGGGAATAGATAATGCCTAAAGTGAAATATCATCTTGTAATATAGTCTTGTTTTTGCAGACATGGAAGTAAAGCCTCGTCCTGTAAATAAATGAAGGAGGTTATTTCTGGGAAGTGGTTATTTCTGGGGAGGAAGAAATGGAGGAGGGGTTGGGGCTGTAGCTGTTCATAACAAGTCTTATTAAATCCTTTGACACTGAGCTGTCCACAAGAATAAACCTGATAAAGTAAAAGTCCCTGATCAAATCATTGAACATACAGATAGGACAGAAGGGTTCAGGTTAAAGGAAAACTCTTTTAGTCCTAGGCAGGATATATAAAAACAATTCAGACTGACTTGTCCTGATGAGAATGCAGACAATCAAATATAAAAGGTATGGGAGAGGATGGTAGCACCTGGAAAGGAATCACAGCTAGTTTCTTATCAGTAAAAGTAGATGGCGAGACAGAGACAGAAGGACAGAGATAGAGAGAATGAATGTGCATATTGTAAGTGCTGAGAAAAATTAAGTATAATTTAAACTTCAGCATGAATTAAAAATCTATTCAGATAAATAAGATTTCTAATTAACTACTTGCAGATCCTTGCTGAAGAAACTACTAAAGGGTATACTTGAATTTCTTGAATGACAAGAAAATTGAAGCAAGAACAAAGGTCTAGGTTGTGGGAAGAAAATAGCAAATTGATAAATGTAATGAGAAATGTAAACAACCACTTTTGGTGAAGCAACAGTAATAGGAACTATTTCTGATTTTTTAAAATATACAACCGATTATAGTAGCATGGGATAGTGGGGAGATGGAAATATTTTCCAGTATTTGTATTATTTTAGATAAGGCAGAGATGATAATTTTCTTTAGATTTTGTTTGGTGTACAAATTTAGAGGTAGTTGGATAAATAAAATGTTGGGTTTCTAACAAGTGGAGGGAAATAAAACTAATTATTTCAGTATAAACATCAGAAAAGAAAATACTAAAGAGAAAGTGTGATCAATAGAAAAGAGCACAAAAGGCAATTGAAATAAGTCTATATGAATGGTCACAAAAGAGGCGAGTGAACTAAACTCTTCATTTTGAAATCAAATACTGCCAGATTGCATAAAAATCCAGGTATACTCCTAAATTTTTTTTTGTATCAAGAATTGAACTCAGGCCATCATGCTTGCCAGGCAGGTGCTATGCTGCTGAGCTATATCCCTGGCCCAAAATCCAGCTATACTCTACAAGTATCAGGCTTTAAACATAGTAACTCAAAGCATTTATAAGTCATGGAATAGAGATAGTTTTATCAGGTAAAAATTACTGTAAAGCTAAACTGGTAACATTCATATCAGACAGAAGAAGATATTAAAGTGAGGCCTAAAAAAAGACATTGTCATTACCATTGATCATTTTGAGTCAAAATTTAATTACTAGACATCTTTAGCTGTGCATTTGTGTTGAGATGTACCATATTTACCAAATTAATGCAACGTTGTCTTAAGGATAATCTTAGGCATTTTTAAAGTATCAGTAACTCAAAGATGAACTCACTAGACAGATTATTTTATCAGTGCTCTCAGTGGTGGTACTGTGGCCTACATTAGTCATATTGCGCTTATAGGTGTTCACTAAGAAGAAAAATTGGCAATTCTTCCTGACCAATAGCTTCCAGTCTGTCTTTCTAATTCCTGAGAAGTATTCTGTCCACCGTGACACTCTAGGTCAAACTTATTATACCCTTGAAGCAGCTTCTAGTCAGAGTAAAAAATTCCCCAAGCAGACTATTTCATTTTTAAACTCCATGTAGCAGTAACATAATTACCTGCACCTTGAAAAATGTAGCAAAACAAGTCTTTAATTTCTACCAAATTTAATTTATTTTCCATAAAATTTAGAAAGGAGCTGGTGTGAAGAGATTTTCTCCTCATCCCCCACCAACTTGTTTTCCCGTGACAGAGTAATGTAGAAACCTTAACTTTAATCCCTTTGCTTCTCTGTTTAGGTTTCAGATACATCTTTCTTTTCTGCTAAATGGCATCAAAGGCCTTGACTACAGGAAACAGTGCCATGTGCTTACTGAGCAGGCCCAGCTACTCTGTCAGTAGTAGGGCCCAAGTAGATGCTGAGAGGTGAGTGTCCCCCATGTCCAGGAGGAAAGCCAAGTTTGGTGACCCCTAGCAGTGATGGGAGTGATGTTACGTGGTGTGGATAGAAAACTGTTCTTTCTCACGTAAAGGGTCTGATCGGCTTTGGGGTAGGAGCTCCACTTTCCTGCCTCACCTTGCCCAGGAGAGGGTGGAGCTAGAAGGCTGAGACACCCAAATATTTTCCCAGGCTTCAGGGTCACTGCTGCCACATTGCAATACCATTTGAAAAGCACCTTGAGGAAACTCTCACTGGCAGCCAAAGAACTGACAGGTTCCAGGAGAAGGATCTGGACAGGAGAAAAGGAAGGAATTTTTGTCCTCTGTATCTTACAGAACTCATGGCAAATAGGATTTTAGCACAAGCATTTTAAACACAGAGCCAAAAGTCGAAGACAGGTTTTGTGCTCTTTGGATGTTGAGGATTCAAGTAAACTGGTTTTCTTGATTCTTATTACCATGAAGCAAATTTTAATCACATAGATATTTTTATGATGTTTAGTATTTTGGATGAGACACATGATCTCAGACAAGCCTCATCTCTGCAACACAGCGAGCAATATGATAATTGTGACTTACTTCTAAACAACTTAGCGTCTGAGAATTTTCTTGGGAAAGCTATCTTTTTTTCATAGTGAGAGTCTGTTCTCTTTAACTTGGGCCCTTTATTTCAAATTGTGGCTGTCAGTTGTGTGAATGTTTTACTGATTTTTAAGATCAATAAAATGTTAATGCATTTAAAAATGCAATATGTGATTTTATAATCTAAATTTACACTGAGCCCCTTAGCTGTTTCATTATCTTTTTTGTTTTATCCTTCTCAATTATCAAAGGAATAATATCTTTATTATTAAAGTATATTCAACAGTACAGAAAATGTTGAAGACAAAAGGTGCCCACTTACCTGCACTCATAATACTGCTTATCATTTGGGGCCAGGTTGAAAAAAAAAAGTTTTTCTGCTACATTTGGCTGTAACAGAGGGAGTTATAGCATGCCAGACCAAAAAAGACATAAAGATCATTTATTAAACTTGTCTCAATTCCAAAAGAGCAACATTTGGCCCAAAAGAGGAGCAGTAACTTATCTGAGATTCTCCCTGAAGTGTGCTTGTGACTCAGACTCAAACCCAAGCCCTTGCCATCTGAGACCCTTTCTAGGAGATAACACTGCTAAAATGTTTTTAAGTTTTAACCATTCACTTTTAATACCCTTTATTATGATTCTGATCACAGACTCTATCACTGCTTCTTGTAGACATGTTCCTGTTTCCGTGCTAATCATCATCAAAACATTGGTGTGCTTCCTTCTGGGCATTTTTCTGTGTTCATCATTGCACAAAAAAGGATCAGATTTCTTATCATTTTATGGACTTCTTCATCTAATGCATAGTGAACCTCAAACATTATTCCTTAAAATTATTTTTGATATCTGCATGGCAACTGATACAAATAACATCAAGTCTACTGACCATGTAAAGAGGCATTCAGTTTTTAACATTGTTGTCATGAACATAGCTAAATATAAATCCTTACGTATTTCAAGTTCTATGTGAAAACTATTGTAGGTGTTTCATAATTTAGAAAATGTTTAGAAGGCCACAGAGTCCTTCAAACCCAAAGTTACTTCATTTCATTAGACCAGACAGCCTATAATTAAAATAAATACATTCATTCTTTCAGGCTACAGATCCAATGCTAACTGCACCGTGAAGGAGGAGGGGATGCTTGACTCAGTCCATTTTACCACTGATGAAATATTAGTGGAGAAAATTGAAACTAATAGCTGTATTACTAGCACTAATGCCCTAACTAGTACTCTATCAAGTAGCCAAAAATGGCTAAAAATATATACGTGGCTGAGAAGCAATGATGTTATAGTTGGAGAAAAGAAAGCACCCACTTTTTAAATATTCAAATGCATTTTTCTGAACATAAGCCATAATTGTAATCTTTTGTAACTGTCTCCAAAATAGCCTCAAATATTGTTTGATTAAAACAAAACTCCTCCGAGGCTTCCTTTGCCAGAACTATCCAAATCTAGGAGCCTCTATAGAGAGCTTAGATGTAGTTGACTAAATTCAGCTGCTTCATCTTGTACAGATAGGAGATGGTACTGAGGTGGTTGGGGTGGCAGGTATGATCAGACCACGGTGACTTCTGTGATGAGCTGTAAAATGTTTTTCTTTTCTTTTACCTGGATGTTTTATTTAGAATCTTGCTATTCAGACTATGGGGCTTGGCTTTACAGTGAATGTCCCCTGGGAATGTGTTAGAAATGCATAATCTCAGTTCTCACCTCAGACCTGCTGGACCAGAGTCTGCATTTAACAAGATGCCTTGGTGGTTTATTCATGTTTCAGAAGCTCTGTTTTGAAACACTGAAACAATACTGAATAATCGCCATAGTCATAACCATGTGGCTTTCAAATTGGCCCAGCCTGTAAGGCAGTGTCCTCACTGCAAAGTCTCATCTGCTCTTTAGGAGTAGAGGACTAACAAGTTTCTTAGACTCCTTTTCATTTTTTTTTCATTTTTTGTAACAGTCTATCAGTTAAAAATTTCTTTAAGGAGGTAGTGATGTGAAAGCAGTATTGCTGTTTAATATAATGAAAATAGGAATAATGAAAAACTGAAAAAACACTTGTACAGATATCAAATTTAATTTCTGCAATGTTTTTTAATCCCAATTTTCCCATCTTTATTCCATTAGCATGCTGCCTTTTAAGACTATGCTTCAGAAGTCCATATATTTGGTTAGCTGTTAAAAAAAATTACAAATGATGATCTGTGCTGTATTTGATTATTTAGGAAGATGTATTAAAATTCCAGGGAATAGTTTTCCAGACTAGAAGAGGTAATCTCTTATTCATCATTCACACATTTATACCTTCTAACCTAATGCCAGGTGTTCATTTTGGTAATAAAAAAGGTAGAAGAGTCTCAAAGCAGAATGCCTTTAGGAACCAGTAAATGAAGGAATTTAAACTAGCTGGAGGAAAATATTAGGGACCAGTGAATTCAAACAGGGCAGCTACACCTCAGTAATGTTATCTGGTGGCAGTGCAGATTCGTAATGGCAATCTCCTCCTCTTTTTTAATAAACAAAATACTGAATTTGTGTGTCACATTTCAAAGTTTTCAAATGTTGGTAGCTGATTCCAGTTTTTATGAATCAGTGTACCTTCCTACTCACCATCCTTCTATCTTCCCTTTCATCCTGCTTTGCTTCCGACCTGTCTTGTTGCTTTTCTGTCTTCGAAATAGTGTGTAGTTTAATGTAAAGTTTTACAGTAACATAATTAGATGATATTTGTTCACATGTGACACCCACATAAGCACAAAATCCCTCAAGTTGTGTTATTTTCCCCCTCTTCCATTAAGCTGTTTGTAGAACAACAAATCAGAAGCTAGGTCACAATCAGGAGTTGAAGTCACAATTGACCATCTTTGCTTATTTACTATACCTGCATAGATGTCAACTAATAATTTAAATAAATAAAATCTCAGAAGAGAATTATTCATAAGTCTGGGTAATATATAAACTGGTTACTGTGATAGCAAGATAGTAACATAGACAAAACTATTTCATATATCATAAATTAGAGAAGGATCAGATTTCAAGGCAATTTCGATTCAGTTACAACCAAAACATTCAATGAATGTATTCCTATAAGCTTCATAGACGTTTTCAATTTATTTTTAAATGCCTCTCTCTCAGAATCTAAAAAGACTGTGCTTCCTTAGAATTCTGTGAACCGATAATCATTTTCAGAGAAATTCAGCGAAGCAGCTGTTAAAGTGCCCTAAAATGCTTTACAGAAAGTAGAGCAATGACAGAAATATCAAAACAGTATCGCCACACTCTCCAGGCCACTGAAACCAGCACCGTCCTCCAGCATTCACATCTCAGCATCAACCAGGTGCAATGAAGTAATAAAGATAAATTTGCACGTTGACTCTCATAACACAGTTCTCTTTTCTGTACCTATTAATGAAAGTTTCCCTTGGAATAAAGCCAGAATTTTTAAGATAGTTTAGACTTTCTACAATAGAGGAAAATTGGAGTGGGGAGATAGCCAAGGAATATACAAGTAAAACATTAACTTTTAGGATCAAAATTCTTATCTGAAGAGATTGACTAGCCTGATATGTTTTAATGTTGTGTTGATAGCAGTGTTTTAATGTGAATAATAAGTAATGATTTAACTGAAGTTATGTTTGCTCATAGCAATGCTCAGAAACAACCATTTTACACATATTTCACATTTCTCAGGCAGAAGAAAATGTGGGATAAGGGGAGATCCAAAATTGGGAAGTATAAATCAGGATTTCAGATTTAAGAGTTTGACAGGGAAGGGATAGTAGGAAAGGCATATTATCTAGGAGTGGGAGATGTTTTTTTGTTCTGGAAAGTTTGAAGAACACCTTTAAAACCAAATCCAACCTTCCCATTGAGGATGCCTTCCATCTCGGCTTAGGAGCTAAGCTATGGAGGAGACTGCCCTGAATGCTGAGTACGTAGGAAAACCTGACTGTGATTTATAAATATAATATATATAATATATAATATATAATATATAATATATAATATATAATATATAATATATAATATATAATATATAATATATAATATATAATATATAATATATAATATATAATATATAATATATAATATATAATATATAATATATAATATATAATATATAATATATAATATATAATATATAATATATATTATATATAATATATAATATATAATATAATATATAATAAATATATATATTTCAGCCTAAACTTCCTAGATATACTGTCTTTTAAACAGTGTCTTTATTCCCATAGTGGCCAGCACAAGGCCAAGCATTCAGTCCAGGGTTACTGAATCAATTATTAAAAAGCCATCACTGTGTGCACTTCATCTTTGCCCTTTTTATAGCTCAAATAGAATTTCTCTTCCCTGCATGAGATTCAGTTTAGAGAACTGTGGGCTGGAGCTGCTATGGAAGATGCCATTCAGTACTCTACCTTTTCTCTGGTGCAGTGAAAATATAAAAAATAAAGTTGGGTCTAGGGTAAGTCTCTAATTCTTATTCTCATTACCTTTCTGACCTTGGAAAGAATTTTATTCTCCCTGGTCTCAGTTTATTATCTCTAAAATCATAAATGGAATGAAATTTTACATTTTGTTCTTCTCTAAAGTTCTACAAATCTGGTGCTAGGATTTCAGGTCTACCTCTTACTGATGACCAAGGTGAGAGACTAGGAATTATGAAAAGAAAAGAAGATCATAAATTCTTTATGAGAAAGTTTCATCTAAAATTCATCTCTGCCCAAAAGTAAATTAGTGATCCTCTTTAGTTAAGCCACTTTTGTCCTTGTAAATGCCAAACATAGGTCTAATTTAAACGTGTAGTAAACACTGTATTCGGTTCTTTTCCAAAGCAGGTTTGTTGATATGTAATCCAAATACCATGCAGTTCACTCTTTAAAGTGTATTCAGTTCAGTGATTTTTAGTATATTCACAGTTTCTAACCTTCACCGCTAATTTTAGACTATTTTATTACCTTAAAAAAACTCACTGGTTAGCATTTGCTCCCCACCTCAATCCTCAGACCTAGACAACCGCTAATCGACTTGCAGTCTCTATTTGGCTATTTTAGACAAATAAATGGAATTATACAGTATATAGCCTTCTGTGACTGACTTCTTCCACTTAACATGTTTTTAAGGTTTATCCATGTTGTAGCTTGTACTGGCAATTCCTTTCTTTTCATTGTTCAATATTCCATTATATGGGAACATCAAATTTATGTATTCAGCAGTTAATGGATATTGGGGTTGTTGTACTTTTCACTGCTGTGAGTGATGCTGTTATGAACATCTGGGTACAAGTTTTTGCATAGATGTGTATTTTCAGTTCTCTTGGGTCTATATCTAGGAGAAGAATTACTGGGTCATATAATAACTTTGTTTTTTCCTTTTGAAACATCCCAAACTGTTTCCCAGCATGCCACACCATTTATAATCCCATCAGAAGTGTATAAGAGTCTAATTTCTCCACATCCTTGCCCACACTTGTCTTTACCTGTCTTTTTAATGAGTCATCCTAGTGAGTATAAAGTGGTATCTAGTTGTAGTTTGTTTGCATTTCCAATATAGCTAGTGAAATTGGACATATGTTTGTGCTTTTATTAACCATTTTTATGTCTTTCTCAGAGAAATGTCTTCTTAGATTCTTTGGCTATTTTAAGGTTCATTTTTACTTTTAGTATTGAATTCTTAGTATTTTCTAGCTACAAGTCCCTAGATATATGTTTTGCAATATTGTTCTCCTGTTTTATATTCCATTCTTGAATACATTTTTTTTTAAGTTCTGGAATCTCACAAGAAGGTACCTTGAGTTCAGACTCAATTTTACAGAAACACAAAGAATCTATTTTTCTTCCTAAAATGCTCGTGACACAGCAGGACATGAAACAGGATGTTTCTGGTTTGGTACCAATGAGAAAAATCAGTCTCTTAAATTATAAAGGGGAAACAAATCATCAAATCTATGTGATTTAAATTACCCATAGTGTATCACAAACATATTTATGGAACACAATCATATATTGATATTGAATAAGAGAAGTTGAGGGATTGATTTTCTTCTCAATAGGTTTGACAGTCATGATAACATTAAGATTTTTTTAAAGTTCTATTTGCTTTAAGATTTTTTAAATCATTTAGAAAATTTTAGTTGCTTCTATTTGTAAATATTAAATATTTAGTTCAATAATTTTTATACATATGTTGGAAACAAAAAGATATGTTTGTATTTATATATATTTAAATTGTGTATTTATTAAAAATAGGGATATGTTCTGAGAACTGCATTAGAAATTTTGTCATTGGAAAACATCACAGAGTGTAATTACACAAATTAGGATGGCTACCATGTCCTTAGGGGATGGAGTCTTCTGAGACTACTGTTGTATGCATGATCTGTCATTGATTGAAGCATTGTGATGTGGCATATGACTGCATATATATTTTTAAAAATCTCTGTTTTAGTAAAATCAGCGATATTAATGTTGTAAGTGGTATCTTCAGTTAAGCCTTCAAAGCAAGTTGATTCACTCACTGAACAAATACTCGTTGTATCACCTATGTCCTAAGATCTGTGCTAAGAACTTAGATAAATGGTGGATAAAACAGACCATGATTGTACTTCCTGGAAATTATAGACAAAGTGAAAATACAAGTAATTTAGAGTTACCTATTTTTTTTAAAGTAGTATGAAGGAAGAGGAAAGGGTGCCAAGAGAGAAGAATAGGGATACCTAATTTAGGCAAGGTGGAGTCGAAATTCTCTGAGACATAAAGAAGATTAGATGGAGCCCTCCAGAGCGGGAGGAGTACATTGCAGGCAGGCAGAACCCATGACAACCAATGCCAAGGTCAGGAAGCGTTTGATGAGGTTTAAGAAAGACAAGAGGACCAATGGTTCAAAAGATGGTATGAACAAAAAAAGGAAGGAAATGAAATTGGCAAGAAAGGAAGTGGCTAGTTAACATAGGACCTCAAAGGCCATGTTAAGGAATTTTATTCAGGAAATAGATGAATAATTTTGAGACTTTTAGCAGAGGAAATCACATGATTTGATATAAACTTTAGAAAGAGCAAATAAGTTACTGCATCAAAATTGATGTGTGGAAATGAAGTAGAAATTGAATCAAGATGACCACTTAAGAGGCATGTATAGTTTCTAGAGTAACAAGATGGAAAATTGGACTACAATGGGTGTGGAAAGTTGACAAGGTAATAATTTGGGATCATTTTGGAGAAATAGTGAAATAGCTATGTGATTGCAAATTAGTGTCCCTTTATCATTATTTCCTTAGTAATAAAAGATATAGTAATAGGACCCCTTCCATTGAACTATCATTAAAATAGAATGAGTTAATAATGCTGTATATGCATATGAATGCCTAGAATATAATAAATGCTTTAATTTAGTATGCTTTCATTGTTTTACTACTCATATAAAGATGTGTTAATGGTGGTTTGAGTGGGAAAGATGAAGTGTCAAAGATATTCGTCAAGATTCTGGCTTGAGTATCAGGTGGTAGGTGATGCTAGTTCCCACAAGAAAGGAAACTGAAGAGAAGAAGAGTTTGAAGGAAAAGTTCAGAATCTGATTTTGGACGTGTTGGCCTGAGACGTGTGTGAGATACCTGAGTAGAGATGTCAGGTAGCTACAATGTGTTTCTCAGAGCAGTGTCCTAAACCAGAGATAGAGCTTGTATTCAATATTGTACTAAAATATAGTGTATAAATTTGCAAAAGTGGTCAGCACTTGGAAATAATTCAGCCTTGTCCTGGACTAGCCAATAGGATAAGAGAATAATTTGACAAGCCAGGTTTTCCTGAGACGGGCAAATATGGCAAAAGCATTGAAGATGTTACCAAAGAGACCACCTTTGGAACTCTACTTCTCCATTTACTACTTGGGTGCCTGCAAGAAGTTACAAGGGCTGGTAAGAGAATCCATGGGTTAGGGAGGAGGAATCATGGACAGCTCCCAGATTCCTGCTTGAATGCCAGGTGGTTAAGTGGTGCTAGTTGCTTGGAAACTAGAAATTAGAGTAGAAAGAAGCATGCTTCTTATAACCTCAACTGGGGAGATTAGCAGCTGGGCAGATTAGCAGATCTTCAATAGATGAAAATCAGAAAGAAAAGCACAATGCTTGGCACACAGTATGTGCTCAATAATTCTTCTTCTGTATGTCTCTCCCCTTCCTTCCTCAGTTGTCAACATTACCACCACCACATCTAGATTTGCTTCCATTTCTAGATGACAGTGCAAGGTTGGAACAGTGTCAAGAAAGGTCAGAGCCAGGACTAGAATGAAGGGAGTAAGGGCATTGTCTTTAAGAATTTAAGAGTTTGAAACAATTAAGTAATCAAGAAAAATATTTTAATGCACTATTTAAAAAATCAATGCAAAAAGATTATGAATAAAATACTAATTTTAAACAATCAGAGTGACTGGTTTTTCCTCTTGCCTCAAGTTCTATCATTCAGTTAGGTAGTGGGACAAAGTAAAAGCAAAACATAAATCCTTTTCCCCAGTCCCTAAGATTCTTTCTCATTTCTTCTGTAATTGATAGCTCTCATCATCACACAGCCAGTATAGACATCTGTAGATGCTAAAGACACCAAAAAGTGGTCTAACACCCATGATTCTCAGTGCCCTTGAGTTGAGGATTGGGGCCCCTGCTATCCCAGCCCCCTCTCCTATCAGTTGCAACATGGAAGCTGAAGCAAGGTTTTCTGGCCCATTCCACCTCAATAAACTCAGACCCTGTGACCCCTGAAACTGTTGCATAAACACAAAATGAAATAACTCAACCCTTTATAAGAGGCTGGAGTTTAAAGGTCGACTTTGTGCTTATCGACTGTAAGTCTGATTTACTCCCTGACTCTCAGAAAGTTCTGTGCTTGTAACAGGAACTGAGAAGATGAGCTGTTCCATTCAGTGCGGGGAGCTATTTACTTTGCAAGGAATTATCATTTCCCACAAGAACAGTGGGGCAGGAGCGGCCAGAAGATGAATGGAGGTTCCCTGAACCAGGAATGCTTCCTTCTGGCTTTGACTTAGAAAGCTAAAGGTATCTGTGGTGGCTTATGGCTCTTTCCCATGAAAATCAGAAAATTCCTAGTGCAAAAAATTTGGTAACTTAAATGTTGTCAGCAGGTGGCTAATGAACAATTAAAGGACAGATTTATCATAGTTCCCATCAATTTGCAGAATTGAGTTTTGTGTGTCACTTTTCCTATAATAGCTGGATGTGGAAAGCCTAGTTTTAAAAAATATTATATTACTTTATTATTATTATTATTATTTCAATTTGGTTTTGGATGAAATAAAAATAAATAAAGAGAAAAAATTTACTGGTCTAGACTAAAGCTGTTACGTACTCTGACTACATGTCAGTGGCACTTTAAGATTGCAATATTTTATTTGGTGACCTTCATGCCAGTTGACTTTATGCACCTTATTGTCTCAAAAATAAAAAAATTTTAAAAATTGAAGCTGAGCATGATATAGATCAGTCAGTGAATCTTTCTCTCTTTTGCTCAGTTTTTCATTTACCTATACTTTATAATGCCTGGTTTAATTTGTACAGAAAGATGAAGTTCATTATTACATAACTCAAACCTTTCTTTGAGTTTGTTCTGCATGGGGACCAAAAGTTCTTGTAGATATATCAAGTGGCATAGTTTAAAGAGTAAAAATAATGAATGCTTCAGAAATAATGTGCGCTATGTACATAAATGCAAAAGGCAGAAGAAAATATTTCTTACAGTGAGTTGTATTTCAAAGTTTGAAACTCTTGAGTTTGAAACTCATGATTAAAAGTTCAGAGAGAATAACTATTACAACAAATCAGCTTTTGTGAAGGTGGCCAAAGTGGAAAAATGGAATCTGTTTTCATTTATATGGTCCTATTACCTGTTCCTCTTTTCAAGTACTTAGTCCTTATTTTCCTAGAATTAAAGACTTTTTAGACTGTGGTTCCCAAGCTACAGTTGTAAGGAATTAAGCAGATTTTCAGTTGTATAAAATAAAAATATTTAACTTGGGATACTTTGTTCAAAGGCATCTGATTCCTCCCTTGTCCTCCCTCCATTTCCTTTCTAGTCTGGCTGGCCAGCTTGCATTCTCCTTGCTTCTCCCTTTCCTCCTTCCTTCCTGTCTTTCCTTATTCATTCTTATGATGTTCATTTGAGTACTTAGATGTTAGATTGTCTTATTTCTACCTCTATGATTATTTTTAAATCAAAGTAGTTAAGTCCCACTAAGGACTTAAAAGCTACATTAATATCTTTTTTTAGCTTCCTATTATTCATCCAAGCTTAATCTTCTTTTCTCTCATTATTCCAAATTATTACTAAAACTATCATTTGTACAAAAATTTTTATCAGTATATTACCTTCTTTCAGTGAAGATACTCTCACTTATAGAGTAAGTAGCTAAAAGATAAGGCTACTACTGTTTAGATTGAGTTCCCTAATTAAAAAAAAAAAACTTCTCTCATCTTTTTAAAACATATGCACCCAGTGGAATTTATAGACAAGCATTATGCAGAAAATCATTAATCTGACCTTCACTTTTCAGAAGAGAAAGCAAAAAATTTCACTACAAATTACAGCTGTTGGATTAAATATTGGTCTATTAATAAGCAGGAAGAACAGCTTAGTTTCTTACCCTGATGAGCTCAAATATAGTTCCACTGTCTCTTCTCTGGTGCTGTTCTCCATCATGGATTACTTAGTCCTAGGAATTTCCTGTCAAAAATGCCCATTTCTTTCAATCAGCGATCAGAGCTTGCTGGGGTTGGTTAATGTGAGAGTGGTATGACATATTACATTTTAATATGAAAGTGATCTGCCCTGATTCCAGAAATGGGTTATGCATAGATGAACCCATAAAAATGGTTGAGAACAGATATAAATAATGAAATTCATTATACAAAATGCTATTCACCATTTCTGTACTGAAAAATATGCCTGTAAGTAGCTTTGTAATCATTTTTTAAAAGAACCTCTGGTTCCCCCCTTTTTTTTCCCACTGACCAATTTTACAGCCACTCCTTTGTTAGCCCTCTAAAGAACCACATGACTTCCCATCACCCCCTTCTGTCAAATGCAGAATTCTGCCTTTGCCTTCACACTTACACTTATGCCTATTTTGGTGTCTTTCTGTCTTACCTTTGTCCTTGACCTTACTTTGCAGTTTTGTTTGCCCTTCTCTAAATTCAAAAATCCCTGGCCTGTGTTTGTGTGGGCTTTTCTGTTATTTATTTTTAACTGGTGGCACATTGTCCTTCATTATGATCTGTTGCCTTCTCTTACTTCTCCAAAGGCATCTACCCTTCTTTTCTTCTCTGAAGAAATCTTATGTTCCAATAGAAGCTTTCATATCCAGAGCTTGTTAACTCTTGATTATCTTAATATACATTGAGTCACACAATGTAAATGTTCAAAGCTTAAGACTTTCTATATTGGTAGCTTTATTACAGTTGCCTAATGGGGTATTTGTTAGTTTGGGAAACAAATTTCTAGGCAAGATGGAAGGCATTCAAGTCTATTTTGATAAGAACTTGTTTTAAGGCTGCTTCTCTGTCAATGAAACAAATAAGTACAAGGGTTTTTTTGGTGCGTGTTTTAGTTCTTGGTGCAGTGTTTCTGCTTATATAGCTGTCCAAGCTGATCACTAATATTACCAACATTGGAAATATCTTTCTGTTGAACTTTTGTGACATTGCCTTTCTCAGAGTTAAGTAACTTTTTCTAAGAGTCTTTTGCAAGAATTTTTAGATAGCATTTTGACCTTCATTTGTTTTTTGTGTGACTGCATTGATTCTTTTATATGTGCAACTTTTAAAATCATTATTAGGTCATTCTCCTGTCCTGTTGATAACTCATCAGTGAAAAGCAAGAGAACTTGAGAAGGTCTTACAATTTCTCTCTTTAGAATGTGTGCTTAGCAGAAAGCATACTGCAGGTTTTAAAGAAAGAGAATTGGAGTCACTCAGACCATTTCATTCAGTAAACATTGACAAGGCATCTTCCCAAGCTTGATGACAAATATTCTTTCCTTGGAACCTGTGGCCATCTTATTGGTCAGTGAGAACAACTACTTCTTTCTTTGTAATTCACACTTATGTGATGCCATTTGGATTACCCCTGAATGATGCATCCTTCCTTTCACATATTTACAGAGCACTACACTTGCCATATGCCAAACACAGAAATGGCCAGACTCTCTCAAATTCTCTTGGTTTTCATTGGTGATTCACCATCCTCTCCTCTCCGGGACTCAGTCCTTAGGGTTCTGGTACACAGGTCTTTATTTTCTATAAAGTGTGACCACCATCATTTATTGCAAAGAAAAGAGTCATAAAGTCACTGGTCATATTCAGGAGGAGCTGAAGTAAAATAGTAGAGATGTCCCTGTGTCATGATGGTTACAAAACTAAAAACTCACAGCTGTCAATTGATCTTAGAATTAATTGTTAATGGAACTAGATTTTTAAAAATGGCATTGTATCTGGAATCAAACCTCCTCATTACAGCACAGAAGGACTGGATCAGAAAGCTGTCTCTGGGTTTACTATAGGTTCATTTGAGTTGTTGAGATTATTTTAAGTTCAGGAGTTGAATTTTTGTTTTTGTTTTTCAGGAGTTGATTTTTTTATGGTTAAACCTAGTTAACACAATGATAGCTTATACAGAATATTCAGTAGTACTTAAAAAGTTTTGATAGCATTTTCTCATGGCAACATATTATAATTGATAATGTTTATTACATGCTTCAATTTTTTCCTACTTGAATTTTTAACATAAGTGCACAGTTTTTTAAAAATTTGGTTGGTTCCAATAAAAAGCAATTTGAAAGAGGGGACTTTGCTTACTAACTTTATGTTTAAAATACATGTTGTTGAAATGTTTTTACCTACTTTTATTTCTAAATTACTTAATTTCTTACAAATCAGAGGCAATAGTTGCATAATCACGTACCCCTGTAATCATAGGAGCCTGGGAAGTTGGAAAAGATACTCTGCAAAGGCAAGAGTAGACTGAACTGTTTGGGCTAAAATGTCCCATACATTGAACTTTTACTTACACCCTTTGAAAAGACAGGGTCGCAATTAATACTCTGAAGGGTTATTCTTGGTGCAGTGAGGATCCAAAAGATCCAACTGTGCCACTACTCTATCTGGAAAGTTAAACAAATACTGCCATCAAGTCCCCAGGCTTTGAGATCAACAAACAAGGGAATAGCAGGGGGAATACAGAGGGACAAGGCACTGAAAGAGGAAATTCCTGACATACATGGTGGGTCACCATAGGCCTAACTGTCCCTTCATGGCTTTGAAAATGCATATTAATCAGAAAGTTCTTTGGATAATATAACCTAGGGATCCTTCAGTAGAACAGCCTAAGACAATGAGCTTTATGTCTCAGTAATAGTGTTTATATGTTTGTCAAATTAGATAACAAAAATCACTTATCACTTTTCCTAAAATACCTTTTTAAAACAAATATGTGTGTGCCCTATTAACTACTACAGATGGCACGAAAGATAAGTATAAGCTTCCAGGACTTAATATTTAAAGGCATCTACTTGCTTTACAATAATGTAACTTCTTTTTTAGATAAGATAAAATGAAATCCCTAAATGGATAAGTAAAAAACATAGCATGTTTCAAGCATCACAGGGATTGATTGAGTCCATTTAAACTTGTTTAAACTCATTTAAACTACAACAAAATAATGGGTTCGTTATGTATCCTTAGAAGCCAGCCCAATACATGGTACATGGTAGGCTTGCAAAGCAATAAATATCTGTTGCTTTTAACACTGATGCAAATATTTGTTTACAAACATCTGTGGTCAGTCAAATACATGTGAAAAAGTCTGAATAAAAATAGTGAAACACTTCTTAATGATAATAGTACTTGACTTTACTAAAGTAGATTATGAGTTTCTGAGAGGAATGTAGTGTATTTGTCTGGTTAGAGCATGCTTTAAAATTGTGGAATATCTTGTGGGACTCAAGTTGACTGTAACACACTTAGGGAAAATCTGATGGAAAACAAGAAATGTTTTAATGATGATAAAAGCCCTAAGCCTGACCCTAATCATAACCCTAAGGCTCTACATTTCATTGACTCCTACTGTGTTTATTTGCTGTAAAAAAAAAATAATTACAGCCAATTTATTAGCTTAAAACAACACACATTTATTATCTGGAAGTTCTGGAAGACAGAATTTCAAAACATACACATGAGACTGCATTTCTTCTGAAGGCCACGGGGAAAAGCTATTTCTTTGCCTTTTCCAGTTTTGGGAGGTTGTTTGCATTCCTTGGCTCATGGCCACAAATCCCTGACCTCTGCTCTGTTCACATCTCCAACTCTTGATTCTTCTGTCTCTTTCACTTACAAAGATCCCTATGATTATTTTGTCCCTCCACCAATAACTCAGGGTATGGACCACATATTAAAATTCTGTTTTAATCACATCTGTAAGTCCTTTTTACCATGGAAAGTACCTTATTCACAGGTTCCGGGACAAAAATGTGAACCTCTCTAGAACCATTATGATGTGCACACTAGCATTTTATTTCCAAGAACCATAATGCATCCTGTAAATAGTTGCTGATTATTAATTATTGAGTGATCAAATGAGATTGTTTTCATAAAGCTCCCTAAATTACACCTCAAGAGAGATAACTAGATTTCTTGTCACCATCATAGTAGGCCCTACAGGAATTTTCAGAATGTTCAGTATTTAGGGGAAACAGCTTTCCTCTTTTCAGTGAGGATATGTTATGGAACCATAATTCAGCAGCAGCAGTATGCATTTTTGCAGAAACACGTATCATCCCCTTAATAATCACCCAGCATTCTGACCTCCCTCCAGACCTGCTTCCTGTGTTAGGACTGTTTTGTTGCAGCCAGACTTTGAGTGGGAGGAAAGTGCAGATTGGCAGAGTTGAGCAGGAAAAGGCCAGACAGGAAGGAGCAGAGATGGCTTCTGGGACAATTCCTTTTAGCGCTAAGGTGCCTAATGGAGCACCCACACCACTGATTTCCTTGGTAGTACAATAAAATTAGAGGGACATGAAGGCCAAAACTTTCCTTATACCCTTAGGATATTATGCCCAATGTGTTTGGCTTTGTGGGATTTTTTTTGTTGTTTTGTTTGTTGTCAACGATCATTTTATTTTTATTCTTTAATAAATTTCGTTCTTGTGTTAATTGTCAAAAGTTAAAATTACCTAATCTCATACTGAGATAACCTCTGTAACATTTTGATATATTTTCTTCTGATCATTTTCTATTCATAGATTATTATACTACAGAAGCAGAACCATGGTTTGGTTAGACTTTTATATTCTACTTATGTTCACTTCACTGGAAGCATTTTCTTATCATATTAAATATTCTTCAAAACCTGATTATATACCGTGGTGGTGAACCTATTGCACATGTGTTATTTTTTTTTCTTTTAAGACAGAAGATGCATCTTAGTTACTTTTTACTAGTTGCTGAGACAAAATACCTGATGCCCAAAGTTAGGGAAGGGAAAGTTTTTTTCTTACAGTTTTTGGAGGTTTCAGTCTATACTCAGTTGGCTCCAAGCAGCAGGGCAGCATGACGGGCCATCATTCATGACTGACTGCAAACCGCAGGGCATGATCAGGCAAAAGAGAGACACACACCTTTTTCTCTCTGTTACATCCTATGCTGGCTCCACCCCTAGGCAGGTGTAGCACTCATACCACCAATCGGAGCACTAGACAACAAACCAATCACAAATGCTAGATTTGGTCAAGTCCATAATTCATGACATTTGGGGGCCACTGGACATAAGCCATGGCAAGATGTTAATGTATACCTTGTTTTTCCTAAACTAAAACCTCAGTACTGTATTCAGGTTTAGTTGCAATGTTGGCTCTTTGCCATAAATAAGTGTGTTTTGGGTTGAAGTTTGGGCACTTGTCTCTAAAATGTTCACCATCACTGTTATAACATGCAAAGATATACTATTTCACTTTTTGGTATACATCAATGGTTGAATGTTTATACTCCTTTCTAAAATGATATGGCCTTCAATAGCCTTGCATTTCATCTTCTTCCCCTTCCTCAATTGCTTTTACTGAACAGTTCCTAGGAGATAAAATCAAAGAGCTTGAACATTTTTATGATTCTTTTTAGATATGGCCAAAGATACTAATCTACATTCCTAGTGGAGTGTATGACAATGTCTGTTTCTCCTCACACTCAGAAAAACATTCAGCATTTAAGACTTTTTTTTCTGAAAACTATTTTTCTAGTTTGGAGTTTACCTTTTAATTTTGGATATTATACCTGATATATGAATGTTCTTCATGTTAGTTATGGCTATCAAATGTGCTTCTTACTGACACATTCCACTACTTAGAAATTCTTTGTGTAGCCTAATGTCTAATAAGTAGCCTCCTGTTTTTTCATAATCCTTTATAATTTTATTTTAAAATTTAACATATAATCCACCTGTAATACATTTTAGCATTTAGTATGTGATAAGAATATTTTTAAAATTATGCTGATAGTTAATCCAATCCCATTTATTGAATGAACCCTCTTTTCTTATTTGTGACTAAACTTATCTTTAATTGAATTGGCACATGTGTTTATGTAGATGAGATGTCTACTCTGTTTCTTTAACAGTATGTTGATTATTGGGGCAAGTATATTATAGTTTTATGGCCATTGATAGTTTGTATTGTACACATTCATTTCTGACATGGTGAACTCTAGCTGCTTCATTATTCTGCATTTTAAATGTTTAGAAATCATCACCTAAACATTCTTCTAGGTGAATGTTGTAATTAATTTTCAAGTTTAAGAAATCGGATGTGCTTTTTGTGGAATTATATGCCAACTATGAATTTTTGGGAAGCATTTGCATTTCCATGATTTTCAGTCATTTTATAATACCTTGCTTTGTTCAAGTCTGATGTGATATTATACAGAAAATTTTTTTGGTGTAGAAGTTCTGCATATATTTTAAATTTTATTTCCAAAGATTCAATATCTTTTATTTAATTATATTGGGGATCTCTTTCTCTTGTTTTCTAATTTATGATTATTGTATAGAATCTACTGATACTTATATTTGTTTTTTCTTTATATTTATTAATGCTATTGAGTTTTTCACTTAGTTCTCCTGAGTTTTATTAGTAAACAACTGTGTTATATCTAAATGATTCTATTACTTTCCCAAAGAACACACTTCTTTGAGTATCATATCTTATGACATTACCCAGAATTTTCAATGTTGAAAATACTCATTAACATTCTTTGTCTCGTTGGGTTTTAAGTTAGTTTTTATGATAGCTTTTTCTAACCATATGCAAGAAATTTTACTGCATTTCTAATATGATGAAAATTTTAAAGAAATTTTTTAAAATTTTCAAAATGTTATAAAACACCTTTTTGATAATTTTGGTGCACTGTCTATGAGTAGAATATAATATGGAAGTCATGTTGCAAGATTTATGATTAGACAGACCTGGGTTCAAGTTATACCTCCTCCTCTCAGAATTATATATCATTGAGCAAGTTATTTGATCTCTTCCAATTTAACATTTTGCTCTGTAATGTAAGAATAATCATACAAATATCTTTGGAGAACATTGTCACTCAGTCCAAAGAGAATTGTTTATAATGTATTTAATACTAGACTTAATATAGAAAACCATATTCTTTTCTACTGTATTAAGTTTTATCTTTGAGCTATTAAAATGATGTATCATAATCACAGATTTCTTAATATTTAATAATTCTTTCAGTCTTGAGTACCATTTCTTTGTGATCATGATGAAATAGTTCATGAACTCACTGCTGTCTTCAGTACTTTTTCAGAGCCTGGGAGTGTTGCTCAATAGTAGAGCTCTTTTCTAGAATGTATGAGGCCCTGGGTTCCATCCACAGCACTGCAAAAACAAACAAACAAACAAACCTCTTGTTCCGGATAGTATTGCATCTATTTGCATAATGATTCAGCCTGAAGTGTGAAGTTTTAAACTTCCAATGATGTTAAATTCCATATCAAATTAGAATGTTTTTGTACTGTGGACCTATGGGAATTATATTTTCCTTGACAATTTGAAAGAAATTTCCTCAGAAATTTTCTGTGCTAGGATTACTTTTGAACCAGATATTGCTTTATAATTTTTAAGATTTTGTTGTTGTTTGTTTTCTCTAATCAGTTGGTCTATTTGTTGTTTCTATTTCTGCTTGTGTCAAGTTTGGCTAATTCATATTATACTTAAAGATTAGCCTTTTGTAAATACATTAAAATAAGCATGGAGTTGAGCACCACAGAATTTCTACCATTTAATGTCTGTGCTTCCCAGCTTTTCAGCTCAGTGTTTAATCCTGAGGTTTACTTCATTTATTTTTAATAACTATCTCTGTTACTTATTCATCCTGCTGTTTCTGTGTGCCTCACTTCTGTTTCATAATCTTGTAGTAATTAGACCCCAATTTTGATAGAGCTGTGACTTTGCCATTATTCAGTAATCTTTTATCAAGTGCCTCAAAGGTCACCCTTAAGAATGCAATTGCTGATTATTTTCTTTCCAAGACTTTGAACCACCTGTAACAAATTTGCTTGGATTTACATGCCAAGTTTACCACTAACAACATACGCGACCTCCAAAATTTATTAAATGGTATGACACGAGGTTTTCATCTACCTGTGCATATGAGTTCTGAGAACGGCACCTGCCACAGACAGAGTGGCTTGTAGATACAGTCACTGTTGTATTTCATAATAAATACTGTGATTGTTCTTAAGGTTACAGTACATGCACATAGTTATGAGTAGAAAATTAAGACAAATTGAATATTGAAGTGTTTTTATTTGTAATGTTTGGACTGCTATCCAGCCTTTAGAAGAAACTATGTCCCTGAGTAAAGAAAGGTATTTAAAGAAAAAAAAACCCACAAAATCAGAATTACCGTGTTCAAAAATTTTCACTGTGGAAAACCAGTGTATCTGCAGACCCTTTATCTGTAGATGTCTGTATTTAGAGGTCAGGGATAAAGATGTTTTCTTAAGGAAGACAGCGACTGATAGGTGAGGACTCGAGTCCTTTCATTTCATGAGGTAGGAGGAGGGTTCTCTAATGATATAAAAATCTTTTTTATTTTCCTGGTAATAGTATGAGAAGGGCACATTTAATCACAATAGCAACTGCCCCAGGTAGAGCTTTGTGTTTTCATAGTTGTCACATAAGCAGCTAAGTCAGTAAGTTATTAACAGATAGTGCATATATGAGTATTTCTGTGCCTCAGTCTTTTTGGTCTCAGTTCATTCAGTGACAGCCTCTCAAAGTGCCAGGCTTTCTTCACTATAACATTTTCCTGTACCTCCTCAGAGGGAAAGGCACTATTTGTGTGCTTGCACTGCTTTCAGGATAAAGTTCGGACTCCATAGCAGAGCACAGAGGGCCTTTCCAGATGTTCTCCTACATGGGTTCCTCACTGTGCCTCAGCCGTGTTATCATGGCAGGTGAAATTCTGGGATAGCCCCCAAAGACTCCCACCCACTGGAGTGCACACACTCATACTTACTTTGCTGTGGGTGGGAGCCGGGAATGTAATGACTGCTTTATACAGTATTGCACTCTGTCTTAGAATCAAGAGAATTTCACTTGCCATCCTTACAAGGGAATATCGCCATATTGTGGTGAGGGTCACTTGACAGGAAAGGCTAGGTGGCCTCTAAGAGGGGAGAATGGCTCCAGATGGCAGCCAACAGGAAAGTGGGGACACACTCACAGTGCCTCACAACTGCGAGGCGCTGTATTCTCCTGCCTACCAGAGAGTTTAGAAAATGATCCTGAGCCTCAGAGAGTTTGCAGTTCGAGCCAACACTTTTGTTTCAGCCTGGTGAAACCATGGCTGAGGGGCTGAGCCAATCTGAACCTGGCTGCCTGACCTACAGAAATGTGAGAGTATAGATTTGTTGTATTAAGGTGCTAAATTTGTGTGACTTTGTTAAACAGTAATAGATAATTAATACAGTCATTTGGTCTCTCATATTCCCTTACTCTTACTCACATGTTCTCCTTAAACAGTTGTGCTGCATCCATATATACACATGCAGCCTCATTCCTTTCTTCCCTGAAGACTTATCATTCTCTTCTACATGGAAAAAAATAACTTTTTATTCTGAAATATATTCTGTATTTGACCTTTGTTTCCTTAGATTATTTTTATTATAAAACTACCAACTGATTTCATATACTGCTTTTATGTTCTAGCAAAATACATGTAATTGCAAATATTTTATGAATTAATAACTTATTTATATTCTTCAAAAGTTAGGCTACGAGTGCACCCATCTGAAAGAATGAGTTAACTATAAAATTTGAAGTGATTCTTGGAAAAAGCATGAATCAAACTGTATGAGTACTAGAGTAGATTCTGAAAGGTTGGGTCTCTTTCAGTGAGCTATGAGGATCCACTCTGAGCTCTAGTTGGACATTATTATTGATAATTTTGATGAGGCTGTAGGTAGTATCAAAATTGTGATTGATATGAAAGTTGGAAAATACAGGGCTAATATTTGCATCCATAGAATTAGGATGCAAAGAGATAATTTCAAGTTGGAATGATGGGCCAAATTGACTTTTAATTGAATAGGTATAAAAATGTATCCAGTAGTCCCACTGTATCTTTAAGGGATTGGTTCCAGGATATAGATACCAAAATCCACATATACTCAAGCCCCTTCTGCAAAGCAATATAATACTTGTGTGTAAGCTGTGTACATCCTCTTTATGTTTTAAGTTACGGTAAGATTACTTATATTACTTAATACAGTGGCAATGTGTAGTTAATATTTGTTGTGCTGTATTGCTTTGAGGATAATGACAAAGGGGAAAACCTGCACAAAAGTGATTCTTTACAAATATTTTTGATTCATGGATACAGAGGAATGGGATTTAACTTAAGTTAGAAAAAAATCAGTCTGGAAACTAAAGATGGGATGAGATAGCACATGCAAAAATATGCAGATTAGTTGTTTACAAGTCAGTGTAAATCAGTAGCATAATGAATCTTATAGTAGAGTTTATTTAAATCATGAAGTTAATTTTAGACTGCATTCATTGAACTGCTGTGTCCAGAACAAGAAGAATATTCCTCCTTTGATCCATGTGGGTCATACCACTTCCTAGAGGGTAGGATAGTTCTGAGCACCAGTTTAAATGGGGTCATGAGCAAACTGGAACTTTTTCAATGGGTAGGGACCAGAGGAGTAAGTAGATTTGGAGCCATGTCCTATATTGTGGAACAGTGTGAGCTGTAGCTATTTAGCTTTAGAAAAGAAGGTGTCTAAGAATCAGTTCTATATTCTATGACTTTGGTGATTGGAAATTGTAAGTTAAAAATACATTATTAATAACAAAGTACAATGAGTTGCCTTTGGAAGTTATTCAGCCCATTGTCCTTGAGATTTACTGATAGAAATTTGGGTGGAGAAAAACAGACTTGTGATGTACCGCGTGTATCTTGCATGTATTGTCATAAGAGATAGTAATAGGCTAAAAGACAAATGTGGAGGTTATAATGTGTCATTAAAGGTTAAAGATGCAGCAACTTTTAGGTATAGTTTTATAAGTTAGAAGATACTGCAGAAGATTACAGGCAGAGGCTGGCTCTGCAAGCTGCCCTCATCTCCACAGGAGAAGGTAAGAAGCTCTAAATAAGACCACCTGTGGGGAATAGAATGCAGTTCCTCCAGGTGCTGAGGGCTGCTTGCAGCAGGAGCTGTTAGTGCAGCACCCAGCCCTTCACTGTACTCCTGCATCTGCCTTCCAGCTGCTGGCAGTGTTGGCTGCCAGCTCCTCACAGCTGCACTCACATCTAGAGACTTGCTCTTGACGGTGATATCTGCTTCATCCAGAGATGCCTAGGGACAGCTCTTGCCAGTAACTGGCTGATGCTGAGGTACTACAACTCAGCCCTTTGCCTCTGTACAAGATGATCTCCAAGTGCATTGCTTTGCAAGATGCCTTGTGGTGTTAGGCTAGGCTTCAGACACATTTTGTTTTTCTTTCTTCTGCCCTATTGTATTTCCTTTACTTCCTTGTGCATTTCACCTATTACATAAAAACTGTCACTTCACCCTTTGCTTCTGGGGCTCCTTATCCAAGAGACTCCCTTGGCCTTTCATTAGGGATTTATAGCTAGTCTTTTTTTGAGCCATTTTCTTTACCTGACCAGACCATTTGCCTTTTCTTTTGCCCTTTTACCCAGTGCCAAGAACTGGACAAGGTGCCACCCCTTTATGCCTATATTCTGAGTGATGAGAAGATCATATGCCAAGAGCATGCCCCAGCTGATCTGGCCAAGGGCCCATCCAGCAATACTGGACCCATGTCCCCTCCCCAGTCCAATACCAATGATTATCTAGGCCTTGTGATACAGCTTTATTCTTTATAGAAAGAATGCACCTGTGGGTATTTGCACATACATAGATATACACACATGCGTGCAGGTGCGTATGTACACACACATACATATCTTTCTTTTTCTTTTGACAGTAGAGCATTGCTGATTGTTATGGAGATAGGAAAAACTGGAGTCATCCAATATCTAGCAACAATATTCCAGGAACTTGTCAGATTAGAAAAACATGAAGATCAATTGTGTTCATCTCCTTGTCTCTTTTTACCTGCCTCATGTTCCTCTCCCTTGTTCACCTTTCCAGACATCCTTCTCATGGTGAACACCTAACTGCCTACCAACCCTGTAAGGCAGCATGTGGGGCAGGAGGAGGCCAAGCTTGGTGTGGGAGATAGAAGGCAGGTTTGGGAACCAACACTGATGTGCTTCATGTGTGACACTAGAGGTAAACTGGGCCCCCTATTACCTTCAAATCATTTCACCTTTCTCAGTTTATTTCCTCATGTATAAAGTGAGTGTGAGGAGCCTGTTCCTCCTGACAGACTTGTGAATACCAAATGAGACAGTGCATCTGAGGGCAGCTTAGGAAATTTTCTAGCCCTTGACAAATTGAGATACAGTAAGTCCCTGACTTAGGAATATTTGAATTTTGATCTTTCACAGACATGAATGAACTTCACATTGTGAACATTTGTAAATAGGAACAAATCACGGAAGTAGCGCACATGTCTGTAGGACATTGTCACAGTTGTGCTGCTGTGTGCTTACTGTACAGTGCGATAGAGTACAGTGGTACAGTACTCAACCAGAGCCCAAGATGTTCAGAGCAAGAGGAAAAGCAATGGTGATATGGAGGAGACTGCTAGGAAACACAAAACACTATACATTGTATATTTGCATCAAAGGTATGTGAGACTCACTTTATCAGACTTATGAACAAATCTGACTTAGGAATGTTCTCCAAGAACAGAACTCCTTTCTAAGTAGGAATGCACTATGCTAGTCAGCTAAGGTACTATGAAGCAGTCCTGCTCATGAATAGCTTGCAACATAATAGAACTGATATACCCTAAAAACTACTTACGTAGATGATGATCTATGTTATTAGTGAATGGCAGAATTCTATTAGGAATGCAAAGAAGGGCAAACCTATTTCAAGGTGGGGAGATTCATTGTTTAGATCACCAAGTATGTTCATATTCTTTTCTGTATGTCCTTTCTGGCTTGGGACAGATAGACAATAAAATCTTGATTGGTTCCAGAGTCAAAACAGAGATTCATTATACCTTTCTGTGCTTACTCAAAAAAAAAAAAAAAAAAGATATTGGTCCATACACATTTGACTGATAAAGTACTGACTTCCTTTAAACCAAGCCTCAGTAACAAGACTTAATGGCATTTTCCAAGTTGATTTGACTACACAGGCAAATTTGAGAACTGAAATGTTTCTGTCTGTGTATGTATTTTTAGCATTGATTAGCTTGTTTTTTTTCTAATCATAATGCGAGGAGTTTCACACTGCTATTATGCTTTATACAGAGGAGAATTCTTCCTGGTATATGAGAAGTGCTCAGAGCAGTTCAAAGAATCTGGAACCATGTGATCAGATGGGCACTGTCCAGGCCACTGTACCCAGAAATGACAGATGCTCTAAGAATAGAAGTAAATTCTCAGAATCAGTGCTCAAGGATGGTGCCAGAGTGACTAAAATGCAGATTACATTCTGATAACTTGAAGTGTCATGATTTTTCCTAGTCAGCCTGCAGAGTAAAGCTTTAAAAACCACTCATTGTTCTAGTTGATCTTCCAGTGTACTCAAGCAAATATTTTTTTAAAATTCAAGAAATAGAAATATATGCCTATCTGTCTGTCTGTCTGTCTCGATTGATTGATCGATCAATCTAAGAAACCTGAACTTGAAGTTTTGACTCTCTTTCTCACTCAAGTCCTGACTCAAAACTTGTCTTATTTACTGCTGTGCACTTATAAAATGTTTGCCAAGAGCCAAAGAACACAGAATCATGTGTAACCATTCTTATGTTCCTTCACAGTACTGGGCTTTACTCCCTGTGACTCACTCTCTTGCCAACTTTCTTTCTTCTGCTGTTTTTCATCCTTAGGAAATATTGCCTTTTTTGATCTCTTTCTGTTGCTTATTACAAGGAACAGCACAGTTGTTTGCATCTATCCCCACCCCCAATACATACTGATTGTTATTTGCATTATTTATTTCCCCTCTTTCCTCAAACAAGAATTCTGCTGTTTTCTGACTCACCCTGCAGTATATCTAATCTCTTTCTCATGTCATTTTAAAAATTCTATTCCATTCCCTGTTTTTCTCACTTCTGCTCTTAAGGGACATTAAATGATTATTGTTGTACATAAGCACTTATGTACTGTAGTGCTTTGATTTCTCTAGTCACTTAAGCTACAATTAATTTCTCCTCCTGCAGAAAAGAATGAATTATACCAAGGCCGAATCATCTCTTTTTTTTGGAAAGACTGAGGAGGTAGAGGCCAACCTTGCATCTGTCTGTGTGCATATTGCATGTATTTTGGTTTTGTTCCTGTGTCCACATTACTCATTGTTTCCTATTATGCTTTTTTAAAAAATAGTTTGGGGACTTACTTGGTTTTAAGTGTTTGAGTGGTGTGGCTAGAAGCAAGATCTGACTCCTACTTCTTGGGACTATGAGAGAGCCATGGTCTCCTTGATTCCAAGTGGCAAACATGCCTGTACCTCATACAAGAAATATGTCACATGTGGTGAAAGTTATATCCTTATGCTAGGGATAGAGACAGTGTTCGCTTCCATATAAGGATGGCAGGTACCTTGGGATTTGGATGTGACTCTGTGGTACCTATTTTTGTCCTTGTCCCACTGGACCATATTGCCAGTTAGCCCAAATGACCAACACCCTCGATGGCCATCTTTCCCCATTGACTTTTTCTGGAATTATTCCTTTTTGCTTGTGTTTGTGTCTCTCTGCCCACACATTTTTATTCTTTGCATCTTTTGACTAAATGGCTCTGTTTATTAGGGTTCTGATTTTTCTCTTTGACTTCCACTGACCCACTATTCACAGGTCAGTGTCTCTGCCCTTTGTTCTTTGTTCCACTACCCTCATTTCCAATAGCTTGCCCCTTGCACATAGTCATCCAAAGTGAAAGGAAAACCTTCAGGTCATTAAAGACTTTCTCTCCCCCACATCCAGCTGATTTTCAGTGAAAATCACTCCAGTTCAGCACCTTCCCTCTATCTCTGCATTTATTACTCCTGTTCCAGACCTAGACTGCTCCAACCTAGTGTTTTCTCTCTTTCAAAAAAAAAAAAATCTGAACATGCTGCCTCCCTGAGGATAGCTGTCTGTTTGCCGAACACTGCATGATAAAATTTCATATGTCCAGTATGGCAAGCATGGACTTGGCTTCAGCCTCATCTTCTGCTGTTATCTGTCCCTTCTGTGCTGTATGCTAATACATGGGCTTCGTCCTATTTTAGAGGATGCCTCTCTACTTTTGTGTGTATCATTCTTTCTCCCCCAAATGCCCTTCCCATCTTCTCCAACTGGCAAGGATCTATTGATCTTTCAAAACCATATTGTGTAGACTTCCTTGTGTCAAAGTAATTGTTTCTCTGCAGATGAGTGAAGTCCCTCTATCACACAATCCCACTCCGTGCTGAACTGAAATAAATAGGAAATCTTTGCGTTTATAGAATAATTTGTGGATGGCCAAGGTTTTTCACAGAATTTATTTCCATGGTGAGTTAGAGAAACTGGATATTTGAAAAGAGGCTTGTTTCAGTGGCACTTTGGTATCATTTCTATTTTGGTCATATTTGATCCCCATGTACTGTTATCTACAACTTTCGCAACAGGGAAAGTGTGTCAAGCATCCTGCTACTTGGGAGGATAAGAGTCTGGCAGAACACTTGGTGAGGATAGCCAGCCAGCCCTGTTCTTGAAAGTGACCGCCTTGAATTAAAGACAGAAGGGGCCAGGGGAATCCATCTGGACTCTTAAAGCTAGGAGTTTTTGCTAAGAAAATAAATTGTAAAACATTGGATACCTTTATAAAGCACAGATTTAAATGAAGAACCACTAATCCACTTTCCATCTTCCTTTCTGGTTTTAATGGTGGAATTTAAATCTCATGATGAATCAGTGCTGGAAGAAAGATAACCCAAAAGCAGTTGGCATTAGAGATTTCTGACAGAAGAAAGTGGGGGTCAGGAGGCAGACAGCCTAGGACTGCCTATGTAATCATAGATTTATTGAAGACTAGGGCTGGCAGGAGCCAACCTCTAAGTTTAGCTGAAGAATGGGGTCCTAGAGAAGCTGAGTGGCTCTGAAGACCTCCACCTGTGATGGCTGTGGACTCCTGACTGCCAGGTAGAGTTTATACCCCACCTCATTAATGACTTAGAGAAAAACTAATTGAGGACACTGATAGGTGGATTGTGAAGCTGAGCCTTCGTTTTGCACAAATTAGATGGATGACAATAGTAACTGAAGCAAAGACCTTTGTACTAGTTTATCTCATTCGATCTTCACCAAACCCCTGTGAGACAGTGTGTTAATTTCCTACTGCCACCATAGCAGATTACCCTAAGCCTAGTGGCTTAAAACAACACAAATGTATTCTCTTGTAGTTCTGGAGGTCAGAAGTAGAAATGAATTTCACACAGCTAAAGCCAAGGGGTCTGAAGAAGTGGTTCCTTCCAGAGGCTTCAAGTGACAGATTTACTTCCTTGCTTTTTTTAGTGTCTAGGGGCTGCCTTGTCCCTGACATGTGCCTTCTTACTCTCATTTCATTTCATTTCATTTCATATTTGCAGTACTGGGTATTGAGTCCAGGGCCTTTGCACTGAGCTATTCCCAGCCCTGTTTTATTTTTTATTTTGAGACAGAGTCTCACTGAGTTGCCCAGGCTGTGCTTGAACTTGTGATCCTCTTCCTCAGCCTTACAGAATGTTTTTCTTCTGTTTTCAGAAAGGCATCTCTCCATTCCCTGTTTTCCTATCACATAACCTTCTCCTGCGTCTCTGAGCCTCCTTAAATTCTTATAAGGATTTTATGACTATTCAGGCACTACTAAGATAATCCGCTTAATTTAATAAAACAAACAAACCTTAATCCCATTTGCAGAATCACTTTTGCCATCTAAGGAGACATATTCATAGGTTCTAGAGATTAGTATACGTACCTATTTGCTGGGGCATTGATCAGTCTATCACAGGCACTATTTTATCCCATTTTATAGCTGAAGAAACAGTGCCTTACATAGAATTAGGTAGTTAGTGAAGGATGGAGTCATTCATTCATTATTACTATCTCTGGAACTGACTTAGAAAGAATAACGAATGATATAACTAGACTCAAGATAAATATGATATAGTATTATTAGACTTTTAAAATATAAGATATATAGTACATGTGTGGTCTGAGTTATAAAATAAATCCATTCTAAGAAAAATAGAGGTTATAAATACTTCTAAAAGGATATCATTCTTTCACTGCTTTAGGAATTCTTGGACTGTAATAGGTCACCATCCAGAGTTAGTCATTCAGCTGGCAGCTGGGAGATATTTTAATTTTCAAGCTTAACTCAGCCTCAACACATTTCTGTCCATTGGAAGTGGGTGGCCAATCTATATGCACAAGGAAAAAATGTTTTAAACTTTATGACATTTCTTTGTAATTTTTGAAGTCAGCTATCATACTTCTTATGAGCTCTTCTCTTAGTTGAATATTTCAGATTTGAGGGTACAACCCTTTGTGGTGGAACATGCCTGTAACCTCAGCGCTCCGGGGACTGAGACAGGAGAATTGCAAGGTTAAGCCCAGCCTAGACAACATAGCAAGATCATTCCTCCAAATTAAAAATTTTAAAAGGGCGAGGCACTTAGTTCAGTGTGAAGGGCCTGAGTTTAATTCCCAGTACCACTGTTTTTTTTTTAAATTCAAGTTTACATAGCCATTTGTGTGAAAAGGATTTTCATCACCCCTGTATTTTCACCACCATCTATATTAACTTTCAAGGACACTCTCTAGTTTGTTAAGTACTTTTCATAAAATATGGTTAAAAAAATTAAACATGATGATGAAACATAGTTTAAATAATGCTGAATATGATGAGGTTCACCTCTTTTAATTGGAAAATGTACTTCTAAAACCATGTCTGAGTGACATTGAATTACTTTGATTAATTTCCAGAAATAACTCACTTTTAAGATGTAACTTGACTAGTAACCCACATGAAGTACAAAGAAGGCAAAACATGCCCTACACACTGTGTTTCCTGCCACAGACCACATAGTCACAGTTCATGTGTTTAAGAAGATCTGCCTTCATTGCTCTGTCTGTCTGTTCCTGTCTCTGTGTCTGTGTCTACCTCTGTATCTCCCCCCCTTCCTCCTTTCCCTTTCCTCCTCTCTCTTTCCTGCCTCTCCTCTCCTCTCTTCTTAATTTATTTTATGAATAAATTTGCATATTAGAACATACTATGAAGTTAAATAATGAAATCAATCACCCATGAAACCAACATCCATTTATGAAGTAGAATATTAATAATAACGTTGATAGTGTTCCTCCTTGACATAACCTCCTGTCTCTTGGATCCTTCCTCTGAAATTATTATGTTAGAATTTTGAATTTATTACTTGGATTTTTAAAAGTTTTGTAGTATTTTGTGTTTGTTTGTTTAGTGTATGTACTTCCTAAATAATACATTTTGTAAAATTTGGCCTGTCTCTGGACTCTCTAAGAATTGCCCTATTTGCTTTCCTTCATATTTGTATTTGTAAGATTTACCTAACCAGTATATAAAGATAGAACTTGCCCACTTACCACTCCTATACAATATTCTATTGTGTAAATATAACAGTTTTTCATTTATATGTGGACTTTTGAATTATTTCCTGTTCATATGATTTATTTCCAATGATTTTCTATTACAAAAAAATATTGCTATGAATTTTCCTGCCATTATTAATTGTCTTTTGGTCCATGTTGACTAAGAGTTTCTCTAGGAGTACCATTGATAGATCAGAGAGTAAATGCATTCTTTAGGATATAATTCAAAACTGTTTCACAAAAGAACCAGTTGATACTCCCTTCAGCAGTGCATTAGAGTTCTTATTGCTATCAGTTCAGCATATTGTGGTCTGAAAAGCATTGCCTTGACTTTTAATGAGGTTGAACATCTTTTCCTATCTTTACCACTGAAATAGTGTTCATTTCTTGCCCATGTCTGTGTTGTTTTATAGTAGTTGTAGGTGTTAAGCGGGAGGGAGAGACAGAAATGTGAATTGTCAGTTTTAGGTGTTGCAGCTATCCTAATTTGTGATTTGTCATTTCACTTTATTATATTTTTAAATGAACATATGTTGCCTTTCTTGAACAGTGTTACATTTTTATCTGACAGCCAGTGGTTAGTTTTAATCCACAATTGACTACAAATTTTTGAAGGTAATACCAGGTACAAAGATAACCAATGAATAGAGTGAAGAGTGAAACTCATCCTCGTATTTTTTTTTTTCTGGAGAACTGCATAGCAACACAATGTAAAACATTCTTTATTCCATTGGCCCACAGTGCTGGGATAGACACACACATATGGAGTTTCCACCTTCCTTATAGCAAATTTCCAGATCTCTTTGCCTGAGGGATGGATTAATTGAAGCCCACCCTGTGGATAGCCTTGTGAACACTGATGGTGTATTTTTCTGTTGTTAAATTGATGCCTGAACAGTTCTTCTCTTGATCTTTCTTGTAGAAGCCATATTGCTGAGCCTTAATTTTAATGTTAACTTTCATATCTTCTTTTATGCTTAGTAATTTTTGAATTTTCCTGAATAAATCCTCTTCTTACTCTATATGTTCTTCCATAAGTTTTAAAGTTTTGTTTACCTGTAAGTATGCAGTTCATCTGGAATAAAATTGTTGAGTTGTATGGTATGAGTTAGGAATCTGAGTTTATGTTTCTTGTATGAGGAACAATTGCACCAGTAAGACTTGTCGAGCATTTCACAGTTTCCTCTTTGATCTTCAGTACTAAGGCACTCATAAATGAAAAACTGTATTCATATACATGAGACTGCTTTTGGTCTTTATATTCTATTTCATTGACTAGTTTGCCTATTTCTGTGTCAGTACCTCATTCTTGCCTTTCTTTCTTCTCTCATTTTCTGTTCTTTGGAATTCCTCTTACGGATCCTGGATCTTTCATTCCATAGCTCATGTATGTTCCAGGTCAACAGGTTTTCTGAGGAACATCCTGATAGACTCCAGTAGTGGATCAACGATGAAACAGAGTTATGTCATGATCATCATAATTGCTTCTCACAGTACATGTTAGTATATAGTATTATTTAAAAGTAAGTGAGTGTTTAATTTATAAATGGTTATTACAGTAAAGAGTACTTGTCATTAATCCCTCTTGGTATATTCCTCCTTGATTTGAAAACATTTATTCCATCATTCTTGCAACTTTATGAAGCAGTTCTGAAAGTACCATTTTTGTCTTTCGTTGTGATATCATGACTGCCTCTGTGTCCTAGATTACATGTCCTGATATCCAGTTAGTAAGGTGTATAAGGACCCTCTGCATCTTTTATGGGTCTGCCTTTCCATTGGATGGCACTTGATAGCAGCATACATGGTATTTTTTATCACCCTTCATAAAGATACAAAAAAGAATTTCCAGAAATGCTTCAGAAGGTGGCAAGAATGATGGTAAATGTGTGTCCAAAGTTAGTGAGAGTATTTTGAAGGGGTTAATAGTGATTTGTTTTTTACTGTAATAAATTTTTAAAAATTTAAATACTCAATATATATTTTGATCATCTCTCTTATATGATAAGGTCCCCATAGCCATCAGGGTGATAGTTAATAATGAGTGAAGAGAACAAAGAATATGTCCTGTTCTTTCTCTAAGACCTTTCTGAAATTTTTTTCATGTTTGTCACTGTATCATTCTATGGATTCATTTGTTTTTTCTTGTAAAGTGTTGTCAACTGGGTCTCTTCCAAATCTGTACCCTGCATGTCCTAAAATATATTTTTATCTTCAATGCAACATTTTATCTTTTTTCTAATTCACTTTTACTGACTTGTTTAGATTAACCTTGAAAGATAAATTATGTCAGCTGTCTACAACCATTCTACTATCTTCATCTAATCAATAAAGATTTGACAGGAGAGAGCTCAGGGCATATTTTTACATACCAGCTTCTCAATTAGCATCGATTAAATAATTAAAAATTGCTAACCTGTCTTTTCATTCTTTATCATTTAGGCCACACTCTAATCTCTAACCCCACTGGCATCTTGTAAGGCTATGCCAATTACCCATGTGTTAAAACATGATATCCAGAATTATAGTTTTTAATGGGTATGGTACCACCTTTTCCACCACATCAGTATCCCAACATATGTGTACAAACATACACACACACACACACACACACACACAGAGGGCTAGCTCCCTCTTTTGGTAATCAGGACAAAATTTACTTGTCTTGCATACAAAAATAAAGTTTACTTGTTTTTCCCTGTTACTTCTAGAGATCTAATGCATGTGGACCTAAAGATATAAACACTCATATGTGTTCACTTTCAATTTCAGTTTTTCAGTTTTCTATTAAAATTAACCATTTAAGGTATCCTCTTTGCAGCTTGAAGATCATTGTTCTTGATGAAAGAGAATAAATAAAAGGAAACAACTGTTTTCCTTCCTCTTTGTCATGTGCTAACCTTGCACCATCTGGCTGAGCCATGGGTCTAACCCTTCCTGTTCTTCTTGCCCTGAATATAACCAAAAATTCATTTGGATATGCTCAGCATTTTCTTGAGAAGCTACAGCTATCTTCTTCTCCAGCTTTACTGGTATTATCCTAACATTTTTATCATGTGCTGCCACCCAGACTGGGTTCGGAAAAGCAAAAACAAAACAAAACAAAACAAACTTGTGAAGCTAAGCCTTAAACAGCAGTGTTGATGGTAATGTGGCAAATAATCTCACTGAAAATGTATTTTCCAAAGGGAACTGGGGACTAAGAGACGAGTTTTATCTCTTGAGATGGAGACATCTATGAATTCTGGGCATTATGCTGTTATTATACAGAAAAGAACATTCTATACCTAATATCTGCTAGGTGGCTCTAAAATATCACCTGTGCCTGGCACCAGCAATATTGTCGGACCTGTTGATTGTCTGACCTTTTGATCTTCAGTGGCTACTCCAAGGCCATAAACATAGTAATGCTCAGTACTAATATGTTTATTGACAGAATGAAAACAATGTTTATTAAGGGAAAAAAGTTTAATTTCTTTCATTCATATGAGTGACTAAGCTAAGTACATGGATTCAGTTTTTCATATTATCTTTGGCCTGGTTTTTGCTTAAAGATTCTGACCACTTAGATCCACAGGGAACCCTTAGTGTTTGAATATATGGAATATCCTTCTTGGAAAATGCCCTGCTTCAACAGATTAAAGGCACATAAATTAAAATAAATATGCAAACTTCCTTGTTTGACCTAAAAGAAATAAAAGCAAAGGATGAAATTAGTGGAAGTTTTCAAGTCTAATATTTTTTAAGAAATACCAGTGTGAGTCAAGAAGGAAAAAGATTAACAAGGTTTTCCTGGCTAGAGATATTGTAACACTAATGGTTCAAGTTCAGACACCCTAGAAAGGCATCTAATATTTTTACTTGAATGTTCATGATTAAAACTGTCTTAATAATTTCTGTTGGTGTTTCAGAAAGTTAAAATATGATATAGAAATTGATTCAGCAACCTTCTTTTAATATTGTGTATAATTATCTCTAAATTCTTTCAAGTCACCTTGGAAATAGTCATGGCATAAATTATAGGTTAATAATCAATGCCCTACCTATTTTATTGACTCTGTTTCATTGTTCACACCTGATACTCATTCAAATCAAGACTCATTTGTATGTATAAAAGGCACACAATGATGTGAGCTATGATCACTGGTTACTAGCTGAAAAGGAGAGGTTTTCCTCAGTTACAGATCCAACTTCAGTGCTGGGTTTGCTATTTTTAATCACAGAACTTAGAAGCTTAATTCAGTTAAAAAGGGAGGAAGTTGTCAAGGGAGGGTTGCTAAAAGTTCATGCTAAATTTGCTTAGAACCAGATTGTGTTCATTAATATTTATACATCTATGGTTGGGAAGGGGCGATTATGCTTCTTTAAAAACACTGGGTATTCATTTTCCATGTATCGCACAGCCTTCTGATTAGGGAAGGTGGGTTTTCATTGTACAATCAATGGAGATACAGATGGAAACCATCTGGCGCCTCATCCCCTTTTTGTCAAAAACCTTGTCTTGTCTCTCACATGTCAATGATGAATGGAAGGATTTCAAACTCCAGCTGAACAATGCAGTTTGAAGCTCTTAGCTAGCCAAGGGGTTTTTGGCAAGCGTTGATGGGCTTAATATTTTAAAGAAACCAGCAATCATTTTAATTCATTAGTTGAGGACTGTTGTTCTAGACAGTGTTTCTGATTTGTATTTTGGGCATTGGCTTTATTTTCAATTCTCAAGCATGTTCCATATGGGTATATTTTCTTTTACACATTGTGAATCATAGGGACAAAAGTAGGAGTTTTATCTGATAAAATGATCAAAATGCTGAGAGAATTTTTTAATCATCTTCTGTATGATGATTCATATTAAAAGTTCACGCTAAAAGTTTCTCTGTTATTTTTTGCAAAGCATACATCAAAGAACATGACTTTTAGTTAACTGAACTACAGACAATGACTCTCAAAAGTCCATTTAATGTTCTGCTTTCTGAAAACAAATGTGACACAAACCTATTTGGGAGCACCTTGGGTACAGTACTTCTTTGATTTGCCCACCAAAGGTGAGCCTGGAGTGGAAGCGAAGTTAACAATTTACACATTAGCTTTATAGTCAGTATCTGGCTAACACAAACAAAATTTTTAGTAGAAAAAGTTGAATTACTGAAAAGCAAGTAAATGCCAGTCTTACTCATAAATTCATTTCCACATTATGTCCTGGGTTTGTAGAAATTCAGGACAATTTTTTACAACTATAAATTGGTGGACTTTTTAGGTATAGCCCCCAACAGCAACATAGGCTGTAAAGAGAGCATGTAATATGTAGGTTCTTTGTATCTGATTATAAGGATTATTGTGCTTATACACTGAGTTTACTACCTGCTTGGTGCTGTTTTAAATGCCAGATAAATAGATAATATCAACAAAGATAGCTAATATCAGCATAGTATCTCTATCTCCATCCTTATCCCTATCCTTATCTATCTGGCTATCTGTCATTTAAACCTTACAACCACCCTAAAAAAATTCTATTATCCTCATTTTATAAAGAAGGAAACTCAGGACCAGAGAGATTTAAAATGTGTCTGAGTTACATAGCTACTAAAAGTAGAGTAGAAATTCAAGTAGTTCTGAAATCTGTGTGCTTAACCACTATGTATAGTATCTCTCCCAGTAACCACATGAAGTGGAGATTATTTTTATTTCTGTTTGAAGGATGAAGAAATCAACGCTCTGAGAGATTCAGTTACTAGTCTCAGTCTGGATCATCCAACTGGTGACCTGAGGAACCAGGGCTAGGGTTTTCTGAATCACAGGCTCTTTATACAGTGGAAAATTCAGAATGGTTACTCTTTACTGAGGTGATGCCTGAAGGCACCCACAGATCTGAAATCAAGGGCTAAATTTTTTCAGCATAATACTCTCATAGGAAAGGAAAACTGCTTCTTTGCAAATTTCTAACAATGTAATTTATCCAAATTGTTTATAGTTAATTTCTGTTCACAAGCAATTGAAATTAAGACATTCTGATGCTACTCAACTGAGTTTTTACTGTTTTTCTTGTCTTAAAATATTGGTAAAAGTATATGAAAAGCTTTGACAATTTGACAGGAAAAAAATGAATATTTAAAAAATAGATGAAGAAGAAAAATGAGAAAATAGATGAAGAAGAAATACAAATGAGCTATAAATAAAAACACAATGACAAAAATTTTAACCTTCCAAAGGGAACAGTGTGAACCCATCTTGATTATAAAGTAACAAAGATGAAGCAAAATGATGATCTGTGCCATCTCGACTGATCCACTGCTAAGGATACAGTTTTTATATAAACTGTTTGTTAGTGTGCCTCAGTAGTCTTACAAGGCTGCTCACTTGAACCCAACAGTGCCACATCTGAAGACACCTCAGGAATAGCATCGTGGGTGTGAGCATTTTCTTTTAAAAGTTTTCTTTTAAATAGTGAAAATATGACTTATAAGAGCAAAAATTTTAAGCAACTGCTCAAGATTTCATTACATTATGGCATATTCATGTAATAGAATATAAAGCAACTTTTCTCTAAAATATGATATGTAAAAATCTTTCTTGAAATAGTAGGCTGCAAAAAAATGTGACAAGGAAAAAAAGCAGATTCAGGTTTTGAAACAATAAGTATGACATGATCCTTTCTTGTAAAGAGAACGTCCATATCAAAATGTTATAATGTTATCGTAAAGTAATATTGCAGTTCTTTTAATTCTATGTGCTTTTCTTTTATATTATAACATAAAAAGTAAATTACAGAATCAGAAAGAAAGCAATATACTTAATTCTTTGGAAGTGTTGCCCCTAGACTTTAATAACAAGATATTTTGACAAGTGGAAGGAGAGCTCTATTAATGGAATTTTAATTAGAGATTGAGAAACCATGAGGGACATAGAATCATTAGCCAGTTTATTATCACATAGCGCAGTAGTTCTCAAACTGTGCACTGTGACAGAATCATCTGGAGGCTGGACCTCACTCCTACATTTTCTGATTCACTAAGTTTGTTTGCAACCTAAGAATTTTCAAGTTTCCAAGGTACGGCTGATGTCACTTAATAAGGAACTTTATTTTGAGAACTACGGATGTAAAACCAGGCTATAAAACTCATAAATGCTTGTATCAAACTGGAGGGATGATTCCAAACCCTACAGTCATTCAGTGGTGTTTTCAGAATTAGCTGGACAATACAATCACATAGGAATATTAAACATTCCTGTTGCTCAGTGCCCACCCCAGAATAATTAAGTGAAACCTCTGTGTAGAGGGAGAAGGGTGAAATGGAAGGATTCCAAGTACTTCTAATGATCAGTTAGGGCTGAGAACCAGTGCCTACCACCACACTTCCACACCACTATTTTCTGTGAATTTCAGAATTTAAAAGTTACTAACTTCAGAAATTAAAATGTTATTCCCTTGATCTTAAATCAACTGAACTATAAATACATTGGAGATCCTTAGTAACTAAGCAGGTAGTTTTACTAAAATGATTCGCCACTGAAGAGCTTAGTATGTCCCTGGAAAGCACTTTTATAAAATTCTCATTAGAATGTCATATCTATTTAAATATCTTGTCTTTTGCTGGTTTGGAGCAGAGAATTTTCCTCTGAGAATCTTTTATGAGGAAGTAAGTAAAAGCTCTGAGTATCTCCTGTATACCTGGGTATTCATTTTTTCTTTTAGAATGAAACCTGATTCAGTAAATAGATTGCCATAAAAAGCATTGACTAGCATAAAATTATCCATAATCCCATTAAATATGTATACTCCACTAGATATACAGACACTTGCATAACACCATTACTCACCTTCTTGGAATTACCTAGGACTAAGCTGGTATTACATGTCTGCTTCACAAAGCATTAGTGTGACATATAAAATAACATTGATACTTAATGTCACATATAGTTCAGAAATGACAGCTGAAATGCATTTATAAATTGCCAACTCTGGCAATTTAATTGTGTTCCAAATGTACATTGCAGGTGAATTCATAGACATGCAAAACTTCCCTGGAGAAATACTAGCTGTAAGTTCCACTTTTTAGGAAATTCTAATGCTGGGACAGTGAAAACTAGGAGAAGTGACTACCTTTCTCCTTTTTACCTCTCATTTCACTATCAACCACTGTTCTGAAGCTGTTTCAGTTATTTGTTGTTGCATAGAAAATCATCCCACAACTTAGTGGCTCCAGATAAAAATGATCCAATATTTCTCACAATTCTGTGGGTTAGGACTGCAGGAGGGATGGCTGGACAGTTTTTGTCCCATTTGACATTTACTGGGGGTCAATCAGCCTCATTCAGCTGATGGCTGGACTGAGTTGGAGCCCCAGTAAGTAATAACTCAGTCATCTAGTGACGTGTGCCCCGACACATAAGTAATATGGGCTTCCTCACAACATGGTGGACTTAGGATAATCAGACTTGTAGCAAGCAGCTCTCTTCAAAAAGAGAAGCCACAGCTGCTTCTAATTCTTTCTCAACCTTGGGCTAAGAAGTTCCAGAATGCCGATAATCCCAGTACTCTGGAAAGGGCTGAGGCAAGGGGATTGTGAACTGAGGCCCTGGACAGGATAGGGAGACTCTATCTCAAAGTGAAAGAATAAAATGGCTGGCACTGTTTCTCAGTGCAAAGGCCCTGGGTTCGATCCCCAGGACTGGGGAAATAAAATGTCCCAGCAGTGGAAACACCACTTCTTCTGCATTCTTCTGTGACAGCAAGTTACAAGAGCCTCCCTAGATTTAAATGGGAGAATCCTGGAGCCCACCTCACCCAGGTGAGGCATGTCGGGAAGAGAACAGTTGATGGTGGATATGTTTTGAAACTACTTTCTGTGTCACCAGATTCTGGAGGATTCTGAAGGAGGTTGAATGGTAAGGTCTGAAGTCTTTAAAGTAGAATGTCCCCACTAAGTAAGATCAAGTCTCAGAAAGCAAGTGGTAGCTGAAAGGGTATGAATCCTTCTTCTAGCCTTCATTTTGTTTAAAAAAAAAACAAACTAGAAGCCAGAAATCTTAAAGTGTTCATCTGGGAGTTGGCATATTAGGAACCCCAAATAAAAGAAAGTAAAAAAGGAGCCTGTTTTTCTCATGGAAATTTCACAGGGAGGCAATGCAAGCCTGGCTTAGAGTTTTCCACTCCCCCTTCTCTACCTCCATCACAGGATGGGAAAATGGCAATGCTTCTGTAATTATTGCACAGATGAAATACATATACCAGCCCCAACTCAGATGATCATAATTCCTCATTGATATTTCTCTCCCCCCACCTCTGCATCTCTTCCAGTACTAAAAATTGAACCCAGGGTATTTATACTGACAAACACCCCTTTTAGTTTTTATTTTGAGAGTTTCGCTAAATTGCCCTGGCTGGGCTCAAACATGGAATCCTCCTGCCTCAACCTCCCTTGAGGGTCTTTTACTCTGGATGACTGTCCATCTATGGCAGTAAGTTTCCTAAATGTCCACATTTAATGGAGATGACATAAGCTTTACTAGGCATAACGTACAGGCTTTTTGGATAATTACAGATAGAATCTGAAGCTTTAAAATTTTACGAGGCTCCTCCAAGATGCTTAAATTTAAAATGAGTTATTTATTTTCTTGTCCAAATTTTTAAAAAATGAAAACCACATGAAATTATTTGTGCAGCTTTTGTTGTTTGAAGTAGGAATGCAGTTGTACTCATGAATAGGAGAGACAAACATGTGACTGCTAATTTGACCAAATTTTTGTGTATAGAGCCAGCAGCAGCATGGACCAGGAATGAGATAATTGTGACTCTTGAGGCAAATTATTAAATGTCTTGGAAACTTTGTTTCTTCAGCTGTAAACTGGAGATGGTAAAATGCTCTGTAGATAGCATGTCCTGGGTGAAGGAGCATCAAATGAGATAATGATGCTAAAGTACTCTAAAACAAATCCTATCTATAAATCTCAATATCTCCATTAATTTTGTTCACATCACCATCACCATTTTATGTTGTACTCAGGGAAGACCTTTTTGCTTGGTTCTGAAGTGTCCACTAAAGCACCTGAGAATGCAAGCTCCATGTTCTCTGGCATGGATGGTAGCACTGAGCCCTGAGTGACACTTCTCATGGAAGTTGTCACAAATTAGTTAAGCTTAAGATTTGAGAGATGGATGAGTGAAAGAAAAACATAACCATTGCCAACATCTGAGTCCTCCATACTAGGTCCTGGGTTAGTTATTTCTCCTGCTTTAATTACATTTAACTGCTATCTGGGCCCAACAAGGAAAGTAGAATCATTAGATCCATTTACAAGAAGGGAAACAAGCCTTGGAGGGATTTTTGACTTGTGAAAGTTCCATAGAGATCAGATGGTCAGCTGGGGTTTGAATACAACAAGCTTTCATGCCCCTGCCCCAGTGTTCACCATGAACTTCTACTGAATAAAGAAGGTTCATTCCAGAAATGCTGTCAGAGTAAGGGTGGGCTACAAGGGTAGGTGGCCTGTGCAGTACCTCAAAATCGTCCCACCACAGTTTACTGCTCTGTGATGCCATTTTGAAATTTTCAATTAATTTTGAACAAGTGGCCTCGTATTTTTATTTTCTATTGAACCACGTGTTATACTGCTAGTCTTGGGAAAAACTCAGGTAACATGTAAAGAAAAGGAAGATGGAGCGGGGGCCATTTTAACAGGGTTAAATCTGTTGTGTGAAGAAGGTAGTCCCAGAAGTTCGTTCAGAAGGTTCTAAAAAATTTATAGTTGTTGATTTCTCAGAGTATGGGTTACAGAATATGTGCAGTAAAACTACTTATTAAGTGTCTTATACTTTGCTGGGGCAAAATACCTGAAATCCACCTCTTAAAGGAGGAAAGATTGATTTTGCCTCATGGTTTTTAGAGGATTATGTCCATAGTCAATTAAGTTCAAGGCAGAAAGGGCATGGTGGGAGGGGCTGGTGGGAGAAAGCTACAAACTTCACTGATGGCTCAGAAGCAGGGAGCAAAGAGAGATCAGGGAAGGGACATAAACCCTTCCAGGCCAGGCCTCGGTGACCACCTCTTCAGCCAGACCCCAGCTCTTGTCAGCATACTCAGCTCTGTACTTGTGATGGCTTACTCCACTAACAACTCAGTCGCCTTCCACATGCATGAGAATTTGGGGGAACATTTTAAATATAAACCATAAATGGTTTCTAGATTTTAAAATCCCTGCAAGGTAAGGTTTAGGAATCTGCATTTTCTCAAGTGTTATCAGTGGAGTGTGTGTTTGTGTGTGTGTGTGTGTGTGTTGTAATGGGAGGACAATTAATTTGTAAAATTAAGAAAAATTGTACTTTAAAGTGGCAACATGTTCATTTGCATACCATAATTTCAACTAAGCAGCAGCACCACTTTGCAATGGTGCTGGAGTTCAGCAGGTCATAAAATACAAAGAGCTTGATTAAATTCTTCTGTCTCAAGTATGAGGACACAGGGACAAGTAAAAACTTCTTTAGAAGGTCTCATAATTTATTCAACCAGATAACATCAGGTGAGGTCACAGATATGTTGTATGTTTGTCTGTACACATAAATGTACAAACCATAAAAAGGGGAATAGGAGCTGGGTGTGGTGACACATTACTGTATCTCAGTCCTCAGGGAGGCTGAGGCAGAAGATTCTCAAGTTCAAGCCCAGCCTGTGCAACTTAGCAACTAAGTGAGACCCCGTCTACTCCTTCTCTTTCTTCTCCTTTTCCTCCTTCTCCTCCTCCTCATCCTCTTCCTCCTCATCATCATAAAAGGCTGAGTACGTAGATCACTTCAAAGACCCTGGATTCAACTCCCAGTACCACAAAAAGGGGGTGGCAAGACAAGGTTCAGAAAACTATAACAACTGCTGACAGACAAGATTTACTTCAAGCAATAGGCAACGTCTGGAAGACAACAGGAAAGGGAAAGAATAGGACAAATGTTTGATTTACCTCATCATATGAAATGAGGACAGTGTTGTTAAAGGGATGTAGGCTTTGAGTCAGGCACCCTGAATTTGAGTGTGACACTGACACTTAACCAGGTCTGATGAGTAAATTACTTAGTTCTTCCATCACCTTGTTTCCTCGTTTGTGGAGTTGTGGAACAACTCAACCAATGGCACGAGTAGCAGTGAGAGTTAATGGAAAAAGCACATGTAAAGTGCTGTCATGCACCAAACACTTCATTAATGGCTTTCACTGGAAAGAGGTCAAAGCTTGAAAAGTCTTTTCTAGTGTAGCTACTCAATATCGTTACTGTAGTACAAAGTCATTTCCTGATGAGGGCATGTGTGAAGTTCACGGAGGCTCAATTGTTCATATTTAAGGAAAGCCTTTTTAGAGGGGTTAACAATCTCTAGAATTCACTTGGGGTCCAGAGATCCTCCCTACAAGGAGCCATTTACCCCCCATCATGTCAGGTTTCTCTTATATAAGAAATGCAAGTACAGAACAAAATAGAAGAGACAGAAGTTCAAATACTCTACCAAACTACAAACTCCATTGTTTTAAAAATACTTCAATTTCTGTGCCAGTTTCGTTTATACTACTAGCTTATGTTAGTTTGTTGAAATGAAAGATTTGTGTTAATATCTGTTCATTTCTTTTTTGTAAGAATTTTTATGGCTTGTGTCTTGTACTCTGAGCAACTACATTGAAAATAATGATACGTGATGTAATAACTGTTGTTATTCTCTTACTTGATTATGAAATCTTTATTTTTTAATAAAATAAAAAAAATTAGTTAACTCTTTCAACAGAAATAGCTTGGGGCTGAGCCTGTCTTTTATGTGTCAGCTGATCCTTGTCCCTCAGAACAAGGTCTAGGCTTTTGAGCAATAAACCAAAAGCCCTGGACACATACAGTGAGGACTGACTGTGTCTCCAGAATCAGAGACTGAGAGGATTATATTGAAGAGAAGTTTGAAGAGAAGTTGAGTTTGGTTTTAAAGGCTAAGTAACAGTTTTCCAGACAGACTTCAGGTACAGAAGCCCTGTAGCCAAAGAAAAGAGTGCTTTGACTTGACTGACTGCAGATGGCTGAGGGGTAAGAAGCAGCAGGTGAATTTTCTTCCCCAGGGCTTCATCCACATAGGCAAACAATGAACAGTTGGGCCTTGGTGGGTTTGGCCCCCAGGACTTCTGGGTCTTAGTTTAATTGTAATAGGCTCATGAGGGAAGGGGAGAATAACTCGGTTTCAAAAGGAGAAATGGCTAAATTCTGATGACATAGACCTCTTTCTTCAATGGTATTTTAAAGTTAGAAAGTCAAAAGACTTAAGTATCGTTTTAAGGAGTTCCAAATTAGAGGCCAAAGAGGCACCATATATCATGACATTGATGTTCTGTCCTTTCTTATTTATTTGACATTAGTAGGTCATGTCGCAAGTTTATTTACCTAAACACACCCTGATATGTATTTAAGGAATTCACTCTTAAACAGTTGTAGAAAATGTACTTTGTCAATAGGCCATATCAATTTGAGGGGCATCCAGTCAGATAAAGTAATTAACATGGTGTGTGTGTTTGGGTTGTAAGTTTAATGAGTCAATGAAGTCAGTATACACGAATAAAAATAGATTTTAAAAATGCCCTTTGGGCTTATAAGCTGTTTCCTTTCTGACACAAAAGAAATACCTGCTTTCTCATTAAAAAGAAAAGAAAAAGAAAACCATTGGTTGCATTTAGTCTATATTCAACAATATTAAGTACCAAAGCAAAATTATATTCATTGTTTACCTTTTCATAAAAATGAACTCTACATAGCCCACTAAGTCTCAAAAATTCAGCTCATTTTTCACTGAGATCAGTGCTTCTATAATGCAGGTTCCTGGGCTCAACTAAGACTGATTAGCAGAAAAATCTGCATTTTTAACAAGCCAAAGTGACTCTGAGCCAAGTGATCTAACTATCAGAATTTGAGAAATTCCATTTTATCCCTTCCAGCTTCGGTGGCTCCTTTGGGGGCTGAATGAAGTTACTGTGTGGCCCAATAAGCCTAGTCCTGGAGGGGAGGAGCAGACCCCTGTGCAGGGAAAAGTCCTTAGGAACCTAAAATACAATTCACTACTATGCCACAGCGTGTTTGTGTTTTGGAGACAGAATGTGTTACACGGATCACAGCTGGCTCCCAACAATGCTCGCAGACCAGTGTTCCTGTTCTCACCTTTTTAATCATTCAAACTGTTCCTTAACACTTCATCCTTCAAGCAGTTTTTGAAATCCAGCTCCCAGGAAAGTTTGGGAGGGCCTGGAGTCCTTCAAGACATGTCCATCTCTTCAGTAATCCAGTTACACATACTGGGGAAGGCTTCTGCTTTGTTCCGTACTTTGTTCTGGTTTATGTGGACCCTGGCCTCTCTGTGTCGAAGTGTCTCATCTTCTAAACTTGCAGCCCCATCTCTTCACAGTATTTGTCCCTAGCAGCTCCTTGACTTACACGAAAGCACACACAGGGGGAAAGTACACAGAAACTATGTTTGTATAAGGCAGTATGGTGAACAGACTTTTTCAAACATGCCTCAAGTAAACTGTCCTAGAATTTTGCAATCATACACTTAAATATCCAACATAATTACATTATGCAACATTTTATGAAACTGTTTGTATCTCAAATATTCCATTCCATGAGCACTATGAATATGTACTTGTTGGAACTTGACTCCAAATTATTTTTTTGAAAAATAGACATTAAATATCAAGTAGGTCTGTCATACAAAATCCCATGGACTTCCCTTTCTGTTTAGTACAAAAGGATCCTATTAAAAATATCTTCTTTACCCATTCACCATTCCCACAGCAAAAACAGGATACTTGAAAAATATACCCACTGTTCTGAGCTTCTAAAATCCTTTAATTTGAAAAAGAATCTTTATTTTATGATTTGTAAGATTGTGATCTCATTTTTTTCTGTCTTTCTTTTTTTTGTTCTGTTCCATCTTTTTAAATTTTTTTTTCTAGAGATTGAATCCAAGGTATTTGCACTAAACTATATCTCCAATCCTTTTTTTAAATTTTTTTTTAAGACAGGGTCTTGCTAAATGGCTGACAAGGCTGAGCAGGAACCTAGGATCCTCCTTCCTCAGCCTTCCAAATTGCTGACATTACACATGTGTGCCAGCACACCCAACTATCAATTTCTCAATAACTTGTAATACCTTGAATTTCTTGGATAGATATTTTTCTTTAAACTGTATGTATCATTTAGTACCTCAAACTAATTCCAATAACAGGACCAGTAACAAAATAGCATTCTTGATATCTAGGCCTTTTCCTTTGAGGATAAAAAAATATTACCTCAAACTTGACTAGAGAGCACTAAATTAACCATAGAGTCCATCTTTCACGATCAAAGGGAATAGATCCCTTAAGCAGCTCTTGGAAGATCTGAGATTTATTTTACCCCACTCCTAAACTAATAAATTAACCCATCATGCTTCATGAATGAATGCAGAAAAAGTGATATTCTCAGTCACGCATGAGGAGACCTTATATTACAGCAATTGTGGTAGCTAGAATGTAAGTATTTTTCATGTTTAGTCCATGTCCTCATTGCCATGGAGTAATGTAGAGAGGTCCAGGTGACACTTGCACCTTCAATAAGTTGTGTTACTAGAAGAGGTCCTGAATTCATGAAACCCAAACCTTTTATAATGGGCCGTAAGAATGTCTTCCCTTTGACATGGTGAGACGTTGCCTACCACGTCCTTAGACAGCGAGGCAGCAACAAAGGCTATCAGTGCCACTGCACGTTCTACAGAACATTGAGAGACCTGTGGAAGTGTATATTCCTGAACACATTTTCTTGAGTGTATTGACTCAGAGTGTTCTAGGAAACCATATCTTTTACCATTTATGAAGGTTATTAATATTACAATATTCATGGAAATCTTTGTTTATAGTAATTTTTCTCTGATATAGCATAGCCATACTCAGGACATAGCTGAAAAGCTCTTTCATATTTCACTACTTTATATGATAACTTAATATGGAGATGATGTGGCTGCTGCATGTTTAGATATCCTGAAATGCAAAATTCAAAGATGAAGTATCTGAGAACATTTAAACATACTCTAAAGTGACAAAGATTAGACAGAAAGAAACAGAGAATTCTCTCCTATTTTACTCTGTATTTTCTTTTCTTTTTTGTGGTGCTGAAAAAATGGGCTTTATTTACTTCATTTTTTCATGGCCTGAATTATCACACAATTGTCTGAGTCTGTTTTCACTTGATAGTGTTGCAGAGTATCGAATATATAGTTGTGTGTTATTTATGTAGCATGCCTGGAAAGACAGAGAAGAAAGGAAGACAAATAAGTTATCACCCTTACCTTTAAGCTTTATTTAACCCTGGGAGTGTTGTCTACTGTCTCAGGACAATCACGGATTCTCATTCAGCTTTTTATCCTGGAAAATACATTTTATGGTCACAGATTGTGCATCCGTTTTCTAGCATCTTCCCTGAATTACCTCCTGGGGCCACTGCTCTTGTCATCAAGGTAATTAGTGACATTCGAAGTTTTTATTTGTTTCTACAAGTGTATTACTCTCTTATCATTAGAGAAATAAATGCAAGTTCAAATATACCATAAGAGTATTTTAGAAAATGGAGTCAGGCTCACTAGTGACACATCCTTCCTATATTTACCTGTCATATTCTGTACCACAAATATCTGGACATTTTAAATTCAGTTTTGAATATTAACAGTTATTACCATGCATTTCAATTTCTATTTTATTAAATATATATGGCAAATTGTGCTACCAGTACTTAAACATATCTTTTCTTTTTTAATCCTCAGAGTTACAATATAGAATTTTAAGACATGGATATATCTTTTGAGAGCCACTATTAAGCCCATTGCATCTGCTATCAATAACTTCATAACATAAGAATGTTCTCATTTTATCAGAATTCTTTGTAAATAATAGCATAGTAGACATCTTCGTGTATGAACTTTGTGTGTATGTGTATGGGTGTGTGATTTTTTTTTCAAATTTTGCTTTATTTTATCTCATTAATTTTCACAAGTGAGTTCAGTGCGCCATACAGTCATTAATAGTATATAAGAAAACCTTTTCATTCCTTCATATCTAATGCAAAATGATTCCTTTTTGTAAATGGAAAAGTAAAAGATTCTATTTGAATTTACTTTGTATTTTCTTTTCTTTTTCTTTTTTCTTTTTCTTTTTTGTTGTGCCAAGGATGGAGCACAGGACCTTGCACGTGCTAGGCAACTGCTGTCCCCCGAGCTACAGTCCCAGCCTTACTTGTATTTGTTTGAGCATGAATGAAATGAAATGTTTTAATCATAGTATTTTTAAAAATTTTTCTGTGTACTCTGACCAATTATCTATTGGCTAATGCTTTGTATTTTTTAAATAATCTCGTATGAGCTCTGTTATAAAAATAGTGACACATTTGTTTCATAAATGTTATTCTGAGTCTGGTTTGCTTTTGAATTTTGATGATTTTCAATAAATTGGAGTTCTGACAAAAAGCAATATGAGAGGCTTTTATAGAGGGACATTTATTGAGATTCCCTTTGTCTTTCTCCTACTGTCACCATAGGAGAATTTGAGAAAATCATCATCCCACATCCGGAGACCAAGTTCATCTGCTTTTCTCCTAATTTTCTTGGTAACATTTTAAAACATCTCTACTTGAATTTAATATATGGAGAGAAGTAGGGATTATAACTGACATTGCCAAATTCTTAAGAAGTTACCTCAAAATCAGTTTTCCTGAATAATTTACCTCTTCACTACTAATAAGCGATACTGATGGCTTCTTTAGAAGGTTTTCCCACATAGTGGGGTCTATTTCTCAACCTCTGCACTGTGGATGCTTTGAATCAAATAATTTTCTGTTGTGTCCTATGCATTGTATGGTGTTCAGCAGTTCCTCCACTACTTTCCACCAACATTGTTCTTTCTTTCTTCCTGTCTTAAGTTGGGACAATCAATCAAAAATGTTTCCAAATATCGCCAGATGTTCCCTGGCGAAGAAAAATCAACCTGCAAAATTATAGATCAAAATTGTCAGATGATATGCAGATAATAAATTTATTTAATTTTATTTCACTTATTGTCTTAGTAATACAATTAGCTTAAACCTGTAACAATCCGATTAATTGCACAATAGTCCCACTCTCATTGGGCTTGAAAAAAATCAACATCAGGGCATCTTCTACTTGGTCATGTGCTTTATACATGACCATAGTAAGAAGAGTAGCTTATTATTGTTCAAAGTAAAACATCTTAGGGATCTCTTTTGGCTTACTCATCCCTGTTTAACCTACATTGTTGGTAAATTTGAAAAAATTGCCCATCTGATAGCCATCTTGATACATGTAAATTAATTACATGCCGAGTTTTAATCTCACATTTTTGATCTTTAGAACATACCCTGAATTTCATGTCCCTAATTCTTTGAATCATCTTGCCTTTGATTTTAGCATACAACCATGCCTGTCTGAGTCAGTTAGCTCAGAGTGGTTTACAAGATGATAATGAGTTCAATGTTGCAGTTTCAATTAGCTTCACAGAAGAAAAACCCAGCTTCATAGCAGCAGACTGAACTGCTAACCCTGGCCACCATGCTCAGCCAGTAGCCAAAAGAAAGATGATAACAGAGAATGTTGCCAGCTCGGCACTCCCAGAGCTATTTTGCCTGGACAAGCAAAGGTCATACCTCTCTCTCTTATGGTGATGGACCTCTGTGTTATATCCCTACCATCATTCACTGCAGAAATCCGAGACGAAGAGCTGCTTTTTGCAGCCAGTGCAGATCGTTGAGGCAAAAATTTTCATTTTAGTTTCTTTTTAATGGATGAATAGAGCAGCTGCAGTTTTATAAGATATTTAAACAACTTTTAATTTTGTTTCTGAATTTGTGATATTAACCATAGGTTTGAAGTGAAAACATTTTATCTATTCACGAAACTATTTTCTAATAGTTTATTTAGAAGGATGGGTCATTATGAGCCTAAATTTGCCAGCCAATATATAATTATAATGGCCCCATCAAGGAATTTTCTTAACTACTATGAGAAGACTTTCATATGTATCCAAATGATGATTTAATTTTAGCTGAATTTAATATTTGTTCTGTATCATCTAAGGGCTTTTAACAGGGATCTCTGGCATCAATTTCTTAATACTAATTTACGTGTAGTACAAAATGTAACCACCATGGAAATGTAGACCTCTGCATCAGTCCTTTAGTTGAAAGACTGCAATTCTGCTTTGGGGTATTCACAATGCACCTGAAGAACTTCTTAGGTAGAATAACGAATGCTCTTAAGCTATAACCAGTTCAGTTTATAATCCACATTCTAGCATTAAGACCCACTTGTCTCTTTCCATTTTCTTCTGGTCTTTGAGTTCTGATTATATTCATTTAATTCTGGGCCACAATTTTGAAGCAGGGAACTTCCAAAACTTAGTATTTTATATAATGATATTCTTTCCTTATTGCTTCCCAAAGTGTTCCTCTGACTTACCAAGAAATCCATAGGTTTTACCAACAGTGTTGGTACTATATTCTGGGAATGGACAGATATCTAATTGCAGATTCGTCCATTCAAATTGCATATATCAAAATGCTATACATATTAGAAGCCATAGAGAAAGTAGTTTCTAGAAACTTCCCTCATCCAAGGTCTCCTAAACACATGAAATCTCGAATGAATAATGTGGAGAAGCCAAATAGATAGAGCCATGAGTGCAAGAATGTAGAAATATGATTCCACGGGCTGTCTCTTAATGCATGCAAAAGTATGTGGACTCGAGATTTATTATATAAAAAGTTGACTTCCATAATGGCAGCTACATGAGTACCATGGTTTCTAAAATACTTCTCCATTATCCTGTGTGTCATGTTCATAGTCTCGTTTCAAAATGAATAATATTTTTCTCTAAACATTCTAATATTTTCAATCATTACTGTGTCAGGCACTGGGATAAGTGCTTTCATGGGTTAGTTTATTTAACTTTTTAGAATGGCCCTATGGCATTCTAGCTGTTATTATTATTATCCTCATTGTATAGCTAAGGAAACTGACAGGTAAAAATTAATTAGTGTCCCAAGGTGACACAGCTAACACTAACATGCAACAAAACTAGAACTTGAATTAGGTTTGTATGAATTCAAAGCCTATATCCTTACCTGCTTCTCCAAACTGCCTCCCAGGAATCATTATCACAAAGACACGCCTTTTTAGTAACAAAAAATGATATGATTTATTTAACTCTTTCTTAAAAACAAATAAATAAAAATGGTACCCAAATATCTTTCATGTCACACAAACCTGCATTCATACAGAATATAGTCTGTGCTAATTTACCTCAGAGCTGGCCTCTTCTAGTTTTCATGAAAAGATTTGTTCATGTTTTTAATCATTGTATTCCACTCCCTTTGACATTTGGGGTAGTTATAACATGTCCAATGATGTTTTAAAGAATGCAGTTTACCCTACTTTCTTTAGAAGACTATAAATAAAAAAGATACGAAGTGTCAAACCACAATTATACTGTGAGTTTTAGTAACCTCATAAACTATAAGAATGAAGTACTAGAAAAAATTTATTTTTAACTGCCACCATCAAAATCTCATTTTCTGTTTTCATTTTTGCAGCACTGGTGGAAGTAATCCAGTTAGGCTGACATTTTTATGGAGGGTAGTTTAATGTTCAAATGAGCTCTATTTTATTTCATCATTTTTATTTTTTCATGGGAAAAATTTTCTTTCTTTCTTTCTTTCTTTCTTTCTTCCTTCCTTCCTTCCTTCCTTCCTTCCTTCCTTCCTTCCTTCCTTCCATGATTTGAACTATGCTATATACAAACTAAGTTGTTTGGATTATGGCTCCATTTGACATGTGTTAGTTAACATAAAGATCTCCACAACCATGGTTCATGTTTACAAAAATACAAACCCATTCTGATTTTTAATCCTGTTGTATTTCTTAATGCATCTAATTAAAGAAAATGTGGCAAAAAGAAAAGGAAGCTTGGTCTCAAACATATGCTTGGCTTTCTGTTAGCAGGAAACAAATGTCCAAATGTGGTTGCACACATGCTCATGCACGTGCTCACATACGTATGTCCCTGAGTATAGATCCAAGTGTGAACCTTGGTGACACAGAGGCTCTTAGAGCCAAATGCTAAGCATATGTCAAAATTTGGTGTGATCACAACAACAGAATGGTACAATATTGTTTCATTCAGTCTGATACAGGAGAAGCCAAGTGACAGCAAATCATAAAACAAATGTCATTTCCTTCTCAGAAGTGATACTTATAACTAACTGACTGAAAAATAAGATCAATTTATTTCTGTGTAACTTTCTTGTCATTGGTAAATTGATGAATAAATTTCTGCTAACCTATAAGGGAAAATAGACTGACAAATCTTTAATAGTTGAGTCGTGTTAGAGAAAATTGCTGATGCTTGACTATTTCTGCCCTACAAGTCAAAATGTATCTATCACTTATCAGAAATGGCATCAGCAAATTCATACAGTTCAATCTAACATAAAAATAAATTTATAGTATTGTGGATCTTTTAAAAATATCTTTATATTTTAAAATCTGGCATTTTAAAATGATGTAAAAAGATATAAATTTAAGGCTGGATCTCACTAATCAAATAACGAAAAAGTGTCAAATATTTTCAAAATATTAATATCCATGAAATCTTTTATGAGGGCCATGGATAAAGTATTGGTTTATCACAGGTAGATTTTATTAAAACTAAGAAGGAAATTTCTTTCCAAATCCATTATTACCCTTGGCTAGTAGACAAAAATTAATCCAAGGAGAAAGTAAATGATGATCAAGTGATCACTCTTCCAAGAAACCCTCATACACCATGTTAGACAGTTACAACTAGGTAAAATGGACTAAAGATTCATGAAATGGAAATGTCATTGGAGTTTTCCAGTACAGCAGTTCTTAGCTACTCAGTGAGCAAGTCTAGACACTGATCAGCAATGCAGTATGTTGTGTGTGATTTCTTTTTAATATTTAAAGTACTGAAATTAGCTATTTCATTCTTGTATAAATTGGAGTGTATTTGAAATTATCCTCCTGAAAATGTAATACTACCTCAGTAACACTTAGCGTCATAAAGAAACAAGTCCAGTTTCAGTTGATGGGCCTGGTATTACACACATGTCTATTGGATCTACGTGTGAGAATGAATCGTACATGAAAACAGAAGGGCAATGTTTCATAGCAGAAAAGCAATGTACTGATCTAGGCACGTCCTACAACCTTTCCTAGAATTGGCAGAGATTGCTAAATATATAATCAAAAAGCTGATAGTGTGCACAGAGTTAGCAAAGGGTCATTGTCCTGGGAAACATTTCTCTAGGTCTTGGTGAGGTCTGGGGAAACGCCTGTGCCATTGCTAGAGGACACGTTTATCATAACTGGATGCTTACAGCTACTGGACTCTATGTTTCTTTCCTTCCTGTGGGCAGTGCCCAACATGCATTGCCAAAGTTTGTTTCTCTGAGCCCAGTTTATCTTAAACTGGCCTGGCTCCAGGAGTTGACCTTTTTCTTTCTTTGGATGTGTTAATAATGTGGATTAAAGCTCTCTAGTTGGTCTCAGTCCATTGGCTATTCCCATAGACCTCAGAGAAAAGTTAACATAATTAGTTCAATGTTTGCAGGAGAACTTTATTCCATTTTCTATAAACTGTTGTTTGGAGGAGTGGGTGGCACTTCACTGTTACTGCATTTACTAAAACTTTAAATCTAACTCTCTCTAATTCTCCTTAACTGTATGATCATGACATTTCTCCTCTAGATAGTGGGATATATTTATTCCATATCTCATTTCCATTATTCTAATTTTATTTATCACTTTGATATCTTATAATTTGTATAAATTTATAATCTTAACAGTAAAGCATTCCAAGTATATCCAAGAATATAAAAAAAGATGTGGTCATTCTAATTTATTTTTCTTTCATGGATAGAAAAATCTTAATAAAGATAACACAAAATCTCTATAAATGTATGTTAAAGGTTGAAAAATCTCAAGTAAATACTAGCAAACATTAATAACAGTAATAAGCCATTATGAAAAGAGTTGCTTCTTGCAAAACACTATAAATTTTATTACTATTAAATCACTTTATTAGTAGATTAGGTGTGGGCATTTCTATTATCTCTAGAGTGCCCTAAAAATACTTGAGTTAATACATATTGCTGATGAGAACTTTTAATGACATAGACTTAGCAGTGTACTGAAAATTATAAATATTTGTATTTGAAGTAAAGATTAGTTGTTCTGCTTAGTTGTAAATTTCTATAAGTATTTCAAATGAGAAGCAATAAAAGGAATGTAAGCTAATAATTATTTTTTTCCAAAACCTAGCAAATATGATATCAAAGAGAAAAAAATTAAGTAAAGTGATCAAAAAGGGAAAATAAGACAAGTCTCCATTTCTCCAAATTAAAAATTTAGGAAAGTCAACTGAGAAAAAAAGCTATGAACACTGTCAAGAGTTTAGTATTTCATCTAATTATGAAAATTTTAAAGTATATTTATTAGCTATAGTCAATTCTAAAATAAAGATGAAAAACTTTTACATATCACATTAGCAACCTGAAATAGAAAGTAAATAGGAACAAACATAAAAAGGAATTTGTAAGACCATGTCAAAAAAGCTATAAAATAATTTTCAAGGTGAGCTATGACAGAGAAACAAACATTCCATGCTTATTGACAAAATGAATTAATATATTGGAAATCTAATTTCTCTCCAAAGTAATTTACATATTTTGTGCAACTGAAACCAGAATGAGGGATTCTTTCATTAATATGCTAAAATAACTTTAAAATAACATAAAAATAATTTTAAAATTTATGTAGCAGTAGAAAGAAAACTAACCAATAAATTAATAATAAATTATTCATAATAAATTAAAGTAATCAATGCTCTTACAAAATTAGGAACAGGTGGCACATGCCTGTAATCCCAGCACTCGAGAGACTGAGGCAGGAGGATCGCTGCTACTTTGAGGACAACCTGGGCTACAAAGTGAGTTCAAGGCCAGCCTGAACTGCATAGTGAAACCCTATCTCAGAAACACTCCCCCAAATATAGTTAGGAACAATGTATTAAAATTTAAACAAGTTGTTAGATGAAATGTCAAACTCTAGATAATGAAAATAACATAAATAAAATCAAAAGTCTATAGATAAGTCAGAAAATATCTGCAAGGCATGATATTATCTTGAATATATAAAGGGGTCTTACAAATAGTAGGGAGAAGATAAACATTCCTATAGAATCCAGGAGGCCAGTCTTTCAAGGAAAAATAGTACTTCTGACTTTGCAGATACTACAGTCTCTGTTTAAACTACTCAGTTCTTCCCTTTAGCTCAACAGTTTCTAAGGACAATGCTTAAACAGCTAAGCATGACTGTTATTCCAACAAAACTTCACCGAAATAAGAAGTTGGCCAAGTTGGGCTCCACAGATGATTATGTGCCCACTGTTAAAACAGATATATGATGTGTTCATTGGTGCATTCTAAATACATTTAGAAGCAAGTGTGGTATATACAAGATGCCCAACAAATACACATTGATAGAATAAGCAAATGCCTAAAAAGAACAAGTTTTTAAAAATTAAAATTACCAGTAAATGTTTAATGTTGTTCAAACTCATAATAAAAAAGAGGCAAATTAAAATAATGATATAATTTTTTTACTCTCATTCACAAGGTTGAGTGGTCTGTTTATATTTTCTTTAATGATTGGTCTTTGGTATGATAAAGACTTATACATATCCTCATATGCTGATGGTAGGTCTTTTCATTTTTTTTAGTTATAATGCATAAAGAAAACTGAGGAAACATTTTAAGAGGATCAATTTACCAACTCCAAGTCCATATTTATCGTCTTATTTAGTAAAATATTAAGAATGGTGAAAAGATTTTATTACTGCTAATGTTAACCTCATTAGAAATTAAAATAGAAAATTTAAAATATGTAATTCATTCAAAATAATAACAATTGCTTCTCTTTTTTTCATTTAAAGAGAAAAAAACCAACAAAACAAAATAGAAAAAAGGATAGCAACAATACAGAATTCCAAAGGAAAAAAAGAAAAGAACAAAAAAAACCACTAAGAAATCACTACTTGATAAATTACATACTGTCGTCTTGGAAATAGTTGTTCACATTACAAAATTAAACTGATAAAAATAATTTTTTTTGTACTGGGGATCAAACTCATGACCTAGCACTTGCCAGGAAGGCGCTTATGCTGCTAAGCTAAATCCCTAGCCCTCAAGTTACAAAATTAAAGCACACAAAGTAGACATTCAGACAGTGGGACTGTTAACAGTTCTGCTCAGTGATCTAACAAAAACAGTAATATGGTCATCTATCTTCCACACTTAAACATACATGCAGTTATATCCTTTAGAGCACTTTCTTTTCCTCTCTTTTTTACAGTAGCAATTACACATTTTGGGTTTTATTACTCCTACATTTCTTATTACTTTTTACACTAGAGACACAATGTGATATTTATAAATATGATTCTTATTTATTTCACTAATGGGGATAGTCTCAAGTTGTCTCCATTTCCCTATGAAGGCCTCAAGATCATCTTTCTTCATAGTAAGATTCCATTGTATAGAAATACCACATCTTTTTCATCCACTCTGCAGTTGATGGTCATCTTTGTTGTTTCCAAGATTTATCTATTACAAATTGTGCTGCTATGAACACAGGTGCACATATATCACTGTGATACGAACTTTTCAGTTTTTCTGGGAAAATACCCAGGAGGCGAATAGCTGGGTTAAATGAAGCTTCCAATCCTAGTCTTCTGAGAATTCTCCATATTGATTTCCATAGTGGTTGCACCAGTCTACATTCCCACCAACAGTGGAGCAGTGTTCCTTTTTCCCTGAAGCCTTGCCAACGTTTGCTATCAGTTGATTTCTTGATGGCAGCTATTCTTTCCGGAGTGAGATGAAATCTCAATGTTATTTTAATTTGCATTTCTTGATGACCAGTGATGGTGATCATTTCTTCATGTATTTATTTGCCATTTGTATATCTTCATCTGAGAACTGTATGTTCATCTCAGATGCCCATTTTTGGAGAGGGTCTTTGAATTTGGGGGGCTTGATGTTTTTCAATTCTTTATATGTTCTTGATATAAGGGGGGGTTGCTGTATAAAATTCTTTCCCATTCTGTGGGTTTTCTTTTCACTCTGATGATGATTTATTTTGAAGTGCAGAAACTTTTCAATAATATGAGATCCCTATTATTGCTTCTCTGAAGTGTTTCCCCTGCAGTTTGCGTTTTGTTCATGAATTCTCTGTCTACCCCTTTGTCTCCAAGACTTCCACGTACCTTATCTTCTAGAAGATTTAGTGTTTCTGTTTTAATGTTTAGGTTTTTGATCCACTTAGACTTTAGTTTTGTGCATGGTGATAGGCATGGACCTAGTTTCAGTCTTCTGCATGTGGAGAGCCAATTTTTCCAACACCATTTATTAAAGAGGCTATCCTTCTCCAAGTGAACATGTTTAGCACCTTTGTCCAATATCAGGTGGCTGAGTGTCTTTGTACCTATACTTGCATCTTCTAATCTGTTCCCTTGATCCTCAGGTCTATTTCTTTGCCAGTACCATGCTGATTTTATTACTGTGGCTTTGTAGTACAGTTTCAAGTCAGGAATTGAGATGCCTCCTGTCTTGCCTTTCTTGCCCAGAATTGCCTTTGCTATTCTAGGTTTCTTCTGATTCCAAATGAATTTTAAGAGTGTTTTCTCTAGGTCTGTGAAGTATAACAATGGTATTTTCATTGGGATTGCATTAAATCTGTATAATAGTTTTGGGAGTATGGCCATTTTCACAATGTTGGTTCTTCCTAGCCAAGAGCAAGGACTATCCTTCTATTTTCTAATATCTTCTTCAATCTCCTTTTTTATCATAGTGTAATTTTCAGCATGTAAGTCTCTTACATTCTTATGTAGGTTGATTCCTAAGTATTTCATTTTTTTAGATGTTAGTGTGAAGGGCGATATTTCCATTATTTTACTCTCAGTGAGTTTCTTGTTTGTGTACAGGAGTGCTATTGATTTTTGACCATTGACTTTGTATCCAGCTACACTGCTGAATTTGTTTATTACCTCTAACAGTCTTTTAATGGAATGTTTTGGGTCTTCTATATACAGGATCATGTCACATGCAAATAGTGATAATTTAACTTCTTCCTTTCCTATCTTTATTCCTTTTATTTCTCTCTCTTGTCTGATTGCCCTGGCTAGTGTTTCCAGAACTATATTGAAAAGGAGTGGTGATAGTGGACATCCTTGTCTTGTTCCTGATTTTAAAGTGAAAGCTTTCAGTTTTTGTCCATTTAGTATAATATTGGCTCTTGGTTTGTCATAGATGGTCTTTATAAGGTTGAGGTAGACACCATGTATTCCGAGTTTCTGAAGGGTTTTTATCATGAACATGTGTTGGACTTTATTGAAAGCTTTTTCTGCATCTATTGAGAGGACCATGTGGTTTTTGTTTTTGGCTCTGTTGATGTGGTGTATTACATTTATTGATTTGCATATATTAAACCATCCCTGAATTCCTGGGATGAATCCCACTTGATCATGATGTATCAAATTGATGATTTGCTGCATTCTATTTCCCAGTATTTTATTGAGAATCTTTCAATAAATGTTCATTAGTGAGATTGGCTTATAGTTCTCCTTTTTCGTTGGGTCTTTCTCTGGTTTTGGTATGAGAGTAATACTTGCTTCCAGGAATGATTTAGGGAGGACTGCTTTCTTTTCAATTTCACTGAAGAGTTTAAGGAGTATTGGCATCAAGTCTTCTCTAAATTTCTTGTAGAATTCAGCTGTGAATCCATCAGGACCTGGGCTTTTCTTTGTTGGTAAGTTTTTTATTACATTTTCAATTTCAATAACTGATATTGGGTTATTCAAAATTGCTATATTTTCTTAGTTAGTTCATAATTTTCTACAAATCTGTCCATTTCCTCTGTGTTTCCCACTCTATGTGAGTAGAGATTTTCAAAGTAGGTATTCATGATCTTTTGAATTTCTGTGGGATCTGTAGTAATTTCCCCCTTTTCAGTCCTTATTGCGTGTATTTAGGTTTTTTCTTTCTTTTTCTTTATAAGGTTAGCTAGAGGTTTGTCAATTTTGTTTATTCTCTCAAAAAACCAGCTTTTTGATTCATTAATTCTTTGTACTTTTTTTTAGTTTCAATTGCCTTGATTTCTGCTCTAATCTTTACAATTTCTTCTGTGAGCTTTGGATTTAACTTGCTCTTCTTTTTCTAGAAGCTTGATAAGAAGCATTAGATTGTTTATTTGTGCTCATTCTGTTTTCTTGATATGAAAGTTTATTGCTATATATTTTCTTCTTAAGACTGCTTTCATTGCATCCCACAGATTACAATATGTTGTTTCCACATTTTCATTGAATTGTAGGTATTGCTTTATTTCTTTTATTTCGTTGAGCCCACTGGTTGTTCAAAAGGTTGTTGTTTAATTTCCATGTATGCATGCAGGTTTTGCAGTTTCTTTTGCCATTAATTTCCAATTCCAGTGTGCTATGGTCAGATAGTACGCATGGGACAATCTCAATACCTTTGCATTTATTTAAGAATGTTTTATGGGATAATAAATAGTCTATTTTGGAGAATGTCCCATGCACAGCTGAGAAGAATGTGTATTCTGATGTGGTTGGGTGGAACACTCTGTAAACATCTACTAAGTCCAATTTCTTGCAGGTATGATTCAGTTCTATTATTTCTTTGCTGACTTTTTGTCTAGTTGGTCTATCTCTTTGTGACAATGGGCTGTTAAGGTTCCCTGTAATAATTGTGTTCTTGTGTATTTGGTTTTTCATGTCCATTAGTATTTGTGTTATATAGTTGGGTGCTGCTGTGTTTGGTGCATATATATTTATAATTGTTAGTTCTTCCTCTTGAATGTTTCCACTTACAAGTATGTAGTGACCTTCTTTGTCTCTTTTAATCACCTTAGGTTTGAAGTTCACATTGTCTGCAAATAGAATAGTTACCCCTGCTTTTTTCTGGGTTCCTTTTGCATGGAATACTGTTTTTCATCCTTTGACTTTTAATCTACGAGTTTCCTTTTGGATCAGATGTGTTTCTTGTATACAGCATATTGTGGGATTATGTTTCTTGATCCATTCTGTCAACCTATTTGTTTTGATAGTTGAACTGAGGCCATTTACATTTATGGATATCACTGATATGTCTTGGTTCCATTTTGCCATGCTATGTTCCAATTGTTTGCTTTCTGCTTTTCCCCCTTATTTAATTACTTGTCCTACTTGGTGGTTTCTTTCCGTTGTTCTGGGGATTGTGGTCATTTTTATCTCTGTCTAGTATGTCTTTCAACACTTTCTAGGGTTGGTTTGGTGGATGTCAATTTCTTCAGTTGCTCTTTGTCATGGAAGTATCTTGTTTCTCCATTAAATTTGAAAGACAGTTTTTTGCTGGGTACATCAGTCTGGGTTGAAAGTTGTTTTCTTTCAAGGCTTGAAATATCTCACTCCAAGCTCATCTTGACTTGAGGGTTTGTGCTGAAAAGTCTGCTGTGAGTCTAATGGTCTTTCCTTGATAGATGAGTTGTGTCTTTTCTCTAACAGCTTTTAGTATTCTGTTTTTATGCTGTATGTCTGCGATCATAATTATTATGTGTCTAGGTTTAGATTTATGTTGGTGTGACTGGTGTTTTATATGCCTCTCTTATCTGCATATCAGATTTTTTTCCCCATGTTTAGGAAGTTTTCTCCTATTACTTCTGTGAATAACTTAGTTATGTGTTTTGCATTGACTCCAGCGTCTTCAGTAATGCCTATTAATCTTATATTGTTGCTTTTGGCATCATCTTGAAGCTTCTGGATTGTCATTTCATGCTGCTTTGTTATTTTTAAAAGTTCTATCTTTTCATGATCACTAATTGCAATCCTGTCCTCAAGGTCTGAAATCTTATCCTCAGCTTCATTTAAATGGTTTTGCACGCTTTGAATAGAATTTTTTGTTCCTTGGAACAGAAGTTTGCTTCATGAATTCTGCTTGTTTTCTATATTGTTCATTCAAGGTTTCAATCAGTTTCCCATGTTCCTGTACTTTTTTCTCTATTTCTTCTTTAGCTGCACTCAGCAACTCCTTGAAATCAAATTAGAAGTACTCCCCCATGTAAAGATAGAAGTAACAACTAAGGTTGTTACTTCTATCTTTACATGGGGGAGTACTTCTAATTTGATTTCCTCTATGGCCTCATGGAGTTGTTTTTTTATTTCATTCACTGTCTTTTCAGAGATTTCCGGTGTGTTATTTTTGGAGTCCTCCATTTCAATGTCTCCTGTACTTGCTTCTGGTGAGCTAGATGTCTTAGACTGCATTTTGCTTTTTTGTTTTGTCATTTTCCCCTTGTGAGTTAGTGTTTGGTCCTTCGGACCTGCTAGTCAACTGTTGGTAGTGTGTATCTTGGGGTCCTAATGTAAGGTTGATGTTTGTCCAATTGCTAGGTCCCACAATGAATAGGTGGGCCAGTCACCTGACTTCCTGCTGCAGGGCCTGTTGAGTGAGTCCTGTATTCTTCCCGGGCTGACAAGCCTAGTAGTACTGATGTAGGTCAGCTTTTAGTTCCTGCTAGTACTTTATCTTCAGGTTATTCCAGGTCATCAAATCTCCCTGTCTATAGTGTTTGTGTCGGCTGAGGCCCTACTGTGCCCATATTGTGTGCCTGTGTGTCTCATAAGCCCTTTTGATTTTCTTCAAGTTGGGGGAGTCCTTCTCAACACACTCCTCATTGTGCTTGATGTTTTCTGTGTGTAGGAAGGGGTCACCCTCACTCTTGTCAGACTCACCAAGGACTTACATTTAGTTGGAGGGAGCTTTACTACTGGCCCTATTTACCCACTGTGCACCTCTATTTTATAGGCAAACTCACCACACTGACTGGAGCCAGCTGAGATCTTCTGTTTTGGTGAAGCAGTCACTTAATCTCCCTTCAAGCTTGCACAGATAATCCACTATAGTCCCAGGTTCGTCTTGGGGTGGTTTCAGATGCAGGGTGTGGTCTTACTGCCTGGGAACCGAGTTCCAAGTTTGGCCAGTGCGCTGGGATTCTGCTGGGGCACGTGGTCAGGGTCCAGGGGTGGACTCTGGGCCCTGCTTGCTGCTTCCAATCCATTCTTTATAACATGGCACAGATAATATTTTCTATGAAAATGTCTAAATTTTCTGAACTAAGATGAAATCATTGAAAAGAATGGCATTGTTTTATAATTTTGAAAGTCTCTTTAATGCCAAGTGGATTCTTATCTACTTCTGCATGTACTATATTCTGACATGCTTTTTTGTTGGGAACATAGGAAGAAAACCAATCTTCAAACAGTTATGTAGTTAGAAAAAGGTAAAGAGTTCACATTTTTCTGATAACTGGAATTTCTGCTTTAATAGTACACCAAAACTTAAGAGGTGGTAGTTTCTTTCTTTTTTTTAAATTTTATTTAAAGAGAAAAATAAAACCAAAAAAAAAAAAAAAAAAAAAAAAAAAAAAAAAAAAAAAAAAAAAAAAAAAAAAAAAAAAAAAAAAAAAAAAAAAAAAAAAAAAAAAAAAAAAAAAAAAACCCACTAAGAAATCATTACTTGACAAATTACATACTGACATCTTGGAAATAGTTGTTCAAATTAAAAAATTAAAGCATGCAAAGTAGACATTCAAACAGTGACACTGTTAACAGTTCTGTTGCACGATCTGACAAAAACAGCAGTATGTTCATCCATCTTACACACTCAAACATACATGCAATTATATCAAAAGTGTAAAATTAAACAACAAAACAGAACAAAGCAGGTCACAAGAAAGCAATGTAAGAGACATAAATTTCAAAGATAGACAATTGAAGATATTCACTCTCTATTATATTGACTCTTGTTTTCTTCCAAATAGTTGTCCATATTGTCACATACAGTGAATTCACATAAAACAACATAGTATGGAACTGATCTGAACAGGATGAGGAAGGCGTTTCAGGTCTTCAAGACCAGACAACTGAGAAGCCAAGAATGGCTGTCATAGTGTCTCTCCTTCTCTTCAAAACAGCTGGTAGTTTCTTAAGAGAGTCTTAGTGGGGCTGGAGATTTAGCTCAGTGACATAAGCGCCTGCCTGGCAAGCAAGCTGTCATGAGTTCAACCCCCGATACTGAAAAAAAATTTTAAAAAAAATTTTTTTAAAAAAGAGATTATTAGTGATGTGGTATCTGAAACTTTATCGTGTACCTTTCCATACTCTAAAACTCACTTATCTTGCACTTCCAGTTGATCATTCACCCATACATGATTCTGTTGACACTATGAATTGATTGGAAAATACTGATTTACTGAATTATTCCAGTCTTCCAGGTATAGATGTACTTAATTATACAAAATTCTACATTCTATTATTACATCTTCATCAGTCCCAAAAACGTGAAATGTTGAGAATCAGTAAAGTACTCTCTGATGCTTCATTGTGGACATTCTTAAGTGAAACTGGCTTGTCTTATTTTATGTAGATGTGTAGATTATTGTGAGAATAAAATGACTACTCATACAGGTGGTACACTGCTTTGATTTGTGCTAGACTTACCAGGTATTAATTTTACCAGCAATGCAAAACTCAAGACAGTAAAAAAGACAAATAAACTCTTAATATTATTATGAAAATTATTACTAGTCTCTCAAAGGTTCTCAGCCACATTTTGAGAGCTGTGTCATACATTTGACAAGTATCAACATTTTACCTTATCTGTTTCAAAACTGCACAAATTAAGCAAATATTGTGGCTCTGGCTAAAATTTCTATACCTCTTCCATAGTCTACTTTTCCAGAGATTAACTGCTACACTGGAATAAGTGGTTTTGTACTTCTCCTGTGGATGTAAACACCCACTACAGTATCTTTTTGATTTTTTAAAATATTTTAGATAAATGAATCCATTCTGAATATTTGCTTGCACAAAAATTTTTCATTTGACATTATGCCATTATGCTTTTCAGAGAGATCTATGCTAATACATATAGATCTAGTTCATATATGTTAAATTCTAGGTGATACTTATTACCTAATTTCTGGATAAATGTATATTTAGATTGTCTCCAGTTTTTCACTATTGTGAGAATTTCCTTAAACAAGATCACTCTAAGTTGTTAATTTTCTTATCTCTCTTCTCAAGTCATCATCAACATGGCTTTACCAATTTATACTTTGACACAGTTCTAACTTGTTATTAGGAGATATTTGGAAGTATATATTAAGTACATCAAAAGAAGGCACTTTTTTCTAGAAATTTCATTCTATGCATTGGCTATAAGGTTATTTGGATGTCAGTGATGAAACTCAGGTTTTTGTTTAGAGTTGTTTATTATATTGTTTATAAAACTGAAACCTAGAAAACAGCTGCTATGTATTCAATGATAAATGACTATTAAGTGATAAGGGTTAGTAACATAAAATGTAATACTTTTTAATGGGTTACTCTATAGTCCTATATGCTAATTTTATTTAAATAATATGTTATTTTCTCTAACTGAATTTATCCAAATGAGTGACGGACATACAGATTATTTTGCATTTTCTTTGTGTATTTTTTTTTCATTATCTAATTTCATTACTGAGAAACATTACAAAGAAGAAGAGGAAGGAGGAAGAGGTGGAAAAGAAGAAGGAAGAATAACTACAGGATATATTTTGAAACCTCCTTCCAAACTAAATGTTAGATCAGTCCACAAAAATAAGGAGCAGATCTGAAAATTAACACTGCACAGAAGTCATGTGACAATTTGTTACCGCCTCTAGAGACACTGATTAGGTGAGACTGGAGGTCAACAATACCCTGAATTGCGTAGACTTCACATCTGAGAAATTCTAACTTAGAAATGGTAGCCAATTCTATCTGACATGTCTGCAAATAAGACATATTCAGTAGGCAAAAGAGATAAACAACATCTGGGGGCAAGTTCTGGCAATGTTTTTCTTCCCAGGAGTCTGAAACCTAGGACAGGATCTTCCATACCACGTAACAAGGCAGGAAGGAACCCTCACGCTTAAAACCCTGCTCTAGAATTTATTGTCCTTTCCTTGGCTTACCCTGCCTCAGACTTTGCTTTCTTTTCTTTGGCTTTGGCAGTCTGCCCTAAGTAGGCAAGGTAAAGCCTGCAGGTGTGGCTCAGGTGTGCACCCTCGCTTTTCTCTCATCTCTGCTTGCCCTCTAGCACCTCAGTAACTGTCTCTTTTGAGCATAGCTTCTTAAATTTAAGTATCAGAATCTTGAGTTAGCCCCTGCCTAGAGCTTCTGATCCAGTATGTCACGGGACCTTGCAATAGGAATTACTTGTCATGGGAAATTGCATAAAAATGGACTCCTAAAAGATACTAAAGCTTCTGGTTCACAGCCAGGCTAGTGAATCAGTTTCACTGGAGGGAGCCACCCAACACAGGGGGTCTGAGAAATAAAGTGTTACACATTAGAATTCGGAAATGTGATAAACACACTAAAAACTATTCCTACTAAGATGTCAGGCAGAGTTACTGTTAGATGTGGCACCAGTTAGTAGTAATAATATTTCTCGTAGTGGTGGTAATATCAACAACATAGAAATAATAATAATAATAGTAAGATTGCTAATGAAATAACAACAACAATAAAACTCAGGATGATTTTTGCTTTCCATGTTTTGGCAAAACTTATGAACACAGTCTTGCTAGAAAAGAAGTCAAGATTTTGGACGTAAAGAATTTTGTGAAATCATAGATTTCAAAAATATCTCTTTAAATGGATATGTTATATTTTCAATGAAAGCAAGGTCTTTAAAAACATACCAGACCTTACGATGCAGAAAAGCTGTTTCTTTTTCTCCTGCAGGGTGTTATTTATCTTTGGCTAATAGCTTCAGCCAAGTCATTTTTATAGCCTCACATGTTATCAAGTGTTTTTATTGCTCAATCTAACTACTCCATTTCTCAACCCATTGCATTAATCCTGCCTTTAGAGGCCAAGTGTAAACTGAAGTCTAGATAAAAGGTGTGCTTTTTAAAACATACCATTTGTGTTTTTCCTTTTTGTGTTAGATTATTAATACAGTAATTGGCAGTTAATGAGATGTAAGTGCTGTAGCCTCAGACACTTCAGGTTATTCATGTCTCTCTCTGTGCCATTTTCATCTGGTCTTCATTTTCCAAACACCAGACCTGTAATTATGCCAGACTTTATCTACGCCAAAGAATATTTTGTTTTTCCTTATTACTACCTACAAAGCATAAGGTTGTGAAAAATGTTGGACTTGCAAAACTAATTTTACCTCCCCCCTACACACACTGAGTATTTATTTGAGGGGGCCCCAACATGCTAAAAATCAAAGGTGAAGGAATCAAAGCTTTTGGAGTATACAGAGACATCTTGAAAGCATCTGGGCTCTCTATTTGGCTTTAGTATCTGCCATATTTTGCAGGTGAATCAGCTAAAGTTTTTAAAAAATGAAATATATATGATTCTAGAATTCAAACTGGAAATAGGTCTGGCACCAAAACTAGTACCATTATGTCTTATTTGAAGGGTTTGGGCACCTGTCTTTGCCTTTCTGCATGTTTTTTTCTCACTACATTTGTGCTAGTATTGCCAGTCTACCTTAAACTCTTTCATCATCTGCCTGTTTTTCATAATCTTCTCAGCTTTCACTTATATTTAATTTGTATAGTATCTTTTAGTGACTGTGTCCTCGTTGCAGATTTTTGATGTGCTAAATTTGTGCACATACCTGAGCTACGAAGAGAGATGTATTTTGTTTTGTATATAAACACCTAGCCCATATGCTTACACTGAGAATACCAGTCTTTGTTCTCGCTCAAGTGTTAATCTTTTTAGATATGTCCCTCAGCCTGAAGGACATCCAAAAGGCAGTAACTCATTAGAACCACGGATTCAGATTACAAATGTGTTTGGCTAGCTCAGTGTTGAAGTTCAAAATATCTTGGAATAAGTTTAAATATTTGTGCAGGAACAGTGATTAGTTTACTAATGTGTTGCCTTATAACTATCCATTAGTAACCACATTGGCCTATGATCATTAACTCTTGGGCTCCAATTAGCTCTCAGCATGCTGTAGAGTTTGGAGCTCTCCTATAGTGTGTTTATCATAGAACTTGGAATATTGACTCAGAAAATGAACTTTGAAAACTGATTTTTGTAAATATATTTCATTCTTTGAGCAGAAGGTTGAAAAGGAAGCTCTCTGAGGAGGTAACACCTTACTATTGTTTTGTAGTAACTATTTCCTAAACATGTACCTTTTCACTGGAGACCAGCAGGGAAGTATAGGGGAAAGAATGATGATGTGGGTCAGAATACCTGGGATTTAATTCTAGCTTTGTCATCAAACTCATGACCTCAGACAAGTCAGTTAATTTCTCTAGTGTTGGCTTCTCTAAACAACAAAGTGATATGTCATTCCTAAGCTGTTTTCCAGCCTGAAGAGTCTGTAGAATGTGTGCATTATGCCAATAGAAACTAAACCAGCTAGAAGACAAGCTATCAGAGTGTGGGTTACCTTGTCTTACCTTTCTTACCAATCAGCAGGGACAGTTTCCCCAAGAGCAACTTCACACCACAGACTTGACCTCAGAAGGTTTGCATGCCTGATTTAAAGCTTTGCTCACACCGTCTTGCATTTTCATTTTGCTCTTATGGGCAAATCATTATAGCTAATTATGTCCTTTGATAAGGCATTTCTTTCTGGTGCATCTACTAATTGAGAAAAGGAGTCATAAGCCCAAATTAGTCACTTTAGCCACCACTGTGTGTTTCAATTAGACTAAGAAAAGCAGAATATCAACAAAATTATATACATTAATTATTTGGGTCATTTTTAATGATCTGAGTTTTTTGATTGCTGGCGTTTTCCTTCTTTCGTGCTTCCTTGACCATTTTTTAAACTAAGAATTAATTACTGGTATTTATCACAAAATACTTTGAGACTTTCCATTCAACATAATTTTCTCCTTTGAGATATAAGCATCTATAGCACAAAATGGTACATTTAACGTTGAGTTATCACTTTGTCATGATTTTTATTTTTTTAGTGAAGTTATGATTAATTATGACAGATTGACCATCAGGAGAGTGCTTCCTTGGTTTGATGCTACTAGTACAGAAATTTCTCTCTGTATGCAATGTGGCTGCAGCTGGTTTGTTCACACATTTCTCTTCCCCTTTCTAAATAGAAGAGCCACCTAGGGGAATGAGGGGTAAATTCACTATAAGAAAGGACTTGCTAAAGGTGTTCAAATATGCATTCACACAGGGGTCGGTTTAGTTATGAATGTTAACATTGATAAAAATTACTCAGTGACTGCAAGGAATATTTACATTTTTGGTTTATGCAGTTTTATGTGCCAAAAGATAAGAATTAAAGAACTAGAGCTAAAAGTTTCCATATACTTATTGATGACTGATGGGGTTTTATGGTATGGGTCTGGTTTCAGAAATTTGGAGTAAATATGTGAGAAATCATATGGCTAAATTACATGTCACATCAATGACTATAAGTTGCTTTAATGGGGTGCAGGCATGTCCATTTCAAAGTAATCCTCAGCCTTTCTTCTTTTGTAAAACCAATGTTCAGAATGTTCTAGAAGTATGTCATTTTGCCCTCAGTGCATAAAATTTTATTCTACTTAAGGGGATTAAAATTGACTGTAGCTGAGTGTTAATTATATTAAAAATATCTGAATGTTTAAAACAAATAGTCTTAATCCTTCACAAAGAAATTCTATACGTTGAGATTTGATAATGTCTGTGTTGAGATCAAGTAGCTACCCTGTCTCCTAACTTTTTTAAGAGATATGTCTTTTTTCTGTTTTAAATTCCATAATGGTGTACTGACTTACAGATGTGCTTAAGAATAGCAAAGAAAGGATTGGTAAATTTAAAAATGTAATGCAACTAGTTATTCAACAGTATTTCATATGTAGTATTGATAAAATAGGAAAGCATTAGTCAAGCTTCCATTTATGGATTCTGTGCATCCAATGCATTGCATTGTGCCAGCAGTAAATTCATAGTTGTGAAACCATGGAGTTTAAAATGAAAAGAACCAAAGTGGAAATATTTAAGTATTTAATAAAGTTTTTGGTTCCATGATTTTATTTAGAACACTTTCTTGAATGTTCTACAAAAATTCCAAAGTAATCTGAATTAATGAATTAATTTCCATAGAAATCTGAATATACAGTTTAGCTATGGAAAGAGGAAATGAGTTCTGTTCAAATGTAGAGTTCACCCAGTGTGCAGTCCCTCCTCTGCAACCTCTGCAGGCTTCCAGAGGGTTTCAGTAACTTCTCAGAAGTCGTGGTCTCTGCTGTGATGTGACCTCAGAGGTGCCTGTTGGCACAGTGCAGACTCCTGGCAATGGTCTAAAATGACTCCTCACTTCACAGATGTCATCTAATGAGGCATAAGGCAGAATCACTCATGGATGGAAGTCAGTGGTATGCTATTTTACTCCTCAGAGTCACACTCCATCTTTTCATCCATGAGTGAGCATTGAAACTTCCTGGGTAAGGAAGACATTCTGTATAGCGTGTGACCCAGGCACTGGGACTGTAAGTTCCCCAGATGACTCTGAGGGGCACTCATGACCAAGAACCAAGTTCTATAGTCAGGTCTATTTTTAAAAAAGGAAAAAAATACTTTGTCTGTGACCTATATGGAGATATAATTCCTGTACATATGTTTCATCCATTTAATGTATATAACTTAATGGATTTAATATATGAACAGAGATACACCACCAACACTATAATCCATTTACATTCTCATCACCCCAAAATAAATCCATAGAATGGCAATCCCGACTTCTTCCATTCAACCCCAGCCTAAACAAGCACCAATCTCTTTCCTATCTATGTAGGTTTGCCTACTGGGGACATCTCATGTAAACGTAACCATGTAATTCTACATTTTGTTTATCAGTTTACCAATTGGTAGATATTTAGGTTGTACTACTTTTTGCTATTGTGAATAATGCTGCTACAAACATTTGTGTAGAAATGTTTATGTGAACATGTATTTTCATTTCTCTGGGGTATATATCTAGAAGTGAAATCACTTGGACATATGTTTAACTTTTAAGGAACTACCACACTGTTGCACCATTTGCACCACCATCACCAGTGTACAAGGGTTCTACATCCTTGCCAACACTTATTTTTATCTGTCCTTTTTATGTTAACCAGCCTTGTGAGTATGAAAATGATATCTCATTATGGTTTTGATTTGCATTTCCTTCATAGCTGATGATGCTGAATTTTTTCTATATGCTTATTGTCCATTTGTGGGATTTTGTTTGTTTGTTTGTTTTGGTACCGGGGATGGAACTCACAACTGCATGCTTGCAAGGCTGGTGCTTACGCCACTGAACTAAATCCCCAGGCCCTGTCCATTTGTGTTTTATCTTTCAAGAATTGTATTTGATTCTTTGTTTATTTTTTCAGGTGGGTTATTTGTCTTATAATAATTGAGTTAATGAGTTCTTTATGTACTTTAAGTATTTTATAAATGAAATATATGATTTGTAAATAGATTTTTCATCATGTGGATTTTCTTTTCACTTTTTTGAAAGCTTCACTAAAGCACAGATTTTTAAAATTTTGATGAAGTCAAATTTATTTATATTTTCTTTATTTCTTATGCATTCAGTGTCATTTATAAAAAGCCTTTGTGTAATCCAAGGTTGTGAAATTTTTCTCTTGTATTTTCCTCTAAGTGTTTTTATAGTCTTAGATTTTACATTAGGAAATTTTATATTAGCTGTTACATTTTGAGGAAATTTTCCTGCATGGCGTGAGGAAGGGTTCCAGCTCCATTCTTTGACATACAGATAGCTTATACTGAGTTTTTGCAGTGCCATCTTTCAACAATTAATATCTTACTGAAAGCTGACTGTGTGGTCAGCTTCATAGAATATGGCAGATGAGACACCAATGTCAATAGGACTATTAGAGAGTGCCAGGTTATTTCTGCCCTTTTGAAAAGAGCCCGTATCCTGGCTGAGAATCTAAACATACACTCAGAACTATCAAGAACACATTACATAGCCTTTGTTTAGTATCTGATGTTTCCCTACTGGAGGAGGAGTTAGGAATGGAGTAAAAAGTGACATTAATTACTAAAGATTTTCAAAGGAATTGCATTTTCTTTACTGCATGAATCCACACAAAGATATTTAAACTACAGTGTGAGCTGTAAGTCAGGACTACTGCTAAATGCTGGAAGACTGTTTGATGAAATTTCATTGTTTTATGCTTCACTTGTGTTATGGCTTATATATAGATGTCCCGCAAAAGCTTCATGCAGTCATAGGTGGGGCTTTTTGGAGGTAGCTGGATCTAGGGCATAGATATGATGCTGGGGTTGATTCATGGAACAATACTAGGATTAAGGCTACCTCACCCTGTGTGGGAGTGCTACCTGCCCTAAGGGTGGATAGCCTAGAAAAAATACAGGGGACAGGAAGAGGGTCACTGCTTTTCACTCATCATTTGCTGCTTGTTGCCTTCTGCCTGCCATGAAATGTTTCTGCTCTGCAATGGTCCTCTGCTGTGCTACCCTGCCGGGGAGCCTGCCAAGTATGAAGAGAAACCTCTACAAACTGTGGGCCAAAAACACCTTTCCTCCTTTAATAGGGGGTGCCAGGTATTTTGTCTCAGCAACAAGAAAATTTACTAAGACAACCCACTGGAAAGAAAGAACGGTTGTAAAACTTTGAGTCTGAAGTTACTTCGTATTAATTCAAACTACTTCAGGTTAATTTCAGAAGGTTATGAAATTGTCTTCTATAGAAATCCTTATGAGAAAATAATCCATGTCCCTGTGAGCTGTTTGAGTGAAATATGGGCCAATGTAGAAAGTATGTCATCCATACTCAGAGTTTTGTGCTGCTGTTAAGTGGCAGGTAGCACTAGAAACACATTCCACCAGTAAGTAAGGAAACCGTATTAGTCAAGTCACCAACCTGAAAGTCCTCAGTTACTAACAAGTCAGGTGCTTCCCTCTTTAGCTTTAAAAGAGGTGATTCTCATGCCAACAATTTTGTCTTTTATGGTCTCTGCTTTGGGGAACCATATGAAAACTTCCTTCGTGTATCATAAATTGCCCAGGAAAACGTACTTATCTCAAGAAGGCAGCAAGGAAAATGTGTATGGATTTTACATACCTGAGTCCATATCCTGGCTCTACCATACAATTTGGGTGATTTTCAGTGAGTTATTCAACTTCCTTGAGCTTCATCTATTTCTGTGTTATGGAAATAAGAAAATATGTCCCAAAGTTCATTGTTGGATTAACAGGCTCATGTTGTGAGTTTAACAGTCTATTTTTTTACTTTTTTAAAAACAAAAACAAAAACAAAGTTAATGCCTTATTTTCAAAGTTCATTTTTAAAAATCATCTGGAATCTAAAGAATTAAAAGATCCATTAGCAAATATGGAGTTTGGATACACTTTTGGACACATTAGGTCTCTTATATCATTCTGTGCCTTCAGTGACCTTGGTTCATTGGCAGATTCATGGGGTTTTCCTGCTGCCCCAAAGAAAATATCCCTGCTGTCTATTACTTTGGTGATCTATCAGGATTCCACCAAAGTATACAGATGTTTGAAACAGAAGATATTTATTTTCTTTGGTCTTAATATGCAAAGATGAAATGTAGCTTCCTCTTTTTTGGAAACATTTTCTTGGTCTGTGTCCTTTGGTTAGATTAGGCTCTGGAATGTATTAAAAGCTAAATCTGTATACTGATGACTCTCAGGCGCCCCTGGAACTTGTTTATGCAGGTATTTATGGTCCACAAAGCTAACCCTCAGCCCCAACTTTCCTAAGTTGCTGTTTTGAAAGGTTAATTGTTTAGCAGGAGTGTTTGCATGACTGTTGGTAGGAGGGAGCCTTCTCAAGACAAGTATGTGAGGCTCTGGTCAAAAGTAGCTGCTGTGATAGGTCATGGGGAGCTTGCTTCTTCGAGTGACTGTGGATGTCTAATCCTCTAAGGACTTCCACTGTTTCTGCATAATGTAGAAAATATTGATCTCTTCCATGGGCCTCCTTAAAATGGCCCAAGGATAAGCAAAATAACAGGCATGGAAGGGCCTCTTTCCAAAGACAGTGTAGAAATGCAAGTGGTGGTGTCTGTATTATTTATCTTCATATGGAATTCAGTCCAATTTTTCTACCAAAAAAATTTTAGTAGTTTTCTCAATAATTTTCTCACAAAAATTTGGAACAACAAATTAGAAACTACAAATGATTAGGCATGAAAGAAAACATTAATCCAATAAGGAATTTAGTGTGTGTTCATATTAGACCATATGATCATATATGTCTTTTTCAAAACTGTGTGGATATAAATGGATATAATTTTAAAATAAACTATTTAGTCTAACAACAAGAGAAGTAACTAGAGAAGTATATAAACTGCAAGCAGAGTACGTTCCAAATCTATGAAAATCTTTCCTGGAATTTGGCCTAGTATAAATAAATCTAAACATGTAAGTAGCAGTGTTATTCATGTAACTATAAATATGTAAAGACTAAAATATTTGATTTTTGAAATGTAGTCAGTTATAATTTAAGACCCATTCAGATATAATACTGGTTCCCACTCAGTTCAGCACATCCCCTTGAGAAATGTAGGATATTGCTTTATTATGGGAAAAAAGTCAGGAATAATAATTTGAAGATAAATTACAGTTAAAATTAATTTTTTGGGTGAATCCCATAGTATTACTTTAGATTAAATCTAGAATTAATTCCCAATTAAAGCTAGACGTTTTCATCTGGAAAAAAAATTAGCCAAACTCTCAATAAATTCAACTATAGTATAAATGTTAAATTTATACTACAGACTTGGAAGTAATAAAATGGAGGTTTCCAACTTAAACAAAAGATGCGCATAACAGTGCTTTGGAGGCAGCAACATACTCAGCAATGTACCAGATATGAGGGCAACAGAGTACCTCAGAAAGGAGCATGACTTTGTGTGTGTCACTTCCAACACAGCTGGTCCTGTAAATCACCTAACCTTTCTAGGCTCACAGCAGCCATGTCTCTGCAATGGGGATCTTCATATTTTCCATTATGTCTATAAAGACTAATTTAATTCACATCCATAGAACTGTCAAGGCAATGCCTAGCATATAAATGGTGCTCATGGGATATTGGTGATGATGATGATGATGGCGATGATGATGATGGTTATAAAGCAAAAGAATTTGTAGAAAATGAAAGTATAGGTTAAAGAAGAATTTGGTTTTCAAAATGGAAAATGAATAATTCACCCAATCAGCTTAAAAAGTGGTAAACTAAATATTAGGAAAAAATTAGGTTCGCAATTAGGATGGATACCCTGGTTATAAATATGTTTCAAATTGAAACCATTTTTGTCTTGTTTTGTTTGTTTATTTGTTTTTATTTTTGGTGTTTGCAGAAATATTAGTATAAGCACTTAACAGTTTAAAAATAAAATATATTGAACAATCATTCCACATATATTATGGGAGCTATGAAGATGCTGATTTAAAAACAAAATTTAACAGAGATCACTGCCTCCAGATGCAATAGCAAGTATTAGAGAGATAATGTGGTGATGATGTGAGATAATAAACATTTTATAGCTACTAATGTGAAATGACTTAACTATTCAAGTATAGTAGACAAAATAACCTGGCTCCAAAAAAATAAAAAATAAAAAGAGAGACTTCTCTCCATAAAACTTTTTCCAAAGCTGAACTATACTTATATTTTTATACCTTTGATTTATCACTCATTATATAAGACAACTGCTCAGCATTCCATACTGAGAAGCCAGAAAGGCCTAGACCTTACCTCCTTGTGACCAGAACACATATCTCTGGGGTAGCCCCGTCACCCTTCAGAGAACTTTCCCACGACTCAGCAACTTTTCCCCATCCCCTTCTCGCTACGCCACTGTTGACTCTGCCCACCTGACAATGCACCTGAACTCTGCCTGAGACTTACCTTTCTTCTTTGCTTCCCCAGATAAAGGTTGGATACAATGGCCCCTGCAGAAGTTCAGCTTTGCTTTTCTACCAGCTGAGGGGGGAATTATCTGCAGGGGTACATGCAGATCTGCCAAAATAATTTCAGCAATACTTGGCAAAAGCCCAGGGTGTACATTCTTCATACTAAAAAAATGGAGAAATGGTGCCAATATTCTTAGTATAATTTTCTTAATTCCAATAGTTTAAAAATAAAACTCTGTCTCTGTCTCTGTCTCTCTCTCTGCTACTCTCTCTCTCTTTGTGCCTCTCTCTCTCTCTCTCTCTCTGAAGTACTGCAGAGCAGCTGGGCATTGGGCTGAGAGACTAGCTAAAAACAGAACAGCTGTGTTGGTCTTAAGCCTGAGCTGGGTGCATAGCCCTTGATATCTTTGAACTCTAGGCACACAGCTTCAGAACTATAAGACAAAGCTAACAAGTGTTGACTATCCAATTTCTTGTGAGACACACAGACTATAGTTAGCTGTTCAGCAGCTTTCAAATGGAAAGAGTATTATGAAAGCACATAATGATGAAAGGCTAACTGTAGCATTTTCCCAGGTTCCAGGACTTCTTTAATGAGAAAGATGGCACATGCAAGACCTAACATATCTATCAAAGTACTGGCAAAATGTCTACAAAAGTAAATACTATATTATATATGGTAATGTCTCATATGCCTAAAGTCTAACTGGACAGCTGTTGTAGTTTAAGATAAGGAAAGCAAGCAAGGGAGTGTTTCAAAGCCATTTATGCACAAGAGAATATATCTACAGTATCTTTCCACTGGATAGTGGGCATGAGGGATCTCATGCCTCATGGAACCTTATAGTTATGCAATGCCTGTATTCCTACTGGCATATTTATTAGCTGACCAATAAATCACTGGCTTCCCCACATACACATAAGCATGTTGTCACTGGTGTGAAATGGCTTGTAGGGATGAGCATGGGGGCTTTGAGTGCCAAAAGTACACAAACTAAACAAATCAGTGGATTTGCTACACAAATGCAGCCTTGGAACACTATCTCTGACTTTTTCTTCTAAGAGATTGTCGCACCTATGGAGAAATTTTTGAACCATCACTGGTTCTCTTTTATTCATTGAGCACTCCAAAATACTTGTTGATTCAACTGCATCACTATGAGCATTTATAGTGTTCCAAGAGTATGGTTTCTACTTGTTGAGTATTGCTTGTTGCTGAAGCTATTTTTATAAGCACAGCCAAAGGCCTTTAATACTCTTAGTGTTTTTAGGTTGTTTTTTGGTTTTTTTCATACAACTAACTTTCGGGCAGAGATTGGGACAGGTGAGGAACAGGGAATTGAGATAGGAAGCAATGTGTAGAAAGATCCTTGGAAAAACCTTTTCCCCTGAATGACATTTTGCATTCCATTAGAGAACAACGGATTGAAAACAAAGCCCAAATCTGGCTGAGAACCTGAAAGACAAGTTTCAGCATGAGTGAATTTTTAACAGCCTCAAAGAGAGGGTTAAAATTAAGTTCTGACAACTTTAACTACATTTCTTTCTTAAAGCATTGCTATAAGAATGAAAGGTGAAATGTCAGCAGTCACATATTATTCTAACAGTTCTTTATAATTTTTCCTCTGTGGGAGCACTTGCCATTTTATAGTCTCAGCTTTACGTTTTGACTGACTAACCAAGGACAGCAATTAACTGAAGTCATTTATCTACACATGGGCAACACAGCCAAGACCTGCTCTTTGTTGCTAAGTGCACCCAAGGTTTGCTTTTAGGGACTTCTGTCAGATCAATGAGATCTGTACTATAGGATACATACTGCATCTGGGTTTTAAACCACTGCAATAGCAGGTATCCATCACTAGTCCTTAAAACAAATAGCCAATCATATTTTCTGGAAAGTACAGCCCAGCTTCTATATGTCTAGACAAAATCTTTCTATATCTAAAATGTCACACGGAGCCTTTTTCAGACTATTCTAGATAAATAGATTCTACTCATGGCATCACGAAGTGATGAAGGGGGTCTTATACTTCAATTTTGTTCACTTAGCAAGCATGCTTGAACAATTTCTGGATTCACCAACCAGAGCATCTGCTGGGGGAGAGCCATTAAGAAGACTATGATAGAGAGCCAACCCACAAAGAGGCTTCCACTTGTGAGAAAGTCAGTTGAAAGGTGTTAAGTTACTGAGGAAAGCACTAGACTGATCCAGGAAGTAGCATTTCTTGAGATTAGCAACTGGAATCTCAGAATCAGTGGTGACACATCAACTCAGATGCCCTCAGGGATGGGTGTAAAGAAATGCATAGATATTTATGGGGACTTTATCATTGAGAAGAGCATGGGACAAGTGTGGAAACCATTTAAATGAACCAAAGTGCCTCAACTCCAGTTCTCTGGTGCCATATACAAACATCAGCCCATTCATGCCAGAACTTCGGCTTTTTCAAAAGTTTTTAAATTTTGACAAGTTCACAGGATTTATCTTTGCAAGATCCATACAAAACCATTTCCTGGTCCATAGGCCACCTCCGGTTTTGGTACATTCTGTCATGAAATTTCATTCCATCTTCAGTATGGTTGGTTTTTATAGTTAGGTTCTTCTCTTGGAAGCAACTAGAGGCAAACTTTAGTTAGCAAAAGTTTCACCTGAGAGTATCCTTGAGCATTAGAATCCTTGAAGAAAGGGAAGGATGCAAATTTGAATAGAAGTTTTGCTCTCATGGCATCTCTGTTGGGGCCTCTGCCAGCTTTCACAGAGTGCCAAGTCTATCATGGCCCTTCAGAGTTGCTCCAAATTGGGTTAGGGGCTAGGTCTTTAGACTTTTGCGTGAACCAATCACTGGACATGGACTTCGGGAAAAGGGGTATGATTTTGCATGGTAAGACTGTTTAGCCAAGGATAACCATCAGAACCAGCCATACTTTCAGGGCTGGGAAGTCAGTCCTTCCTTCCTTCCTTCCTGAATGGGGACCTGGGTGGCCCATGAACTCTTCTTGCCACTGTAAACAAGGAGAAAGTCACAGTCATCTTCAGACTGATCTGACATCACTGATCTGCTTTTCTTAGCGCCATCCTGTTTCTGGGCCCACCTCCTTTCCTACTTATTGTTGGCCTGTGTGCCTCCTGTATAAATCACTAGAACAGAATTCCAAATCCTACTGAAGAATCTGCAAGCCCTTTCTCTAACCTCAGAGCTGTACTAGTGTGGCCTACAGTCCATATTTTGGGCATTTGTAAGGATGAAGATTCAACCTAAGGGCATAAAGTTAGGATGAAATAAAATAATACATGCATGTTTCCAACATGTGCTTTTTGATAATTTACCAGGCAGACCCTGAAATTCCCACTTGTAACAACAGCAAAATAATTATTCTTGTAAACAGGAAACTTGGTATTTCATTGGTAATTTAGATCAATCAGGAGACAATTTCAGTGTAGTAAGTGCTCTCAGGGATGATCACAGGTATTATTTTGAGAGACCATTTGGATTAAGGCTGTAGTTAAAAGTAATTGTTATTGGTAAACAAAAATTCATCAAATCAATACTAATTGAACCATAAAGGGTCAAGTTATAAAATATGGTAAAGAATTAGATTGCAAGATTTAGTCAATACTAGTAGGGAAGTAAGAAAGAATGCAAATTTGGAGTCCAAGTTGCAGACGTTAAATGAATGTAGATTTGGAAAACATAAATCAATAGTAGTATATCTGAGGAAAAAGATGTAAAGCACTTGGTATATATTGTTGATACTTCAGATACAGTTTCTGACAATATGGCATATATTCCTCCCTATGATGTAAGACTGTCATTAATAATTATTACAGGTTAGATTATGAAAAATAGTATCCATAAGGCCATGGACATGGTACCATTGGTGGATAAGAGGAGGAAGCCATTAATTCCAATTGATGGTGCAGAAAAATCTTCTCGAAGTAGATGATGACGATGATGATGATGCCACTGTTCATGGCAGTAATAACCACTAGGAGTGCTAGCTAAGTACCAAGGACTCTGTAAAGTACTTTCTACACTTTAACTTGTTTCATTTTCTTCAGAATCCTGGCATATAGACACTGTTGTCTCCTCTTTGTACAGATGTTGGGGACCTGGGGCTCCCAAGAATGTTAAGCAATTTGCCTAAGACTTGATGACAAAGTGGTAGACTTAGAGTTGAACCCAAGTTGTCTGAAGCTAAAGTCTGGTGTCTTATCACAAAAGTACACTGTTTCTTGTTTGAAACTGATCTTGGAATTTATATGGCAAAGGAGAGCATTGAAACTGAAAGGAATAGTTTTTGAAAAAGTACGATGTTATATAAGTTTGGGGAAAACGCAGGAGGAATGACAAATTTGTTAAATTCAGGATTAGGAGCATTATTTGAAAATCAGTTTAGAAATTTAAACTATAGTCACCCATAAGGAGCTAGGGAGTTGGGACTTTATTCCATGTGAAATTAGATGCTATAGCAGGTTATGAGCAAGGAAGTAGTGAGATTTGTATTTTGAAATAGTAGTTCTAACTATGATGGTGAAAAGAGAAAGGAAGAGGCTATATGCAAGCAGAGAGGAGGACACCTCTGACTATAGGCACATTATAAGCAGGACAACGAAAGGATAAGAGGGGAGAAGTGGAAGGAAGAGATTTATGGGATGTGAAAAAGATATAATTTGGTCATTGCCTTGGCTCTAGATTAGAGGTTGTGATACTGAGAACATGAGATGAAGATAAAACCATCATATGGAAGAGAACACGAGCTCAATTTCAGACTCAAAACAGAGGTTAGGGTCTCTGAGAGGCTCTGTCTAAATAGCCTAGGGAGCTTCTACCTGAAAGTTTAAACAGGTACTGGGGTTTGCATTGGTGTGGACTTGGAGTTATTCAATAATAGCCATTTAGCCTAAGTGTAAAGTACACAATTAAATGGAGATAAGAAAAGATGACTTTCAAAAAGTCAAATTACATCTCATAACATTTCATGTGAAATGACCTGCAACTGTGGCCACATACTGGGAAAATAGGTGTGTGTACTTTTAATTTCGGGTAAGACTTGGTAAGACTAGGGAAGATGTCTCAGGAGAAGAGAAAGAGTAATGCATGATGTTTTATCTGGAAATTTTCTGGAGACTTCATAAGCCACTTTCATCTGGAAATACAGTCTGCCTTCCTATGACAGTAGTGCTTTTAGGTAGTTCCAATTGTCTCCATTATGTCTTGGCTATGTTTTTAGATAGTTTTTTTTTTCCTGTTAAACCATCATCTTTTGCTATTTATTATAATGATGATATAATTTCAGGATCGAAGTTTACTTGTAGTCCAAACTCTTGAGGAATTAAGGGCAAATTTTGCTGCACAAAAAAAGGAGGAAGCAATTCCCAACACTTAAGAGTATATTAAAACACATCGAGCTCCTCCAACACACAAATGTTATGTGTATGTGTGAACTCTAGTGTATGTAATTTTCCTGTGGGAAGGTTTTAATAATTTGAGTGTTTCTCCAGATATAAATAGGGTGTCTCAAAGCCAATTTTGGAAACAAATTTCTATGATGGAAATTTTCAGAGTAGTTTATTCTCTCAAGGAGCAAGTTGGTTGATGGTTGTTTTCTGATCATTAATAAAAACTGAACATTTCAAATTGAATTCTTATTCTCCTACAGTTATTAATGGGCCTCTATAACATTTGCAATGCATCATTTGTAATAGAATTCTTATCAGACCATAAAATTCTTATTAGACTTTGGAAATGATAATCAAGTTTGTTCATTTTTTTTAATAAAAAGTCCTTTACCCAGTGCAGAGTCACCCAGCCTTCCAGAAAAACAATAGTTTCTTTACTTAAATCTTAAAAATTTTAATTGAAATATTGCAGTCGTACAGTGAACAAATGTAAATATTTGACTGAGCCATTTTTACACGTGCAGATAACCATGGATCCAACAGCCAGAACAAATTTAGAACATTTCCAATACCCAGAAGGCTCCCTACTTCCTGCCTCTTTACACTGCATGTCTTTCCCCAAAGGTAACCCCTATTCTGATTGCTATGACCTTGTTCAGAGATTTTGAACACAATACTTAATATCAAATTCCAAAATGTACATATTAGAATTTGCTAGAGTACAAGGTAGTACTCTTAACTTTTTTCCAGAGGTCACTGGTATAAGAAGAACTCATTCTACTCAAGTGACTAATCCTAGATTTTCACAATAAAAAGTGGTATGCTCTAATTATACCAAGAGTGGAACTTATACTCAAGGTGAATGATTTTATGTATTTCTGTTCTCTAAAGGTCAGAAATTTTCAAACAGATCCCTACTGAATTTCCCCTATCTTCCTCATTTCCCCTCTCCCAATTCTGTTGGACATTATTATTTAAATGAGATTCTTTTTTGCTGTATATATGAATGACTCCTTAATATAATTCACAGTTTATTTCCATCTCCAAAGGTTCTTAAGTTGTGAGAGTATAAAACACATAAGAATGCAGAATTTGGTAGATAGCCATTATTATTTTCTATATAACAGTTTTGAAAATCTAAACCAATACTGAAAATTCTTGTTTTTCTTCTACTCTATGAGATTCCTTCTATAGAGCTCTCTTGTTTTAAACAGACTTTGCCCTGTTTAGATACCAAAAGTAGAGGTCTAAAACCCTTGTTTTCAACTATATATAACGAATGAGAGTATATTTAGAGGCCATATATAAAGGTGCAAAGACCTAGCTTTATCTATTTTGCTGCTGAGATAATTTTCAGATAAACAGGTCTTCCAAGAGGGAATAGACAATAGTTGAAATAGAAGTAGATACCAAAAAGAGATGTCTTATTAATTTCAAGAGTCTTTCCCTAATTATTGAGAACTTTCCTTCTTAAATTGTTATAGGAACTGCTAGAGTCATCAGAGGAAGGTGATCTAAGGTGAATTAGGTTAAGGAGGCTCCTTTGTTCATTAATCAAAATCAAGAGAGTCTGATTCCTACACATTGTTCCTTTCCATGAAAAGACTATGACAATATGATTGAATATCCTGGGGGAATTTACTAACACCTTTAATGAGGAAAAAATGGTCTTTGCATGAGTGTATAAACAGAGAAGAATGCTTGAGAAAAATTACTGACCCTATACTTGAATTAGAATTGAGTTCAGTTGACAAGAAAAAAAATATTTTAGTGTGTAGATTGTTCCAGGATATGATTATATAGTCCCAGGGAAAGGACATTAAAATATTATTAATTACCTTTGTAGGTGAAAAAATAATATATACAATTATGTCATCAATATGACATAATGAATTACGGTAAACTATTTTAATTTTTTGGTGCACCAAGTATATATGCAAATAAATACATATTTAAGACTTCACTCATTTTTGTTTCTTCTCTCACTCAGCCCCATTCTTAAGATATTAACTGAGGCTAATTGTTTTTTCCAATTAATTTTAATGCAACTGCAGGATGAACAAGTGGATGCTTAAATGATGGATAGACAAGCAGGTAGACAGGCAGATAGACGAGAGATTAAAATTGTTTCACTCCTGAGACAGGTGCTTTTGATGATTCAGTGGTAAGCAGAAACACACCCATTATCAACATTTCCAGAGCTTGTAGTTTAGCAGAGGAATATAGTCATTAATCACAAACAGGTAAGTGTATAGTTTTAAACTAAAAGCAACAAAAAAAGCACTTGTGAATTTCTGTGAGGAAAGGCTGACTATTCTGAAATCTGAAGGAAGAATGGGGAAAACAAATTGAGTTGGACTTGGAAAGAGTGCACCATATAGAGGCAAGATTATGTGCAAGAGACTATGTCAGGAGAACCATGGCTCATTCAAGGAACTAAAGGTCCCCAGGGTGGCTAGACTATAGACTGAGTAGGTATGCTGGGCTGGAATCAGTAGCAGACTGTTGCAGATGCACAAGAGGGAAATGATAGCTTGCTCGAGTATTGATTTCATAAAAATTAGTTCATTTCGTAGTCTTCTGGAAAATAAATCCCCCATACTTTACTGATGGTTGGATATAAATGTTAATGTTAATGCATGTTCTGAGGTTATTTTGGTTTTTTTAAAATATATAAGGACTATCCTACATTCATCATACTGATCTCACACTTTTTCTGAACAGTATGTTTTTAATAGTCTCTTTTTTCCATTTCAATTTCTTAATGAGCTTATTGTACTTCGTGGTACATATGTGCTGTAATTCTGTTAACCCATGCCTCATTGTTGGACATACAGAGTTTGCTTGCATGTGTGCTTTTAGTTTGGGGGATGAAGTAGTTTATTATTTCAAGCAAAAGAAATTAACACATTTATACTTTATATCTGCACTTCAAGAATTGGGCCAACATATCTATGTGATAAACTCCCATCAGTGTAACTGCCAAATTAAAGACTGGTATTCTTAATATTTATTAGACATTGTCAAATTGTCCTTAAACAAGGTTACAACGATTTATACCATTACTAATAATTTATGACACTATTTGGTTCTCTGTTCAATCAGTTTAATATATTTGTTGATTTTTGCCAGTCTGATTGCTATTAAATCTTTTAGTGATTTGCCCCACTTTAAAACGAATATATACGTCCATTGGCCATTGTAGTTATGAATATATGTCCATTGGCCATTTGTAGTTATGAATATGCATCCATTTGTAGTTATTTTTTAGTATGACCATATTTTTCAAAATTCCTATCCAGTTCTCTAATGATTTTTTTCCTTATTTGTCAAAGATTTGTATTTATTGAGGATATTATCCCTGTGACTAGAGTGTTAGTCAGTTCTGCTATTGCTGGTCACAAAATCCAACACTCACAACTTAAAGAAGTTCAGTTTGACTTGTGTTTCAAGGGATTCAGTTCATCTTTAGCTGCATCCACAGCAAAAATATCATGGCAGAGCAAAGCTGCCCAGTTCATGGCAAGCAGGAAGCAGAATTGGAGAACAATACCAGAGAGTAAAGGACAAGAGAACCAGATATAGTAGCCAAAGCCACAACAGTAATGCACACAGGCATACCCATTGTGTGCTACACTCTTCAACAGGTGGACCCCAAAGCTAGTCTCATTGACGTTCCACCCTAAACAGCACATTCCTGCCCCATCTCAAACACATCTCCTTAACCCATACTTAATCCACAAACAAGTACAAAGTCATAATTCTGCCTAAGGATAGAACCCTACATAAAACCAAAATCACAATAATACCTTACTCAAAGTCTCAACTGTTCCAGCATTTTTCAAAAGTCCAACTCAGACTTCTTCTGGAACTCAAGGCCAACTTTTACTGTGAAACTCTGTAAATATCAAAAATAAGTTTCATAATACCAAGGAACAATGGCACAGAGCAAACATTCCCATTCCAAAAGGGAGGAGTAGAGGGATAGAAAAGAATCAGACCAAAGCAAAACCAAAGCCCAACAGGAAAAACATTAAGCACTGAGGCTCCATATCCATCACGTGAGGTACCTGCTGGTAAAATGTGATTTCCATAGGACTCAAGCAGCCCCACCTCATGACCTTGCCAGCTGCAACTCACAAAATCTCTTTCCTGGTCTGGCTTCATTCATAGCCTGTGCTTATCCCAGCAGATGTTCCATATTCCTGGTCTCTAACTTCTTCAGGTCTCTACTGTACCTCCACTTCATTCCTATACATTTAACACATCACCCTCTCAGAAGCTCCCTGCATGACCTCTCTGGATTTCCTTTAAAATCTTGGTAGAGACTCCCCTGATCCTATAACTGTTGCAATCTGCATGTTAGTAAAAACCAACATCACATGGATAACCAAGGTCCGCTCTCAGGGGAAGCAGTTGCCAGAGCCTCATAGACCATACCTACAATGGCCTCTGAGTGCCTGAGCAGGGTGAAATGAATCCCAGGGGACCAGTTATCTGGTTCAGTTTTTTCTACTCTTGTTCAATATTCAATATTGTTCAACTTTGTCTGCTCTTCCTTGTCCCCAATTCTCACTATAAATCTGGCTAAAAGTAACCACTAATACCCATGCCACACGCTGAATGTTAGGCTGCTTTGAAATTTCCTCTACCAGATTCATTAGTCCACTGCCCTTAACTTTCATTTCCGGCAAAGTCTCAGGATCAAAGTGAAATGTACACAACTTTTCTGCCACAGTGTAATAAACATGATTTCCGATCCAAATGCCAGTGGAGCCCTTGTTCTCAACCAAAACCTCACATTCTAGCCTTTACCGTCCATATTCCTTATCACAATTCTGATCTTCTGAGCTCCAACCAGAATCACCCATCAAGCTTTGCTTATAGCATCCTAGGGTTCTATTAGTCTGCATCTTGAAAACTTTGCAACTCCTTCTACAAACAACAATGGTGCCTTTGTTCACAACTAAATTTGTTCTATGATTTTGGAAAAGATGGCCACATTTGTGTTTGTGTGGGAAGGATGGCCATGGTCCTGTTTGTTATCAGATGCAGAGTTTGCAAACAAAACCAATTTTTTTCTAAATGCTTCTGTTTGTGAACCAAATTGTTTGCAGACAAAAGCATTCATGACCCAAGGTACCACTGTAGTTCCAAAGGCTTCTGAATCGGATGGTCAGGTACAGTCCCACTAATGATGCTATCTCTACCTCTGGTACCAATTTTCTGTACTAGGCAGTTTTACCATTGCTGAACATAATACCTGGCACCTACAACTGAAAGGAGTAGAGGTTTAATTTGACTCATATTTTAAAGGGATTCAGTCTAGCTTGGGCTGGCTCCAAGGCAGAAACAATCGTGGTAGAAGGATACAGTGGAGCAAAGCTGCTTAGTTTTTGGTGGCTGGAAAGTAGAACAAGGAAATAGTAACAGAGAAGAGTGACAGAGGACCAGAAACAGTACCCCACACCAAGGCCACACTTTGATTACTCATCAAGATATACCTGCTGGTATGCTCCAATGATTTCCCGGGTAGATCTCAAAACCAAGCAAATTGACTTTCCATCCAAACCAAAAGGACAAAAATATGTAATCACCTCCATAGATACCTCAGACACCAAAAAGAAATTCAATAAGATATATGAACTTGTTTTTATTTTTGATTCCCAAAAAATGGTGCTTCAGTCTTTATTTTGAATCCTAAGCTCTGAAGTCAACTTTTCTACTCATTCGATAACTTTTCATCGCATCCTTTATTCTTTCATCAAATTCATCTTTTTCATCTCTTCCAACAGTACAAGGCATCTTTTGCAGATTTTTTCTTTTGTTTCTTGACATTTTATCAGACTTTACTGGATACTTTCCTTCCTCTTTGTCTCTTATGTTTCTCGTTTTTAATTTTTGCATAGTTACTATGCTATTGCTTTTGTCTTTTCACATGTAGTGTGGAAAGTACTAACCAGACCCTTTATTTTCTCAAATATTGTAGCCATGACTTTTCACTGATTGTCATCCTTGAGACCTGTTTATCTTCTAGAGTTGAAGCTTGAGGCTTGGGCATGATAGAGTATTCCTTCTGCTTGAGGAAGGGGAAAATGACTAAACTAATGATGGAGAGTCACAGTTGGTTAATCTGAATGCTTCTCTTTGTTCTGAAATTTTATTTAGCATTTCATATTGAGATCTATTTTTCTAAGGCAGCATCATCTTCCATCTCACTATTAGTGAGAACCATTGAGTTTAGATTATTCTGTGATTTAGAGAGAGTGTTGAAACTCGTGCCTCAGATAAAAACCAGTCCTATGCACTTCCTTTGCTGTACTATTACCCTCAAGGAGTTATTCTCCCTTTAGGGGAGTTCATGTGGGCATGATGAGTCAGGACCTCTGCCGTAAGAGCTTGTTCTGTAAAACTTATCACTAATAACAGATTGCTCAGAGATTAATCTCTGATTGTACAGCATCTGCAAGTTTTCCCCCAGTTATCCAACTTCTTAGGAGAGCTTTCCTCCCTTGGAATTGCTTTAGAGAGCTAGAGAAATACTTTTAGACTATTAATTTGCTATAGCTTTTTTCTCTGACCACTATCTTCCAAATATTGTTTTATTAAGTTGTACCTCTTCATTTGTTTGGCTGTTATTAATGTATTTTATTTCATATTTTAATTTTTATTCATTTTTCTAAGATAGGAGAAGAGGATTTTGGCTATGTGATATTATATATTCTTGTAGCCTCTCTGGATCCAGTTCTATTTACAAAATGGGAAATAGTAATTGCTACCACTTCTTTTAGGATCTATTACTATAAACGTGCTTTGTGAACTGTACAGTTCTTCCTAGGTACACATTATTCACACTATTACATCTAACTGGGATACAAATTCAAAAATAGAGAATGGGATGATGTCCTTTGAGGTGTAAAATAGTAGAACACATGGTCTTGGAAGGTATAGTTAAACGTTTTGGGCCAGTAGAACTTGAAAGTAGACTTCTATGGTGGAGAGGAGCATGAAAGATATAAAGCAACGGCGGACGTACATGGCATATTTAGATAGCACTGAATATCAGAATTTCACTGAAATAGTTAAGTAATACAAAAGAGCAGCAGAATGCAAACAGAGAGTTGGGAAGAGGTCAAGTTATATAGGCCTGAATGAGGAGGAATCTAGAAAAGATTCTGAATGTGACACGAAACATGTATTTGACTTTAATTAAAATCTTAACCAGAAGCTTTATGTTTAGGTATAGGGCAGTGGTATGCAGGAAAAATGAGCGTGAGAATCAAGGTAGGCAGTGGGTAGGTAAAAGAAGGGACCAATGCCAGAATATCAAAAAAAAAAAAAAAAAGGACAGAATTTGCTGCATTAAAGGAGGTGGGGATAGTGAAAAAGAGAGAATAAGAAGTGCATCTAAGCTTTTCTACCAGAGAAACTGAGATAAAGGTGGTGACTGATTTTTTGAAAAAATAAGGGGAAAACTGGAAACAACATGGTTTATGAGGAACGAGAAAATTTTCTATAGACTTGAACTGCAGGATTCAGCTAGGATCCAAGTTGAACGTTGCTCATACTCTTGTGTGATGATGCTCAGAGGTTTACATCCCTTTTATGAAACATTCATTGACCGTGTTCAGATCTGTGGAGCAGAGTGGAGATGTCAAGCCTACTTGCTGAGTCATCTTTCTGAATTACACAGACATGCCGCGGAATCCTCTTGCTGAATAGAAATTTCCAGTACCTTCCATTCCTAGAGGGCAAAAGTGGCTCAGACAAAGCAAATGATAAAGAAACACCCAAGTACATGCCATTATAGTTCAAGGCTCTTCCTACTTCTAGGATCCCCAATCTGGTGCTTCTCTTGGCTTTCTGTACTTAGTTATTAAGACTCAGTTATATTTGTGTTGTGGAATTTTGGAAATTTTTCTTTTCTTCTTTATGTGTGTATCTGTTCTAGGTTATTATCTAGTGTCATTCTTTATTTAAAGGACAAATGGAAATAAATTGGTGTGGCAATTTTATATATTAGTGAAGTGAGTTTACTAAAATAGTATTTATGTAGAGTATAAAAACTCATACTTGTTTGTTAATGAGTTTTGGAGCATAAAATTCTCAGTTCATGATGAATTTGTTGTGTGCGATGCCTCTTTCATGTCTCCTTGATGCCTTTTGCAGTTGCTTCCCTTCTGCACAGAAGCTCAGTGCAGAAGGCCCATGTACACCCAACCTGGAAGGACATCAGGTTGGAAAATAGACACCCAGTGTTGTTCTACATCACTTGGTTTTGTCTTCATCAATATTTATGTTTCTCACTTCTAATAACAAGTCTTTCTATGCTCACAAGGCTAACAGATGGGTAGCATAGACTCTTTTCAAATACAATAAGAATTTTCTACTAACCATATATTTTCCTTAAAACAAATCAAGAGATACCTTGAAAACTAAAGTGAGTGCTTATTCACTGAGACATTTCTGGTGATCTGAACAATCGGAGAGATGGCAAACCAATACAGTTTTACTCATTTTCCAAATACTTGCATAATATTTTATTTTTTATTCATAACATCAGTCCTACATCATCATAAGTAATTTGCATATTAAAGAGTAGAAAAAGTGTAACTTGTTCAAACTCTTTAAGAGCCGGGTGGGCTGAGAACAAACAGTAATCCCCTGGCCCTGTTTGCCTTGTCTTATTCATAATGAGTGTCTTTAGAACCCATGTTGTTAGACTTAGTTTAGTTTAGCCTTGTAAACAATAAGAGAAAAAAACTGGTCAAAGAATCAGCAAATTAGGTCATTGAGAGGCAATATGAACTTTTTTTCCAAGCTTTGTCACAAGATTCTTGTATCTCTCATCTTACACTCTTTCTTTGTTGACTTGAATAAGTCACTTTTGTGAATTACCATGAACCCATTATCTAGCTGACATTAGAAAATTCCTTATTTCATAGACTTATGGAATTTTATAGCTAGAAAGAGTCTTGAAAGGTCTCTTTTCTTAATGTGTGGGGTGAGGAGGTAGAGTGGCCCAAGATAATAGTGCTTTTTAACAAGAAACCAAGACTACTAGTTTTCAGCTAGCAAATGTTGTCTTTCTCTAGGAAGTTACTTTTTTTGTTGTTGTTTGTTTTTTTGGTACTGGGAATTGAACTCACAGCCATGTGCTTGCAAGGCAGGCACTTATGCCACAGAGCTAAATCCCCAGCTCACGAGAGCATTTCTGAATCTCAACCAGAGCAGATCTGCATATCCGTCTGATATGAGAAAATGAAAGGCACAAAGTTGTTATCATGGTCCCATGTCTCTACTTCCCCAGCTCTTATACAGATGCACTTCATGTAGTGCATGTAATGCCATCAGCACTGCACTGTAACATCACACAAGCTTGAATGACAACATTCTTATGGGAAAAATGAAATTCCAAAGAGGAGAGTCAGTGGCCCAGCTGGACCATGAGTCCATCTCTGTGTCCAAGAAGTAGGGTTTACTGTTTCTCCTGCTCACTGGGTTGTTAGTGAGAATAGATGGCCCTGACTGAATTAAATGCAATGTATTCCCTATAGAAAAGAGTTCTCTGGCTTTCAATTTTTGTTTTTAGAAGTAGGAGGCACACATGGACAGCAGAAACAATAATTGTCAACTTCAGCAGTCAGCCAGATGACATATATCATAATTTTTTATTTCATGGTCGACTTTGTGGATGTTACAATGTTAAAATGTTGGACGTTACTGTTTTCCTTTACAGAGTAATGTGCTTTATTCTGCAATGAATTTAATTTTCTGACAGCTCATCTGGAAGTAGTCAAGTCTTGGGATTCAGCTTTGTTAGAATAAATCTAGGGTGGTCTTTAGAAATGGTACAGTCCTTACAAGACGTTCCCTTTTTGGAGTCTCAACTTAATCTCAGAAGTGTTCAGCATGATCTCTTGTCTCTGGCTGATTAAAATTCCAACATCTCCTGGCATGATGCACCATCAAACACTGCTCAGAGAATAGCTATTGGGGTAGGAATAGTATATGCTTGTTTTAGTTTTTGGTCAAAGGCTCAAGGGAACCCCATGCATGTTTCTGCAGCTCATTCTTTGTGTGACTTCTTCTCCACTATCTAGACCCACAAATCCATGCTCTGCCTGCCACTCCAAGTACTGATTTGTTCCTTCCACCCAGCTGCCCTCTGTTTAGGCTCCACAAAGCCATGTTAGATGTATGTTGTCCCCATTTCCTTTTTCCCTTCCCTTGAGGATGACGGCCATGTATTTGGATGTCCAAGGCTTGCAATTGCTGTTTCAAATAATTTTGTCCAATTTTCCAGGGGTTTTGTCCTTTTCTTTATTACAGACATAATTAAAACCTTTGCTGTAATACTACAATTAAGCACAAAACAAAATTGCGAACTCACCAAGGTTGAGTGTATCTGCAAAGCTACTTTATACTTATAGAAAACTTTCTAAAATGTAGAGAACATATTAAGACCTCTTTAAATGAATTATGGGAGCTACTAACTTAATCTGGAATTAATCTTTTGTGGAAACTAATAATCTATTCCCTACTTGTCTATATTTCTGTAAATCATGTCCTTACTTTCTCTTAAATGAGAATATGGGCATTTCAAACAGTTTTCAGGTTCAAACAGTTTTGAGGTAATGGCAAGGGAAATGAACCTGAAAGCAGAAGATCTAAGTTCATATCCCAGAAGGCCTCCACATCTCCTAGGTTTGAGATTGCCTATCTATCTATAAACTAGGATAAAAGTACCAAGAGTTCAAAGTCCTGCTAATGTTGAGAATATTTTCAAAACTCTCATTATTTTCCATCTGTATTTGCATGGATGATTAGGAAAATTTAGTTTTACACAATGTTTTAATTATATACCCTGAGATAGTTTGTATTCTTTCTTTCTCTCTTTTTCTTCTTTCTTTTTTCCTTTCTTCCCTTCCTTTCTGTACAGCTAAGTATTATATTAATAAAATACTTGAATGAGAAGTGTTTAATTATGACAAAGCAACTATATAAAATATTGTTATATAAAGATAGTGTGTGCCACTTTGACATACAGCTTTATCACTTGACTTTATTTTAAAGTTTGCATTTCTTTTCTTTTAAATACATCAGTCATAAAATTTGAACCTTTAGAAAAGAAAAATAATGCAGAGGAAAAGTATGTATGAGGGAATTAGTGTATTTGAGTTTTGTATCTCTGGTGTTTAACAGTTTTATAATCCAAGTTTATAACTTGTTGAGAACAATAGACTAACTATTTTAAGCACATTAGCTTTGCTAAAGATTAACTTTTTACATGCCTGGCAAGTACAGTGAAATTTAAGCTTTGAGGGTAATAGTGGGTAATATTTTCCGTCTCTGCCTGTGTTCTGGTGTAAGATGTGAACAGCTATCTTTAATGTGTTACATTCATTTACAACCAGTATAACTCAAGTATTTTCTCTTAGTGCAAATAACAGAACAAAATAAAATAGGGATAGGCTACATTTTTCTTTACATTTTATTCTTGTTTGTGCTTATTTCATTAAAATGTAAAGAAATAAAAAATTTAACAATTTTTTTCTAATAGGTATTAGTACTCTAACCTTACTTTACAAATTCTTTAATTCATAGCCAATACTTTAATTCACAGCCATTTCATATGGTGTAAATATTTTGAAACTATTTAATTGCTTTTGAATAATATCAATCTTAAAATTTTTTTAGCCCAAGAGGAAGTTACACATTTTAGAAATGTAAAAGTCTTGTAAATACACATAAACAAACATATATATTTATATATGCATATATATTCATGTATGTATATATATGCATATATATGTATTCATACATATAACATTTTATACTTGAAAACATAATGAAACAAACAGAATCTATGTACAGTATTTCCTCTTCCTACACACTTTTCTATTGTAGTTTCAGGATAAATGTTTCTCTTAAAAATATTTGCTGAAGTATAATTCTGTCTTTACCTACAAACTTAATGTTGGCTCCAAAACTGTTTAGTATTTAACATTTGTTTTGAGTAGTCCTGAAGTTAACACAATACAGTGCAAATTAAATCTACATGATTTGATTCAGTGTATCCTGTCTCTCTTTTCTACTTGAAATAATTGAATTACTTCAGCTGCTTAAGAAGGCGTTTTTTCATTGTCTCTTCAGTTTTCCCTCTCAAATGCACTATGAGGTGTCTGCATGTTTGTAAGTCTGAAAACTTTTTGTTTTGCTTATTGTTTTGTTTACTGGTATTCCTAACTGCCCTGTCTGCTTTTATACAGAGCTTGTCAGAAGCCACGAGGCCTATGATAGTGTCACTTCATCAAGTGAGCTTGTTTGGGCAACTGGGAGTCATGGCTGACCTCCAAGGTGTCAGCTGAGGGCCTGGGGTGTCCAGGTTCTTTGCAAAGTCATATGACAGAAAACTCACAAGGAAGGTTGCCATACGTGGCACTGCTTTACAAAAGGATCAGACTGAATTACAGGACTTGTGCTGATTTCAGTTTATATGCACCTTCTCTATTCTCAGCATGTTTGCACATCATTATCTCTCCCGATCGTGGGAAATGAACAGTCAAAAGGCTCCCTTTAGTTTATGAGAGCCAATATCTCACATGAAGGAGCTTTGTTTGAAAATTAACAATCTAGACCTTGGTCTTTGCTGGAGTTTTCGAACTTTTTTGAAGTCATAGAACAGTTTCTTCAAAGGACCTCTTAATCTGATCCCCAATATGTAAAACGGATGAATGCAAAGGTGTTTTAATTCATATTCTCTGAGAAGCCAAGAGTGTTATCCCTCTAGGTCCAAGCTCCCCTATGTCACTGAGTCCCCTAGTGTTCTGGAGGCTTCCTGGGGCATATTCTTAAATGTATGGCAAAATCAGACCTGGCAGGATGCCTGTTGATACACCACATTCCCACACATGTTGTCCTATATTGCTGTCAATGGATATCCTGTATCCTCTACCAAGTTTTCCAGAGGTCTTTGTTACTCATGACAACGAACAGATTCATTGAACAGTAACAACACACCTCATTTCTCTGTCTGTAATATATTTTGAGCATTTTGTTTAATTTCCTAAGCTTGTTATTGCCTAGCCTAAAATGGGATGGTCAGACAACCATGGAAAATGCCTGGAGATGATTCGCTAGAAGATGTTAGTTCAGTGAAATTGGAACAGAAAGAGTTTCTGACCTCTGAGTAATTCCTGTATGAAAGAACATCCCAAGACTACTGCAGGCCCAGCTTCTCTGCTCCCGTTGGTTGTAGCCTGGGATCACCAGAACTCATGCCTGTCAATGTATAAAGAAGTAATGCCTACGGCTGATTTCTCACAGAGGAATACCACATCACATAGACTTACAGTCTTAAGGCTTCTGAAGATACTGATCTTTGTACTTTTTTCAATAAATATTTGATTTGGTGCATATAAAGAGCACCAGTTAGGAGTCGTAGAATCCCCTGCCATGTTTAAGTCAGCATACTGGCTAAACAGAGCCAGTCTTGCACATGGTTTCCCACCTCTGTGTTTAGTGGTGTTCTGTGGGTTACTGGAAATTAACTGTGGTGGGATTACTTACACTTTAAAATCAGCTAAAAAATGGGGCCTTCTTTTGTTGGGGGAGTGTTTACCAATATATCATTGAGTAGAAGGATTTAAATTCTAGACACAGTATTTCTACTAAACACTTAAGTCTCAGTTTTCTCATCTATTAGATATGGAAGACAGTTTCTGCTTTGTTGGTCTCACAGATATGCTATGGAATCCACATATATGTGGAAAAACTGAAAAGCAAAGTTGATAATGGCAGTGGCAGTGCTATTATTCCTATGTTTACTAGAAGGATGGAGAAAGAATGTGACAAACATACTTCTTCAAGAAGCAGGCAGAATGAGTATCGTTCATGCCAGATCTTTTAAACATACAATTATATATATTTTTATAGAGTTGTAAATACCACATGTAGGTTGAACTACCCTGAAATGTATTTAAAGCCATTCTTGTCAGTGGAGCTGTAAACAAGCACACAAACGTACTTTCAAGGCTTCCAATGGTTGGGACCACTGGGTACTAAAGGGAAGCTGTCAGATGATGACATCCAAATTGTCCTATTTCAGCTCTGTAGGTGATTCTACTGATATTCCCATAACACAACACAAGTGAGCAGCAGAGACTGAATTTCTCCTTAAATAAGGGACTGGAAGCTACCTAGTCTCTAACCTCAAGGCAATAATCATCTACACTAGGATTCGGATAAAAAGGAAAACATGAGTAATTCTAACACTGCTGGCAAAATCTGTAAGAGCTGTAAAGTGAAATCCAGAGAAACATTCCCAAGTAATGCAATTGATAAGGAAATGACCATTATTAATCAGATAACAACATAAAATCTCCATATTTCAAAGAATGTAATATTCCTTACAATTTTTGAAACAAGGTAGGACTCATGTCTCTTTATCTTAATAGTTTACATTTAGTTATAATCTTCCTCTTTTCTGTGGACCTAGACTCTGGATGATGTTATTGAGGGCATTTAGGGTTCAGGGGTGAAAATATCTTTGTAAGCATTACAAAAAGACAAATATACACCTTTGGGGACTATATTGGCAGTACTTTAATCTTAAACTAAATTTATCACTTTGGATGTTTTCCTGTTATAGACAGGATTTCTAACCTCAGTATTGTTCAGAAATATGTGATACAGATTAAGAGAATAGATTTAGGAATTAAAACTGTCTGGGGTTCCAGTTTTGTCACATACTATCTCCTTGACTATGTGCAAGTTTCATATTTCCCCTAAGCTCTTTTTTGTTCATCCATAAAATGGAGCTAATAATAATCTCTATTTCCTGGGGCTCTTTTGAAATTATATGCAAACAGAACTCAATTAATGTTAAGTCATTAACCTCTTTAACGAATGAGTTGAATTATAGCTTGGCCTCACTTCAAATGATGACTTCACTTGGAATCTTGACCAGTGATGCCACTGTGGTAAGTCTGGAGCCAGAGTGTCCAAGACTAAAGTCAAACAATCTCATAGGTTAGAGAGCTCTGATGTCCAAATGAATCTGACAGAGTAAAGCTGACATTGATAAGAAAGTAGGAATTAAGTGCCTTAAGCATCGAATCATGCCTTGTGTGATTCTCTGTCATTATCCATTTTGGATTTGGGGCTTTCACCAGACTAGTGAGGATTACTGAAGAATATTCTGGAAGAGTACAGCTTGTTCCTCTCAAGTAGTCACTATATGAGTATTAGCTATGTTGAGGACTATTTGATGAAGAATCTGTTTCTGCCCTTTTTGTACACTCACTTGCACACCTCATGCATACACTGCCATGATCATGCTGACAGCACCCCAATAAAGCCAAGGGCAATGGAGTGCGAAGAGGACGCCAGGGCACATGAAGTCAGGGAGCATGTCAGAAAGAAGAGACATCAATATTTTTCTTTCAAAATAAGGAGTCCAAGGTAGTGACATACCAAGGGCAGGTTGATAGGAATGGTTTATTTCAGACACTGTTGACAAGGTGGAGAAAAGATTATCTAAAGAGAATTGTAAAACAATTATAAAACTGACAAAAAGTTTATTACCAGCATACCCAATTCTAAACAATCTCAGTAGTAAAGTACTCCTGAAAATATATTGTGATGATACAAGTTCTAAACAATTGATACAGTTACTGTGGAGTTTTACTAATGTATATTTCACTTCCAAATTAGCACCCTTTATTACACATCTTTTAACAAATGTAAATTCACATGAAAGTTAAACTGAAGACCTCTCACTTAGATTGGTGTACATTGCAGTTTCCAGGGCTGGTTCTTAAAACTTTGGACTGACATTCAGTGCTTTGGGTACAGTGTGTGGCCCCAGACCTTGGACTATACATTGAACACTTAAATAGATTCTAAACAAATGATGATAGTCCCACCATTTTACAGGCAAAGAAATGCATGTTAAATAACTTTGATTCTGTTATAATGTGTGACAATCTGGAATAGAGTATACATTTGAGGTAGGGGTGAAATATATTTGTTTGATAAATACAGATTTTAGTTAAATGTGAAATATATGTTTCATTTATGATCACTGTTGAAAAATATAGAAAGGTAGGAAAATTAAAAATGACCCAACCTTGGAAGCAGAATATTGCTCCAGTGTGAGGATTAGACTAATGGATAGACTTTATCTTATAATGTCTTACAATATAATTGATTATACTAATTTCTTCTCATCTTTATTTTCTGCAGTTGTTCCCAAAATACAGAATTCCCTGTTCTCGAAGCAATGGCTGCAATAAAATTGCTTTAAAGGGCTGGGGATATAGCTCAGTGGCACAAGCACCTGCCTGGCAAGTGCTAGGTCATGAGTTTGATTCTCAGTATAAAAAATTGCTTTAAAGCCAGTGTAGGGCTGAATTCGAACCTTTTCTCTTTCAAGGGCTTGAAACATGTTGCTTAATCTCCATTTCTTCTTTCTGCAAAATGAGGGTCAGAGCTCCTGGCAGAATTGTGATGACTAAATCAGATATAGCATACATCCACCCTATGTCTCATGCAGTTGATAAGATGTTAATATTCTCTGTATCCACTTTTCTCCTTTCTCCCGCACTGGCATTTATCTGTGTCTTCCAATGCAAACTAATAAGGTAATGTGTAGAATGATGAGAAGTTGAAAGTAATATCTGCATTATGATGCCTTATCTATGCAACAACAGATACTGTTTATGACTTGACCTATCCCCTCTGAACCTCATTAGACTCCATTTAAAATTGCAAAGGTTGAGGAAATTTCTGAACTCTATCCCAGGTCTGAAATGCTATGTAAATCCTTCCTACGTGAATGAAATTGTGATTATACATACAGTCTGAAGAAGAAGCACCTGTGGACTGTGAGTTTAGGTACCTGTGAGTCTTCTATTTCCCCAGCTATTAGTAGTGAAGCAACACATTAAAGTGGCTGTTAGCAGTGTGTTGATTCACGGCCTGTCTCAGGCAGTACACATACATGGAAGAAACAAAACAGGATACTAGACCAAAATATTGTATTTTATTTTGTGACCCATTCAATAGATACTAGTGGTGGCACCCAAAAGAGCATCTTCACCTTTTCTTCAGCCTTTCTATTCACAAGTTTTAGCACTGAAGTTAAATCTCCTTTGGTTTGTTTCTCTTGTTAGTGACACACTGTATCCCACACGATGAAGGCCATTCTGCTTTTTACTTGCCTTGCAGGTGTTGTGTCAGGATCAAATTACATGAGATATGGGAAGGACTCAATAAATCATGAAGCATTTAAGTATATCAAACATTATTGTTATCTTATATGAGGGATCAGATATCTATGACCCACAGACTAATCTTCATCTGTTTTCACGCTAACTTAATCCTTTTAAGAATCTTGGCTTAAAATTATATGCATATATGGAAATGTCACAGTGAAACTCATTATGCTGTGCAAAGTAATGTGCATTAAGAATTATAAATTTAAAATTAAGTGTTGAAAACTTTGGGGTAAGGGAGTGTCTTGTCTTATCTCTCCCTCCCTGTATCCAGCCCCAAGTGCAGGCTTGTCATCCTCATGTGAGTTCAACCTATGGCTCTAAGTTGCTTCGTGATCATCACAATTTACCCATTTGCTCACTGCTCATTCTTCCTGTTTCAGGTCATTGTATCTCTTAGATATTTCCTGCAAGCCCACCAGTACTCTAAACAGTCTTTGTATTGTAATCTACTTGTGGGAAGTCCTTTAGTGTCTCTAGACTACCTGAAAAAAGTAGAAATCTTCACTGCATGTTACATGTTGCATGAGAAAACAGGAACTCAAGCAAGTCGTCCACAGTCACTCAATTCTAGATGGTTTAGTAAGACGTGAACCTCATCAAACAGACTCCAGTACCCAAAGGCTAGCTGACTAGATTACACAGTAACTTGAAATAACAAGCCTCAAAGTTGGTATGTGCCCTTTGAGGAAATGAACCCAAGAAATTGGTATGTCACGTCCCTGTTAATCCCTGTTGGTTGACAAAAAACACGTATCCTCTCAAAGTTGCAATTTATAACCTAAGGAGTGATTTATATTTGTTTAACACTTTAATGCATTTTCTATTCCTTCATCTACCTTGACCAAATGTCTAACCACCATCCTGGCTTTGAAATCTTTGATATCTTCCAGCATATAAATCTCCACTCTAACCAAGCTCTGTCTTTTTGTCTTCTTGCTGTGGAATATCTCCATACACTGCTTCCAATAAGTATAAGGATTTTGAAGGTAAAGACTCTGGCATCTGAGTGAATTTCATATCCTCCAATCTTATATTGTAGTTTCTTCATCTCAGAGACACAATACCTGACACACATAACTTAAAGGAGGAAAGATTTATTTTGGCTAACAGTTTGTAGAGGTTTCAGTCTATAGTCAGGTGGCTCAAGGCAAGGTAACAGAGGAGAATTTCTCCTGGTATGGTAGGCAAGCAGAGAGAGAGAGAGAGAGAGAGAGAGAGAGAGAGAGAGAGAGAGAGAAATCAAGAGAGTAGGGAGGAAAATAGAACATATAATTTTTAAACTTTTAAGGTTCAAACTCTTGAAAATAAAATTACAGTTTCTAAGAAAATCAAATCTTTCTAGCTAACAAAGATTCTACATGGCATTTATCTACTTTGTTTACAATTGCCATATTTCTTTGTAACCTCTAAAATAACCCACCTTATAGTGATGAACGATTAGTGGATCTGATCTTTATAATGAATCTTGTCTATATCTCAGATTCCCAAAGCTGAAAATGTCCACTGATGTTATAAATCAACCATGTTATTAAGGTCATGTAAACAGTTCTAGCCAATTAAAAAGCTTTCATTTATTTGTTTTTATAAAATGCAATGACAGAGTTGGCTGGAGACTCTGTGGCGTTAATCATTTCCTTTCTGCAATCTGTCAGCTTGCAAACATGGGCAGGGGGAGTGTCCAACCTGCCCTCTGCCCAGTCCTGTGCTCCTCTGAGCTCTCTCAAGTTCAGAGAGGGTGAACTGGACACTGTACTGTGACTGTGCTGAACTAGTGCACTCTTTCAAATAACTCTTGATGAAGGCAGGAAATTATGCTCCTGGATAAAAAATGGCCAGACTAATAAACATGCCAGGTAAATGACTTTTCTTTAAAATATAGGGTTTAGAAATATGTTTTTAGTTCATTACTACATGTGTGTGTTAATGTTTTCATTCCTTATGAGAAGTTGGTACACGCACATCACACATCCCAATCCCTTATCTTCATACCTCTCCTTTCCCCTGTCTCTGGACCCTTTTCCCCTTTGAGAATGCAGTCTCGCTTCTTCCTATTTTCTGTCTTTTATTTTGCACTTTATTTAGTTTCATTTCTCATACAACAGAAGCAATATGTTATTTAAGCTTATGTTTCTGATTTATAAAAATAAGTTTTAAAATAAGGCAGTTTACTTCTAACATAGTGGTGAGGCGCAATGCTTTTCTAGCATGTCTTTTGCATAGCTCGAGATACAAGAATAAGATTTTTTTAATGAACATTCTGGCATGGAAAATCTATATGTTTACACATAGACATACACATAAGCTGTCATATGATTGAAACATGATGTCCTCTGCTTATTTTTTATTTCTCTGAAACAAAACCAACATTTTAAAAACATTTATTCATTAAATATTTATATGTGATAAGTAAATGTATTTATATTAAATGTAAATATTTTCATTAAGAGTTTTTTAGAGACATAATTATTTGTCTAAAAGGTATGAATTGTAGAGGTTAATTTCTTTGTTTGTAATTTTTCATGTGAACCCGATCAGCAGCTCTTTCCCTAGAAAGCAATGTTAAGTCACCTCAAATTATCTTGTCTTGTTTCTAGACAGGTGATGAGGCACCAAGATTTGGGGTTCTGGAACCAGACCTATGTTTGAATACTGATTTACTTAAGACCTCAGTGATGGAAAGCAAGTTATGTGGTGTTTTCAAATCTCCATTTTCTCATTTGTGAAATACGATAAAGATATTTACTTCATAAGATTACTGTTAGGTTAGAAGTAATGCCTAAGTAGTTCTTTGCAGAATGTTAGATATTATTACATACATATCTACTATGTGATCTACACATAGTAAATATTTATAAAATGGGATTTTACTGCCTTTTCTCACTTAGGTTAGCACAATCAATTCATCACTCTAGTAATATATCAACTCTAGTAATATATCAGATGACTGAGACAAGTGGTGGGAAGTATAACTGATCTCTTTGATATGCCTCTTTATATTTTATACAACTTTCTGTGCCATTTCTAAAGCTATACATTATCTCCCTGCTTTGTTTTTTTCTACCACCATATACTTTTCAACTATTGATTTATCAATATATTATTTTTTGAGAAAACAAATAAACATTTACATCAAGAATGGAAGGACTTGTAGAGCTGAATCTAGTGGCTATTTTGTTTTAATACAGCTTGCTATGCTTTGATCTTAAATGTCCCCCAAAGATTCATCTTGGTAAAGACTAGGAACTCAGGCTAGTGCTGTTGGAGGTGTTGGAATCCTTAAGAGCTGGAACCTAGTGGGAGACCTTTAGGAGACGGTGGGACCTTGGCTCCCTCCTCTCCTTGTTTTCCTCCCTAACCACAAGGTGAGCAGTTTTTCTGTGCCACATGCTTCCAACATGAAGAGCTACCTTACCACAAGCCCAAAAGCAAAGAGGTCTACTGACTAGAACATCCAGATGAGAGTGCCAAAATAAACTTTTTCTCACATAAATTAATTATCTCAGAAAACTGGTTATAGTGATAGAGAGCTGAGTAACTCACGACTACCTAGAATTTTATTTTGCAACTCAATATATCACAAATATGTAGTTTAGATTGTGTATTTCTTCTTATCTCCATCACTTCTTAATAATAAAATACACAATTAGTGCTTAATATTAGAAAAAGAAAATAATTACAAATTGTTTAAAGATGTTTATATATATTTGAAAGCAGAATATCTCCAAATTTTCTAATTTCTTTGCTCATAGTGTAAAAATTCAGACTTTGCCACTAGTGAAGTACACATACCTAATTTTTCTGGAAATTACTAAGTTTATTACTTCAAAGTAATGACTTTAAAATGTCATCATTAATTTGTTTCTTATTTTTAAGGTGTATAAAATACTAGAGAAACTATTGTCCATAAAGGCAGTCAGTATATTTGCCAAAATATGTTTCCTGCTTATATATCTTTTTTTTCCAAAAAACTTTCAAAAGATATTTGAAACAGAATTTTTTTGTCCCAAGAAAATGTTTTATTCTTTACCTTTAACTTTGCTTTTGGTTCTGCTAAATATCAAGCAAACGAATGCCTCATGGACTAAGCACTTTGACCCACCAGAAGTATAGGTTCAAGTAGATTGCTTAATGTTTACCAAGTGCCCCCAAGGCTTTAGGAACCATCAAGCAACTCAGCACCCTACATTTGACAGGAATTGAATTATATCTGACTTATTCTTAGATGAGAGAATGTTAGAAACAATAAAAATGGAATAAATGAGCTCTCTACAGAAGCCTTTAAGAGTCCTGGGGACGTGTGCAGTGGCAATTACCTACATTGTCTTTGGATTCTGAAATTCCTACAGTTGGCTGGCACTGGATAAAATTCTTGAACAATTTAAGATTCAAATTGGCCTTTGACTTATTTCCCCTGTGAAAACATGATATGCTAACCTTTGATTTCTTTTTCATCACGTAATATTTCAAAATATCTATTTCTAACAAATGATCATCTAAGAAAAAGCATTAGTGTTACAAACATTAAAAATTACTGTACCCAGAAGAAACAAAACTTGGATATCTTCCTTCATTTTTTTATCAACTCCCAGTAATTATCTTCATTGCAACTGTACCCAATATAGGCCCACTTTCAAACTCTAATTGTTGCATTATTTTACAAGAAAGCCCCCAGTGTATTCAAATAACAACTAGGTAGTTCATGAATGTTTGGTTTGCGGTTCACATCTCCTCTCTAGCAATTGCTAATTTGTGATCTTGGGAGATGTAACCTCCTTATCTTTATACCCAGCACTTATTAAAGCAGGATAACAATAGCACCAATGTTTTATGAAAATAGTGAAGGTTAAATGTATTCATTTATTCATTCTAAAAATATTTAGCAAGTGCTAGCTATTTGCCTAGCATTGGTCTAGGTCCTTGGTATACAGCAATGAAGAAAACGTTTGCCTTCATGAAGCTTAGCCAGGTAACTGAGAGATAATTTTTAAAAATCAACTAATTAAATTATTGGATATTAGCAGTTTAAAAATGCTATGGATACAATAAAAGAATGGAAGGAACATGAAAATGGAGAGATACGGTTTTAAATAGGTTGATATGAGGAACCCTTACTGAAAAGGTGAAAGGGAAGATGCTGATGCATATCTGGAGCACAAGTTTGCTATGGGCAGACAGCTAGTACAAAGGCCTCATGTTTAAGGAATAGAAGGGTGTTCTCGGGGCTAGACAGGATGGATTGAGCAAGGAAGAGAAGAGTAGGAGGGAAGGTCAGAGGCACAGTGAATAGGAAAAGAATATGGCCAGTTGGTGGGTATAGAGCTTTGTAGGCTGAGGAAGAGACTGCCTCTTCAGTAAGTGAAATGGAACCTTCTCAAAGGTTTTGAGATGAGCAGGACAAAAATCTGACTTCTTTTTTTAAAAGAATATGTTGGCAGTTGCATTAAGAATAAATGAGACTTAACACACAACTTCTTTAGCACTCCATGTGGCCAATCATAGCATTTGCTAATTAGTAACTGCTATTAGTGTTGATAGTGGAAGCATCATCACTTATTTTGATGTTAATACTGTCTCTATCTCCTTCATCACCATGAAACAAACAAGCACAAGGCTATAGAAAGTAGTATATTTTGGATCCTCTATCATCTGCACCCTAGTTAAACCAACAGGGTAACAGCTAAAACAGCATCTGGGCATTTTATCCCAAACACCGCTGGCTGCATGCCTTAGTCCTCACATGCTTCAGTCAGCGTGCGGTGATTCTTCAGAGGTCCTTCTGTCTGTTAGCCCAACAAGCCTGGGCACAAGGAGCCCCAGTGACACAGAAGCAGATAAAAAAAAACCTTTCTTCTGACTAGGATATTACTCCTGCAAATCTGTATTTCTTGCCCTAACTTTTTATATACTTTTTTTTCTCTTCAGTCTCCCATCTTTGTTTTTACTTCATCACTGAGTGGTACTCAGGTCATGGGCAGAATTCATGACAATAGCGTCTTGCTCATACAGAGGAAGCTTTTTCCCAGAACCTCAAAATGACTCTTGCTCTCTTTTTATTACACATTCTGTGGTTCTCATGGCACATTCAGGATTTACATGAGACACAGATATTTTCTTCAAGACTTGATGATTTCTAGTTTGTACTGTGTAATATCTACATCGACAGAAATGATCCAGTGATTCTTTTTTAAAGCTAGGATGGTTATTCAAGGATGACGATGTGTTTTTTTCAAAGCACTAGTGGCATTTATAATAGTCAGATTCTTATCTCCATCGTGGCATCGTGCATGATCATAAATCTGTTTGCATGTCCTATGTCACATACACACATATGCAAACACACACTATCTGCAGATATGGTTTACTTTTTCACATCATTTTTCTCAAACAATTGAATTTGTTGTCAACATTTATTAAAGTCTGGAATTTAAGGTTCTTTTAAAAAAAATCAGAACATTTGGCACGCCACCCAGATTTCACTATAGCAACTATCAGCTAGAACTGATGGCTCTCTACACTGGCTGTACAACAGAATCACATAAGGCACATTTTCAAAAATCCTGATGCCTAAGCTCCACCACAGACTAATTAAAGCACCATTTTCAACAACACTAGGAGGGAAATTTTACTAAGTACTTATTTTGTGCAAGAAACTACCCTAAAGAGAGATCCGGTATACAAAATATGTTCAAGTTGGGGAGATAAGGCATGTAATAAAATGATAATATATCAAGAGCTATACCAGATGTAAGATACACTTAGTGCCAAGAAAGCTTGATCAAATAGTGGTTCTACATTTCTAGCCAGGCCTATAATACTAATGCTACTGGCTTACCACACCCACCATCCAGGTGGAGGCAAACGTATAAAGAACAGGCTGTGCTACATTTTTGCTCTGTGACACTTGGTAGGTCATTTCTCTGAGCAGAAGAATTTCCAGATGTTAAGTGGGCACAATTCCCACCCTTGAAGTGCCCTCAGGTTAAACACAACGATAAATATGTATAAAGTACCTAACACAGTAGGTAATCAATAGATCACTGGAATGTAGAACATGTGATCTCGGGAGGCATGCCAGGCATTACTGCAGCATAGCCTTGGGGAGGGTGTCTTTGAAATAAGGCTGCACTCAGCACCAACGGCTATAGGGCTCTCATGGTCTCTGTAATGCATGATTGAGTTTCATTATTTACCCTAAAAATACTTACTTAGTTTGAATTTCCTTTCCGCCTTAATGTAGAATTGCTTCTAGCAACAATTTAAGAATTGAAAAATTATTGTTTACTCCACAACCACCCCCCCCAACCCACCAGCCATCCTCTGAACAATGGCCAGGAGGGAATAGCAGAAAGAATGGATGGGTAAAGCCAAAGTCACACTGAAGCCTAGGACTACAACCCTGTCTGTATGAAAAGAGTAAAGCTCAACTGAAACTCAATTTTTAAAAATTAAACATTTTCCAGTTTCATATTATAACAATGTTTGTAGTAACGGAAGATGACAGAGGTATAAGAAAAATTGTAGAAAAAAACATGAATTGTTAGACTAATGAGAAGACTATCTGGTTTTTTATTAATAGAGCATAGCGTGGTTTTCTTTGGCACACTCTGCGGGGGTGAGGTCTGTGTCTACTCACTTTGCACTTGAGCAGGCTTGTGACTTCCCTAACCAAAAGAATACACCAGAAGAGACACTACAGAACTTCTGGGATTGGGCCATGGCAGCCCTACAGTGTCTCCCTTGTTGGAACACTTGGGTTTTGGAGCTTGAGCCACTATCTAAATTCCATCTATCCAGCAGCTGCCTTATCTAAGCACTGGAGAAGGCACATGTATGTACTTGAGGAGAAAATCTCAGCTGATCTCTTCCTGCATCCCTGCCATGGTGTCCTACAAATGGATGGAACCATCTTACACTTCCACACAAGCCAGCAGCTGATCACCAAGAGTGCCCTCATTTGACACTGTATAAATGCTGGAGAAACACCAAAGCCAAGCCTGCTTGGATTCCTTTTACCCATAAGATCATGAGATGTAATAAAAGTGCCAGTTGTTTTAAGGTACTATATTTTGGGGTGGTCTGCTTGCTGCAGGAGATAACTAGAACAGGAGATCTAGTTTTAATTTTGATATGAGGCATATTCATTCTTTCACTTATGAATGTCAGGGAAGTCAGGAGAATATAAAGAACATTCAGCAGTCAAGAGAGTTTAGTTTTTATTTTGATGTCATTTCTTTCTAAATCAATCTATATAATAATATGATCTCAAAATAGTAAGGGATTTTATTTCAAAAGCAGGCTGTACTGGTTCAGTGGCTTCTGAAGTTTATATTTAAAAATGTGTGAATTGAAAAAGAACTATGGTTTTAAAAAAAAAAAGGCCAAGGCAGAAGTCCCAGCCTTAAGCAAAGAGAATTAAAATAAATTCATACCAGCACAGGAATAGACAAATGGAGACAAAATATAACTAAATATTTCAGAGAACTTGGTGTATGATAATGATGACATTTAGAATAATGAGAAAATTATAGATTATTATTTAATTATTATCAGGTCAACTGGTTATTTGGGAAAAATTAACAATGTGAAATATGTAACCATTGCTTATGCCAAAATAAATTGCAAGTGAATTAAATATTCCAATTTAAAAAACAAACCATTAAAGTACCAGACACAGTTTTTAAAAATAACCTAGGTTACATACTTTCTAAGCAGGACACAAAATCTAAAAGCTATAAAATAAAGGACAGTTATGTTATATTTGACTATATAATAAGCACCTCTCTGTGGTTAAAAAAATCATCAACAAAGTAAAAGAAAACCTGAAGAATATATTCATAATACAAATGACGATTATGATTCAGTTAACCACTTAATAAAGAATTCTCATGAGTATATGAGAATAAAGACCAATAATCTAATAGTAAAGTGTGCAAACAACTCATCCATGTCTCATGAAATATAACTGAGCCTCCATCAGGATCCAGTCACTGTTCTTACCTCTAAGAATACAGCAAGTACTAAAACCAACTTCCTAAAGCCGTGAACTTCCATTCTAAAAGACAGATGCAAGTGACAACAATGACAAAACAGTCAAATATATCCTATTTCAAGTGGTAGTGAGTCCTGCAAAGAAAACTAATGCCAAGCAAGAGACAATAAAGAATCATAGGGAAGTGGTTGCTAATGTAGAACTTTTCAGGAAGATAAACAAGTGACAGAAGCATGTGGATGATGCATGTAGTTAAAACATATTCAGTCAGCACAGCATCAATTATCCTAGCAAATATCCTGAATGTCACTGGGTAACTTTTATCTAATAAACTGTAAGTAGAGTAAGTACAACAGAATACTATGCAACCAATTTCAAAGAAGACAGTCCTTTTTAATATATATTGCAGTGAAAAAAATTCAAATTAAAAACCAAACAAAATAGCAGGATAGAGATATATTATGAACCTTCTGTGGGAAAAAAATGTATAGATAAATTGCTTACGTATGCAAGAATCAATTATCAGAGTGTAAGTAAGGTTTTTATTGATCATTGTCAGTTCTAGGAAGACTCATTTTCCATGGTATACTCAAGCTTTTTGAATTTTAAAATCACTTACATGTTGTATTTCTCTCTGAACAGTGATGTTTTTCAAAAAAGACAGATTCTAGTCCTGGTGCAGGTTTAAGATAGAAAATCACTTTGCCTTTTGATACCTTGCTTTCCGTAACTGTAAAAAAGAGGAATTTGAATGAAGTATTTCTGAACATGCTTTTCTGTTCTGAAGTTTTGAACTTAAAATATTGGTGTTCTTTTTTGTAAAAAGAAAAAGAAAACATAGAAGAAAAATAACAAAAACATTGAGTTTCAACAACATTTTTCTCTTTAATTTCAACTTTAGGCTAGGTGTCTGTAAATAAATAAAAGCCTTTAATTTTAGTTACATCATTGCAGTACACCACTGAAAATTGTGACTTGTGTGCTGAAAATTTTTTGACTATAAATCTCTCTAGGTTGTCCAATGGCAACTTATTTGATATCTCATTACCTTCTGATACCACCTCTCCCAAAAAGAAAGGTTTTTTTTTATTTAAAGAGAAGAAAGAAACAAAACAAAACAGAATAAAGGATAGCAACAATACAGAATTCCAAGGAAAAAAAGGCAAAGAACAACAACAAAAAAACCTAACAGATTATTACTTGACAAATTACATACTGACTTCTTGGAAATAGTTGTTCAAATTATAAAGTTAAAACATGTAAAGTAGACCTTCAAAGAGTGAGTCTGTTAACAGTTCTGTTCCACGGTCTGACAAAAACAACAATATGGTCATCCATCTTACCCACTCAAATATACATGCAATTATATCAAAAGGGTAAAATTAAACACAACAAAACAGAACAAAGCGGATCACAAGAAAGCAATGTAAGGGACATAAATTCCAAAACTAGATAATTGGAGATATTCACTCTCTGTCGTATTGACTCTTGTTTTCTCCCAAATAGTTGTCCATATTGTCACATACAGGGAATTCACATGAAGCAACATAGTATGGAATTGATCCGAGCAGGACGAGGAGGGCGTTTCAGGTCTTCAAGACCAGACAATAGGGAAGCTGAGAATGGCTGTCATAGTGTCTCTCATTCTCCTCAAAACAGCTGTCCATACTTTCATGTATGCTGAACTTAAACAAAACAAAACAAGCTAAAATCATTTTGAACAAAGAATGATAATTTTGCTGGACTACATATCATGACATTATGGAATCAGCACTGGGTACTCTAGTGTCTCTTTTTCTTCAAAGTAGTTGTTCATTTCAACATGTGTTATATAGTTGGTTCTTGTAAACTGCTTATAAGCTCTACACATGCATGAGTCTCTAAATGTATAGCTATCCTTTCTGTATTAGAGGTAAAAACAAAACAAAGCAAGATAAAACAAAACAATTCCTAGAGAAGCATGAAGCAAAAAAGTCATATATAACCTCAATACAAGGTGATCTACAATGGTTGCCATGATGTCTCAGCAGTATATAACAACATTAATAAAAATGAAGCATTGGAGACATTATAAGACTTCAAAAGCAAGTAATAATCAAATCAGAGTGGGTATCTTAATGAATCTTGTCATCTTCAGTGTAGTTGCCTATACTCTTAGAATTGATGCTATCAATCATAACAGATTTAAGTAAAATCAGTCAGTATAAAGTAGCAGTCTAACAACCCAGATTCAAATAAGATCCATCATAATAATACAGTATAAGTTATAAAGGGCTTCCAATTAAGTTGATAGGAAATTAGGGATGATTACCATAATATGTCCTCTTATTTTTGGGATAGCTGACCATGTCCTAAAGTCTAGCATAAGTAGACAAACTGGAACAGCACGTAATCCATCCAGCAGAATGATGAGAATAATGTAAATTTTAAATCTTGTTACCCAATTAACAATATCCTCTGCCTCCCTTTTTTAGACAATTCCTCCCCTTTCACTCCCATAGGGTGCTCTGCTTGTTTTGGGTCCCACTGCCTCCCTATGTAGAGCATCTCAATGGACCCTATCTCTTGATCTACTCTGCCTGTGTTTCTCTCTGTTAATATTTCAAGGCCATCTATACTAGAGATTACAGCCAATCTTCTCTGCCTTATTTCTGCTATTCTGTTTTTCTTCTATTGGTTGTCTATTTTTCTGTTCCACTCTACTGTCTGCCCCGTTCACTGAGGCCTCTCTGCCATTGTTCCTGAAATGCTCGTATTCTTGTTCTCTCCCTCTCTAAAATGTCCTTCAGTATTTTTTGTAGGGTTGGATTGGTGGTCACAAATTCTCCAAGTTCCTCTTTGTCATGGAAGGATCTTGTTTCTCCATTAATTTCTAGAGAGAGTTTTGCAGGATACATCAATCTGGGCTGGAGGTTGTTCTCCTTCAGGGCTTGAATTACTTCACTCCAAGCTCTTCTTGACCTGATGGTCTGTGTTGAGAAGTCTGCCATGATTTTGATGGGTTTTCCTTTATAGGTGATCTGTTTCTTTTCTCTGATGGCTTTTAATATTCTGTTCTTATATT